>JAYESA010000002.1:26622027-27221990 GCA_036927795.1 Iris macrosiphon | reverse complement strand
CTGTCACTTCTCCGCGAATATCCTAATTTAATGGATCCAACGAAGAGTGTACGTTGTCCTAAATACTAACATGTCCCATATAAATTAACAACAGGTAGTCTAATCTCATCCACAAAAGTAAACAGCAAGAATGTACTAATAATAACTGTTGGAAGATAAACGCCAGTCTCAAAATATCATAGTACTACCAAGAATGTCTGGTGGGGACAAACCCACTACTATAACGAAATAAAATACTGAAATGATAGATAAAAGATAATGACTAGGGCATCAACTGACTAGATAATGATGCACCCAATCCTAGGCAGAAGGCCTACCAACTGATCACGAAAACTCTGACGGTAGCACCTCTAGCTCCTCAGCTGTAGCGTACCTCATCTCCTGTCCTGGGCCGTATACTGTGGGGTAATAAGCCTCATCCAAATCTGGAAAGGTACCAGGTCCTTAGAGGGACGTAACAAGATACATAAAAATAAGTCATATATAGATACTGAATAAAATAAATGCAATAAAGGGTGTGCTAACCATCTAAGTGAAATGCAATGTGAGGACAACATTGGTACGTATGGATAGGCATAGGCATATACGTCTACACTCCGAAGAGATTGGCATCTGCATAGTATAACATCCATATCGCTCCGAAGAACGTGGCATCTGAATAATAAATCGTCCATATTACTCCGAAGAACGTGTCATCTGAATAATGAGAGTCATTGGATCTGTGGCTCCTCCGACTACGGATTCCAATGTGTGTATCCTATATGCCTCAACTCCAAACGAAGGAACAATACGGTATCTCACAAGTATGACTAATCTCAATCACAAAACAAACTAAGTAAGAATAATGCATGAATGGAATAGCGAAGGAAAGAAACAAGATACAATCCACAAGTCTGAAATAATAATACAACTGTGAATCTCAACAAAAGAATAGTCTAATACAAAACCACCAAACATAAACTAAACCTCCTCGGTCACTGGTACTAGTCCTCTTGCTCTAGGGGAGTATCCTCTAAAGTCTCACCCTGCTACGGATCGTAATACGTAGGACACAGCTCCTCTAGCCAATCATCCAAAAAATATATCCAGTCAAGATTGGAGTGAAGTACATACCTCTGAAAGCAGTTTCAAATACATAATCGAGCATATATAACGAGCAATAAAAAAGGATACAAGATGCACAAGTAGTAAGAATGTACAATACAAGTGAGAACAGGCAATAATCATTATAAGAACTGGAAAGTAAATACGGGAAATAAACTGCAAGTAGAAAACAAGAATACTAGCTATGTGGTTTAGAGTGCAAGTTTGTTATGTGATCGACTTAGGTTGCACATGAGGTATAAATGTAACTCCATTATACGTGAGGTGTATAATCGACATCCACATAAGATCAATAGGGCTTTGATCACATAATTAACTTTTACTCTCCCTTCCCAACCAATACTCATGGATCCAATTACGATACGTTACGTACATGAACATGATATAGTCACACTAGCACACGAAATAGTGGATGCACAAGAAGTACATAAAAATTAATATCCGATGCACACGATAAAATACATGTGACTTAGTACCCGCTGAACACGGTAGGGGATAACACCTCTTGACGGGATCCATATAGTACCAGTCCGTGTAACCAAGTGTCAGAATCAAGTATACAGTTCTAGAATAAGTGATATATACACTATCATGAAATAAAAACTAACAAAAAAATATACTCGCCTGAAGTCCTGAGAAAGTTGTATCTCTCGATACCCAAGCTGGTGTCACACAGCCTATATATGGTATGTTGCATCAATACAAGGTTCTAGAATAAAAAGCAGTTGAAATGATGCAATTCTATGTCAATAAGCCATTTCTAGGTCAACTGATAAAATCTAGATTGCAAGAGTCTAACACTAAGTCGATATACTATGAAACTAAACTATACAAGCTACGGTAAGATACAAGGAGGCACTCAAAAAGCTGTATCCTAAGATATGCAAGTTTCTGTATATGAAAATAGTATTTTAGATATATATACAAGTCAAAATACTTAATACTATATCACAATGAAAATATGATACCTTGGCCTTGCACCAATGCGTATCGCACCTACCTCGATACCCAAACTCAATACCTTGGGTATCGGCTCAAAACCTTGGTAATACCTTGGTATCCCAAGGTAACCCAAACACTAACATATAACTAATACATATATAAATAAAATCCCAAACTATTGTTACTAATACACAATACATAATACCTCAAGCACTAGCTATATAAAGTATCTAACTACTAACAATAAATATATACCATACTACATATATCTAACTAACTAGATATAAATACTATACACTAAAACATAACTAACTAATAACATAAGCCAATACCCCATAAACCCAACTCAAAACTGAAACTGGACCAACACTGATACCTCACTGAAATAACACAATTACTAAAATTGTGACCTATGGATACTGTGCTCGGGCTCTCTGCCAAGCAGAGTGCTGAAACCAATCTACCTGATACTTGTACAGTTGAATCTGAAACTGTTACTGTGCTCGGGCACAGCAGAGTGAACTGAACTGACACTGTGCAGTGAGAACTGCACAGTGAATTAAACCCAATTCTGCTGTGTAGTTTGTACAGCAACCCGAGCAGCTCCCTCTTCTCTATTTGCTGTGTTGTACAGCTGCTCACCTCTTGCACAGTTGCTGAACTGCACTGATGCAATTGTCGTGCTCGACTGATACAGATCTTCCTCATCCCTGTTGTAGCTGTGCTCTTCATATTGTTGTGCAGGGAAATCTGTTGTGCTGAGCTGATACTAGACCGCTCCTGCCACTTTCTTTCGATACCTCAGTCACTGCCTTTTCAATCACCAACACAACACAAAACAAACACAACACTATGCACACACTACTCGCAACACAAACACAACTACCTCTAGCTAGATATATATATATACCTACACTCTCACACACATAAACACAAACACATATATACACTATTATATATAATATATATATATATATATATTACATAAATAGCATATATATATATATATATAAATACACATGTACGTATGGCAAAGAAGATAAAACATCAAACACGTGGAGTGCACCGCACCCGTATCACACTAATTCTATGATACGCTTGCGATACGGCTCCAACACACAACCAAACGCATCCCGGAGGACACAAGCAAGTCTAATACACTAATTATGAATAATACTCATAGTAATTAGAATAACTATGTGTCTGTGTCACAATATGATATGCACAAGTTCCCGTATCGGAGGAAAACTCCCAAAATTAATCTGTTTCGTCAAATTGACGAGATATGGCCTACACGTACCCAATTATGGACACGACATTAGTCACAAACAAGCAATCATATGTCATTTAGATCTATTAGACCTAATGACAACTACTACATGTGTCAATCTCAGAATTCTCCTAAAATTGGCACCAAATTGCACATAACTTCCACCGTAGGTCTCCGATGAACCTGAAACTAATTTCTATGGGTAGGCTATGCATGTGGGTTGGTTTCTTATGGTTAAATCTCAGATCTAGAGTCTATTAGAAGGGGGAAAACTGAAATGTACCTATTGGAAGATGGATTCCCAATAAAAAGTCCTCAATTGCAAAGTAGCCCATCTCCTTGTAGATCTTGGCCTCCTCCTCCTTGCTCCTTGCTTCATTCTTGTAGATCCTTGATATAGAAACCTTAATTGAGAATAAGAAAAGAAATTTGTGAAGAATTAGTGAAGAAATGGTGAGGGAATGAAGAAAATTGAAAGAGGGAAATTGTAGATCTAAAGGAATGGGAAATTGGTAAAATAAAATAATTTCTCTCTCCTCTTTACTATGGTCGGCCCTATGCCCCCCTCCAAAAAATGTGAATTGTCTCAATTACCCCTTGGGGCCTCTCATAAAGAAATTAATTAGGGAGAGAAGGTTCTCGTCTAATGGTTTCGCTAATTAATACAACCTCCTAATCATGGGCTCTAACTAAACTCATCCAAAATGTTGGTTCATGCATTCTAATAAATGGGTTAGGTCTACTACACAAGTCTAAAATAAATCTATAACTAGCAATAAATAAATAGTACAATAATTAAATAGTCATGCATGCACAAAATATTTAAATAAAATTAATCCTAAAATTAAAATTACCCATGACAATTACCAAACTACCCTTGAGTGAAAATGTGAGGGTGACAGAGACCTTCTCCTATGTTGCCAGGATGACCTCTGTGCGCGTGCTTCTGGCTTTAGCATTCAGCTATGACTTGTCATTACTTAGCTGGATGTGAAGAATGCATTTCTACATGGGGATCTGAAATAGGAAGTTTATGTGATGCAACCTCCTGAATTTGTTGCAAGAGAGGGATAAAGTGTGTCATCTACATAAAGCACTATACGGTCTCAAAAAGTTATATCGTGCTTAGTTTGAATGATTTACCCATATTGTTACACAGTTTGGACTATGCCAATCAAAGAAAGATCATTCGATCTTTTACTGACAGACATCAGCCGGACGGATACTACTTGGTGTATATATTAACGATATCGTGATCACGGGGATGACAGTCAGGGAATTGCAGGACTGATAAAGTTTTTGGTTAAGCAATTTTAGACTAAACATATGGGATCATTGAATTACTTCTTGGGCATTGAAGTCATACTAAGTAAGAAGGTACATTTTAATGTCTCGGAGGACATATGTGCTAGATATCCTAACTGATGTTAGAATAATACAGGCTAAGGGAGTAACCTAACCCATGGACCCAAGGGTAAAGTTACTTCCTGATAAAGGAATACTGATGACCAATCCTTATCAGTATCGTCGGGTAGTTAGAAAACTCAACTACTTTGCAGCCATGACTCGACCAGACATTTTATTTGTCGTAAGCGTCACGAGTAGATTTATAGCTTCTCCACGAGTTTCATATTAGCATGCAGTTCTCCGAATCTTGCGTTATCTAGTCCAAAATCCGGGAAAATGAATTCAAATAGAGAATCAAAGACATACTAATCATTAGTTCTTTACAAATACCGACTAGGGTGCTAGTCTAACGGATAGAAGGTCTACATATGGCAATTCGATATTTATTGGCTGGAACTTGATATCGTAAAAGAGTATCACGCCCCAGTCCCAAAATATATGGAACTAGGCCACGTGGCAATAGCCAGCTGTCACTTTTTCGCGAATATCCTAATTTAATGGATCCAACGAAGAGTGCTACGCTGTCCTAAATACTAACATGTCCCATATAAATTAACAACAGGTAATCTAATCTCATCCACAAAAGTAAACAGCAAGAATGTACTAATAATAACTGTTGGAAGATAAACGCCAGTCTCAAAATATCATAGTACAACCAAGAATGTCTGGTGGGGACAAACCCACTACTATGACGAAATAAAATACTGAAATGATAGATAAAAGATAATGACTAGGGCATCAGCTGACTAGATAATGATGAACCCAATCCTAGGCAGAAGGCCTACCAACTGATCACGAAAACTCTGACGGTAGCACCTCTAGCTCCTCAGCTGTAGCGTACCTCATCTCCTGTCCTGGGCCGTATACTGTGGGGTAATAAGCCTCGTCCAAATCTGGAAAGGTACCAGGTCCTTAGAGGGACGTAACAAGATACATAGAAATAAGCCATATATAGATACTGAATAAAATAAATGCAATAAAGGGTGTGCTAACCATCTAAGTGAAATACAATGTAAGGACAACATTGGTACGTATGGATAGCCATAGGCATATACGTCTACACTCCGAAGAGAGTGGCATCTGCATAGTATAACATCCATATCGCTCCGAAGAACGTGGCATCTGAATAATAAATCGTCCATATCGCTCCGAAGAATGTGTCATCTGAATAATGAGAGTCATTGGATCCGTGGCTCCTCCGACTACGAATTCCAATGTGTGTATCCTATATGCCTACTAGTTGTCCTTCCCACCCAATGTAGATACACGAGTCGAATACTCGACGTGTATCCCACGTATCTATATGCCAAGTCTCTACAAATAAAATAATCCTGAGTTACGTACTAACCGTGATGCATGTCACACGCACCGATAGCTAGTCGAGTACGCGAACCCGCATCCCAATATGAATGTCACTGTGAACCGTGTAAAAGTATCAGGTCTCGGAGAATATCAGAGTATTCTCCCACTGGGGTGAGTCTGCTAGGGACTAGGTTATGTATACTAAATCATCGACGCATCCGTCGACGGCACCCGAGTAAATCTCGGACGCGCACAGTCATAGGAAATAAAACAACAAGATATCATACAACATATGCAGCATTTAATTTAAACAGTAAATATAGCAAGGTATCTTGCCTGAGTCCTCAAGCAGTGAATGCCAAAAGCCTGCTCCTGCGGTGTCTCTCGGCTGATCCAATGGTCCTAAACACACAATATAATATAGCAATCTAACATCAAACACTAAGACAATAGGCAGACTCTATGTTGCTCTTAGGAACTGTCACAAGTTCACGATTGATCGAAAACGGTATCACGTGTGCACATAGCTAGGATGTACACGTGTTCTGTCCTTGTCAACGTGTATCTTGAGACAAGAATTTACTACGTTAACGGGGTTTACCAACTATTTCTGGTTTGTACGAATACGTCCTTGGTTTCTATGTTTAATCATACTTGGTTTATGTCCTGGTATTCGGGTGAAATACTAGTCCTGGATGACAATCTCATATCATTAGGGTGATTACTCATTATTAATCACTATCTAATCTAATTAATTACCATCTAACCTAATTAAATATACATACAACATATAGGGTTTCATTTTCATTATCCGTGTCCAATCAACGTTACCCGATACGATGTATGACGATGGGATACAAGGAAGGAGGGGTTGGTGATCGAGTACCTAATCGACAGAACCAGGGGGGTCTCGACGACGTGTTCTCCGGTGTGGGCGGAGCTCCCATGTTGCACGGCAGTGAGAAGCGGCGGCAGCAGCGGTCACAGCAACGGCAGTTGTCGCAGCAGCGGGAGCGACGGTCTGCAGCGGTGGGGCGATGCTGGAACTGGCCTGGGTGGTGGTCGGGTCATGGGGGAACGTCAGGTAGGCCTACCAGCGACGGTCGGGGGTACTGGAGACTGTGGCCGGGGTCGGGGCAGTTGATTCTTGATGGAAGGTTGATGGAAAGAAGATGGTGGCAGATGGGTGTCCGGTCAGGCGTCGATGGCTTGGAGGGGTGGTGGCGGATGGGTGTCCGGTCAGGCGGTGATGGCTTGGAGGGGTGGTGGCGGCCTGAGACGGTGGGGATGGCTGTCCGGTCGGGGGTGCTTGATTAAGAAGAAGGGGTCGACTAGGGTTTGAGGTGGAAGGAGATTGGTTTTTAGGGTTTTTAGGTTAGGGGATGTGTATTTATACATATGTGAGGGGACTAGGGTTAACCTTGGTTTTGGGCCGGTCCGACTCCTCGGGGTGGGGGCTAGTCCTCATGGGAGATGCTCAGGGCTTGGTTAGGTCTTGCTTGAGGTGAAATCGCTCTTAATTTAATTTTATTAAAAGCAAGGCGCATGGTGTTCTTTAATGTATTGAAAACACAAGGAACTAGATTTGGGTAGGACACAAGCGTCATGAGTGTAGTAGGCTCGAAATAGGTCAATGCCCACATTTGGGTTACACGGAGTTTGGTTGTGGTTGAGTCTTAAATTCAATTGGAAAAGGGTAATTATGAGGAATGATTTTATTGGGATAATACATAGATGTTTGTGACAATATCATGCAGCTCAATTTGGAGCACAATATTGAGTATCTAAATGTCACACAAGGTCAAATGGTAGTCTGGCGTGTCTAAGGGATCTGTCGTTAATTAGTTTGAGGGTAACTACTAGTGTAGCACTCCAAACCTCAAAGCTACGGTACAGGATATTAAGTCTCTAAATTGTTGCACATTAATTCTAGTTGTATCTAAATAAATCCTAGTTTCTCCACTTAAATTAAATAAATCCTAAATTGGTCGAGAGGGTTTACAATCTACCCTCCTTAGAGCATTTTGTCATCGAAATTAAAACATATGCATGGTAAGAAACTACTGATTGAAATTAAAACTACTACATACCTATGCCTTCGTAGAGATGGGGATAGCGCTATCGGATATCCTCCTCATGTTCCCAGGTCGACTCGCCTGGTGCATAATATCTCCATGCGACGCAGACTAGGGGGATAGTCTGACCTTGCAATACCTTCTCGCTCCTGTCCAGGATCTCAACGGGCTCCTCTTGGTAGGATAAACTTGGGCCGATTATGATCTCAGAATGGTCAAGTACATGACTCAGATCTGGTATGTATCTCCTCAGCTGAGATACATGGAAAACGTCATGGACTCCTTCTAAAGTCTGCGGCAAGGCTAATCTGTAAGCAACCTCTCCGACGCGTTCTAACACGTCGAATGGTCCGATGTACCTCGAACTCTGCTTTTCTCTGCCTCCAAATCTGATAGTCCCTCGAGTAGGTGAGATCTTTAGAAACACGTGATATCCAACCTGGAACTCTAGGGGTCATCGATGCGCATTCGCCCAATGCTTCTGCCTGTCCTGTGATGCTCGTAGATGCCCTTGGATCTTCTTCACTTTCTCCATTGTACGATGTTGTCTGATAAAATAAACGAAGAGATAATATATGGAAAATGAGGTTTTATACGAAAACCTGCCCTTCTTCTGTGTTTACAAACAAGATTGTACAATTTAATCCTATACGAGGATGTCGAAGTACAATTTATTTAATCTGGGTAAATATTGCTATGGGTGTCTGATCTGCAGTCGATCACTTTAGCCCTTGGACCACACGATGGTGAAGAAGTGCCGTAGAAGACAGAAAGCAGCTTTGAAGGTTGCTAAAGAGAGCGAATGCTTGATGCCAAAGTCGTCGATCGCTACTCTTCGCCTGAGCTCTAGATTCTTCTCTCCTCGATCTGATACTCTTCGACCTTCAATTCTTCGACCAATTTTCTCCTCCTTTTTGATCTTCAATCCTTTGACCGTTTGATCTCCAAATTTTCAACATTTTCCTCTGTTGATAGAGGTCTCTATTTATAGAGTTTTAGTGACAGTGACCACTCAGTCGGTATAGAAACTGAGTAGTGGAAAGTACAGCACCCTTTTACACGACGGTTTAAAATAACCAAAGCCTGCGTATAGATAACATTTTGAGTGAGCATGTGGCGCGTGTCCAACTAAGGGACAAACGCGTATAACTGCTACGAAGATCACGGCGTAGAAGCCACGTAGGTAGTTATCCCTTGTGTAGAAGAGGTTGGCGTAGAAGCCAATGACTGTCACCATGGCGTAGAAGCCAAAATAGGCATAGAAGCCGAGTAGGCGTAGAAGCCGAGTGGGCATAGAAGCCGAGTAGGCGTAGAAGCTGAGTGGGCGTAGAGGCTGAGTAGGCGTAGAAGCCGAGTAGGCGTAAAAGCCGAGTAGACGTAGAAGCCGAGATGATGTGGACGTTTTAGCCGGAATTATGGCTCTTGGAGATATAATCAAATCTCTTGCATTAAATGCAGAGATCTGCCCCCATCCTGCGCATTAAATGCAGAGACGTGTCTTCGAAGGTTTGTTGTCCCGAAGATTTGCCATCATTCTGCGTATTAAATGCAGATACGCGCCTCGAACCCTGTACGAAGAGAAACTGATGATGTGGTAGCCTGTTTGTCTTCTGTGGAGCGTAAACAGCTCACATCTGCCTGTGTAAAACTAGGCAGCGTATTCCTTTGTATGCATAAAAGCAGTTTACGCAAAGGAGATGTCACTAAATGACGGTTTGGTGATATTTAATTAAATCTACTGCATTAAATGCGGAGATCCGCCATTATCCTGCGCATTAAATGCAGAGACGTATTTTGAAGGTCTGCCATCCTTCTGTGCATCAGAATGCAAAGACGTACCTTGGGCATCTGTCAGTATTCGGCGCTTTAAATGCAGAGACGTGCCTCGAGAAACTGTCACCGCTCTGCGCATTAAATACAGAGACGTGCCTCGAGCCCTGTAAGAAGTGCAGCTTTTGACGTGGCAGGCTATTTGTCTTCTACGGAGCATAAATAGCTTACATCTGCCTGTGTAAAACTAGGCAGTGTATTCCTTCATACGCATGAAAGCGGTTTACGCCAAGGAAATGGCAGTGAATGACAGCCTGGGTTGCAGTGACGTGCCATCATTGTAGCCGTCGTCTGGGTAGTCGTGCAGTACTCTTTGTCGGGAGTCCAGACGTCAGGTTTATTGCATGATCTGACAGGTTCATTTCGAAGAATACGAAGCGTCCCTCGTACACTTCAATGCTGTATTGAAAGCGGATGAGCTTTACGCCATAAAGGCGATGAAGTACCCCGTTTACGCTGGAGCAGCCTGGACATACTGCATTACGCGGATGGTCCTTGAGTTTATATTTTACGCTATGCTCAGCAGAAAAAGCTCTGTTACATGCTTAATGGATCTGAGGTCCTCTGTTTGCGCTGCTCTGCCTCAACACGCTGCGTAGAGCTACCCAGCGTATTTTTTATGCTTCTACAAGACCCCCTTCAAAGCTTTTAAATTTCTCATAATTTAAAACGCTTTGAATGAAGCATGAACCGTTCCTCGTAACTCAAAATGCTCTGAATGAAGACACGTTCTTTCATGGCTGACTTTATGGCGGAGTTATTGGGGATCGGTGTGATCTCTTTCGCCTATAAAAAGGCTGAGGAGTTAACCTGTTCTTCCCACATTTTCTCTACCACACAGAGATGATGGCCGAAGTTCGTCGGGTCAACTTGATGAAGAAGAAGACTATGCTCTTCCAGCATATAAGGAGTCGAAAAAGACGACATCTTCGAGCAAATGTCCTCTGCAACGATGGATCATGGAAGGATATCATAGCCTCCTTTGCTCGGGATAATCAGCAACTTTGTATGGTGGTTCTTCGGGAGAGAGGAAGGGTCGTATTTCACCATACTGCTTGCAAGTGGCACCTTCTCCCGTTACCTCCGTAGAGCAGAGCAGCAACTAGCTCTGACCTCGGGTATTGAGTTGGGTGAAATATCTCAACTCAATCTGTGACGGCGCTGGATGTAGAAAAGCATATTTACTCTGCTTTTCTTCTGTTGGAGGATGGGTCTATGCCCAGTTTTGTATCCTCCCGCCGTTGATCAATATGTCAGTCAGTTTGCGGTCCGACTGACTGCTGGAGAAGACGGATGAAGAATGTCGCCCATGCGAGAACCTGGCAGAACAGATTCTGGGCGCGATCTTCAGACGACGATGAGAAAGTCCTTTGTAGACGGGATTTCCCTCATATGTAATCAAGAAAATAAAGAAAACCCTTGTAGACTAGATTTTTCTCATATGTAATCATGATTTTAATCTTAATAAAATCGTCTTCTTCTTTGCATATGATCATCTTGCCATACTTTTTTGCTGTGAAGTCTGAATATGTGTAGCTTCGACACGTCTGATTCTTTATGTCGACTCTGTTTCGAAAGAGTGCTAGGTCCTGTCCTGTCTTTTACGCATAACTAGGGATGCGTAGAAAGCCGCTTAGCATTTGCGTATGCGAACTGTCCTGTTGTTAGGAATGAGGAACCGCGTAGAACTCTGAACTGTTACTTCTGATTAAACAGAATTCTTGTTCAGACATCATCTTCAAGAATGATTTCTCGAAAATCCCTTGGAACAGGGCGAGAAATGGCTATCAAAACTGAGTTGCCATCTTGAATTGTAGATGAAATATTTAGACTGGAGTCTGGATGAACTTCTAATCAACCCATGGAGAAGAGTAATTCTCAATGTTGAACTCTGTATGCTTCGGGTACTTGGGATATTCTGAGGTCAAGAAGGAGTATCTTCTGCGTGAACGCCTGTAATTGACCACCTTTGATAACTGTTCAGATGTACTGTACTGGCCGGCGCATCTTTCAGATGTGCAGAAAGTCATAGAGCGTGAAATCATAAGTTTACAGCCACTGAGCGTAAACTAAACGCCACCGAGCGTAAAATCATAGACTTGTAGTTCCTGAGCATGAAGTCGTAGGTTTGTAGCCTATCGAGCATAAAAGCTACCGAGCATGAGAGCATTCGGACGTAAAACCATAGACTAGTAGCCTTTGAACGTAAAACCGTAGATTTGTAGCTGTCGAGCGTAGAAAGCTCCTTTAGCGTAAAACTGTAGATTTGTAACTTCTGGAAAGAAAATCTTCCGAGCGTGGAGTTGTGGATCTGTTGTCTCTGAGCGTAAACTAAACGCTACCGAGCGTGAGACCATAGATTTGTAGCTGCTGAGCGTGAAGTCGTAGGTTTGTAGCCTCTCGAGCGTAAAAGCTACCGAGCACAAAGGCATCCGGACCTAAAACCATAGACTTATAGCCTGTGAGCGTAAAACCGTAGATCTGTAGTTGTCGAGCGTAGAAAGCTCCTTAGCGTAAAAACCACGAATCTGCTTTGTGCAAAAACTCTTTGAATTCGCTGACTGTCCGCCTTCTCTGAGTAAATAGGCTGACGTAGTCCCCAATCATAACCAAATATTAATTAAAAGATTTGGTTCAGGATTCGAGGAGTCCATCCGAACTCTATATATATCCCAAGTTTCTGAGAGAAAACTTTTCATCCGTCTTTTGCGAAAGAAAGCCTTCGTCTGTTCGAGTTCTTCTTCGTTTCTTCTCCGAGTCTTCAAAGTTTCCAGTAATGGCCTCGAAACAATCTTCCTCCTCTAAGGGAAAGAAGGCTGATTCTTCTTCTCGTTCTTCTGCTCAAGTGAGAGCATCTTCGGTCGGGCAAGGCGAACTTCATCCTGAGTGAAGTATCCCGTCGACGAGCAGTGCATCCGGCCTTAAAGGTAGAGCTTTTGGGACGAAAAAGAACGACTGAAAATCCTTCGCACACGTTGTATGTGACCGCGCTAGGTTATCTTCTGTGCTGATAGCCTCTTTGAGGAAGATGATGCACAGGAACGTCTCATCTTTTACGCCCATATTTCTAATGTATCAGCGCAAAAACTCTATATTTTTGCAGTCTAGCGTAAAAAGCTTTGATTGTCGAAAGTTGGCATATAAAATTTGAGTGTTACGCTTCTGGATGAAATTCTGGCATAATGACTCAATTTTATCGGTCTGGCGTAAAGCACAGACTGTATACTGCCAGCCTTGAACTTTACGCTTTTGGGAAATGGATTCCAGCGTAAAAGCTCAAGTTTTACAGTCTTGGCGTAAAGCACAAACTGTTGATTTTTGGCGTATGCTGCAAGATCCGCAATATCTAGTTATAGAAACTGATGCGTTTTTCTTGCACTCTTGCAGTTAACTTGCATGCGTCTCCGCTAGCCGAGGTAATGGGTTCTGCCGTCGGGATGCTGCACTCCAATTATCTGGAGGATCTGGCACATGTGACATTTTCTATCTCCGGGCCCCAGTATCCCGAAGGAAGGGAAATTTTGATATCGGCTCAGGGCGAGCGAACGTTGCTGAACTTGATCAACGGAGAGCCCCTGACGTACATAGACGGGGACCAGTACCTAAAGCCGACTTTTCTCTTTGGGGACATGATTGACAAGCAGTCCCAGACGAAGCCCAAGAAAGAACTCTGGGTTTTTCTTGCCGAGAGCTTGGCTTTGTATCTGCCCAAGATGCCGAGAGACTATCCCATCTCGGCTTTCTTCCATGCTACACATCCCAGGAGGATGTCGTGGACGTTGACTCCCGATCTTCACGGCAGGCCGGGAAAGATCTTTCATCTGAAAGGAGCTGACCAGGGGTCGTTTGTCAGCCTCCCTTCCAGCTCTGTGACGATGTTCAGGGGACTGTACCCGGGCAGTATCCTAAGTGAAGACAGTTTAGTGATCCAGCCGGTGCAATTACCGACTTTCTGCAATAATTTTATGGGGCACGGGGGAGTATACCCTAAGGTGAACCCTCGATGCGGTGGGTGGATCACCCCTACTAATCTTCGATGGGCTCGTTTAGTTGATTGGGCCCTGAAGCATTTCCAGACCGAGTTGGAGAGCATTGGTCTGTTTGAAGCTGTGAGTGCTACCAGCGTTGGGTTACCTCCCAACCCTAATATGTTTCTGGCGCTGATGGAGCGATATATTTCGCTCACCGGGACTTTTGCCACTCCATTGGGGGAGTTGGGATTGGCCCTCCACGAGATGGCAGAGATCTCGAGACTGCCGATGGGGGATACTCCATATGAAGAGTATGTTCCTATGAACCGAAAGCTGGGGGATTCAGACCCTCGGGTAGTAAAAGTGTACCAGGAGCTGATGTGCCACTACCTCGCTTACACCACTTTTTATGGTGAGCCCTCAGATTTGGCTCACATCAATAAATGGACGTCCTACCTTTTCTTTCACCGGTCCAGGACTGCTAAGCCGGAGAAGGTATTGGAGGGCAAGGATCAGCCTGTGAATCCTCTGAGCGTGCTTAATGCTCAGGTAGTCAACGATCTCATGGTAGACGCTGGGGCTCTAGACTTGATCCTCGACGAAGGAGTAGGAAAGTATCCTGTAGGCACTAAGGCCTATAGTTACTTGAGGCGCTGTTGCAGGCCTCTGTCTAGGGAAGCTCAACTGGCTGGCTTTCTCTCCATATGGCTGCGCTGAGTAGTAGTGCCCAGCATCGCATCTGCGGACCGCATTCACCGTAATACACTATGGCCTGCAGTGCGTCTGGTATTCGGGGTAAGACTGGGCTTGCTTCCTGCCATGGTATGTCGTATACAAGCTGGCCTGAGGGCCATGACTGACGGCTGCTCACCGACGAAATTCGGCGTGATAGCTTTCCCAGGGTAGAATTACCATACTTGTACTTGATGGGATGGTTAATTCTTCATAACCCCAGGGTTATGTCTCCCAGCTCTGGCAGTAGTTCGGGGGGTAGCTTTTTGTTGAACTACCAGAAGTCTTCCTGGAATATGAACACAGTTATAGACTGTCGGCGGGTGCTGGGCTTCGGTCATAGCTGGAAGCGCTTCTGCACTGTCCCCTCTGTACATCGCAATCAATCGGGGATTAGGCTTGAGGATTCAGGTAGAGAGAAGACCAATCTTTCTCCTGAAGCTTTTAATTGGTTGGTCTGCATTAGGCCTTCCCATTTGCTGTACAGAAGTAAAGATCATTGCTTCTTGGAGCTCTACCTGCCTAGTCGGTTTGCCAGGCAGTTCGGGTATGATCAGTTGCACGTGGGCAACGCCGTCACCAGCTTCCGGTCCCGGGGTGGACTCATTGATGGAGCGAGAGGCTGGCGATACTTCCTCATGGGTTGCACTGGGGCAATTTTCACTGTGCCGATCATTACCCTCTCCACGGAGCTGCGCATCCTGCACTCGTATGCCCAGTTCTATGTGGCAACGAACACCTTCCATCGCAATTTTGATATACATGAAAGTTTCAGGGTGCCCTTTTCCAAGTCTGGGGGAAGAGTAGAAGTCCCCTCGGTTTCTTTTGACGAGGGTGAGGAGTCCGTCAATCCAGATGAGCCTCTGTTGGTGGTGTCGAGGGGTGAAGTACCTCCGCCTGCGGGGGCTTTGGTAATCTCCGGGAAGCGAAGGGCTCCTGCTCCGAAGGAAACTTTCCCTCGCAAGAGGAAGAAGAAGACGGTTACTCGTCCTCTCCGGATCCCTGGTATTGAGGCTCCTGGAAGTGAGCCTGTATCTCCCCATGTCGGGGATGATTCTTTGGTTTGAGGTTCCTCGCCTTTTAGAGAGGGACCCTCTACAGTTCCGGCTAGTGGTGCCAAAGAATCTCTGCTGGATGCTGCCATCGCTGCTACTGCTTCAGGTAGTGGAACGAGGTCGCCTCCGGGGCCGAGTATAATAAGATTTCGTATACCTTTATGCGGATCAGCATCGGGAGGGACCCCTGCCATGCCTGTAAGCGCACCTAGCAAGATTCCAGCCGATGAGCCTCGGTTGGATTTTGACGAGGACCTAGAAGACTATTTGTCAGTGTCAGTTAGCAGACCCCCTTCTCCAGGTATGATAGCTTGTTTAGCATCATTAAGAAATAATTTAGCTGTACAGGCTACAGATGCGACATATATGCCGTCGGCCATGGGTAAATGTCATCTTCACGCCTCTTTTTTAGAAAAGTTAACATCATTTCGATATTAACTTCCTTTTGGCCTCTTTTCAGGGGAAGATCTCTTCGGAGAAGGCAGTGTAGATGAGCCCTTCGGCTTTGTGTCAGGTCCTGACGGTGACACGGAGGTGGCTAATTTTGAAGAAGAAACATCTTCGGGTGCCGGCTCGCCTGTCGAAGAGATTTTGATATCTCAAGAGGAGGACGAGCCTGTCATTGCGACAATGCCTCCTTCAAGTGTGCTGGTATTTCGTCCGGGGTTGGTGCTTCTTCTTTTGTCGCACCGCCTGTTGAGGCGACGGCCGTGGCAATATCGTCTGCGGCTGTTCTTGTAGGGGGGCTCGCCCATATCGAGGCCACTCCCAGCGTCAATTCGGATCTAGCTGCGTTGACTGAGCAGTACACTGGTATCTTCTACACCACTTTGAAGATGTTAATATCAATGGTGTTGGCGAAAAATCTGAGCTTTGCATCACTGAAGAGGTCCTCCCGGGTTGCAATAATGCCGATCCGAGAATTCAACGACACCGGGGTAGCTAACACGTTGGAGGAGATCGTTAATGGTTTGGAGTAACCCATTAACGAATACTTGCAGCTAGCTCGAGACAATGTTGAGGATCTGGTCCAGGCTAGATACGACTCCATGATTGCGCGGCTTGCTAAACAGATGGCAGGCGTGAATAAATCCATCCAGACACATCAGTAGGAGATGGATGAAGGAAAAGCCGCCCTGGAGGAGGCCATTGCTCTTCAAACGAAGTGCCAGGCCGAGCATGAAGGGAACGTAGCGAGGGTCCTCAGGCTGGAAACAAAACTTGCTCAGGCAAAGGAGTGGGCTTCTCAGTCGTCGGAAGCTCTAGATGTGGCGGATAGCCGATTGGGCGTAGCATAACAGAACTTGGCGCGTGCAAGAGCCGCCCGTGCTGGTTTTCTTCGGGCTAGAGCCGAACTGTCCCTCTTGAGCAACGATGAGGCACGGCTGGAGCGTGCTCGCGCTGACGTCTTGGATTCCAGGACTGAGAGGATGGCTGCACTGGCGCAGCAGCTTCACGACCTGACTGCTCCCCCTAAATGATGTACTTTTGCTTTTCATGTAATTTTGCTCTTTCTGAAGTAATAAAGAGACTCTTATCTGACTTTGTGGACCCATCATTTCGGAATGTAAATGACAGGTTTGGGTGAAAGTGATATCAGAGGTAATATGGACGTGATATACTCTTGGTAAGTTTTAGCAGGATGTATCTATTCAGAGGTTATATGGACATGATAGAAATATGCTTTTTAGCTAAAATTTGTACACAAAACACTATCAGAGGTAGTATGGACGTGATAGGTCTTGCAGTTCCAAATTAGTTAAATATATCTATTCAGAGGTAATATGAATATGATAGAATACGATCCAACTAGTTTCGTTTTGGAAGTAGTTTTGTCAGAATAAGACCTTCACCATACTCCATTTGAGCAAAAGGAGGTTAAACGTAGTACCTTTTCAGGAATTTGCCATTGATGGGAGCCATTAGCAGGTCTTTATTAGACTAGGCTAATCTGTAAGCGCCGTTTGAGAACGTTGTCTCGATCACATAAGGGCCTTTCCATTTGGGCTGGAATTTGCCCTTACTCCTGTGAGTAAGAATTATCGGCCTTCTTACGGCTAAAACTAGCTCGCCGACTTTGAACACTCTTTTCTTTACTTTTTGATTAAAAGCTCTGAAAATGCGTGCTTGGTAGAGCGCGATGCGCTATTGAGCTTGGAGGCGTTTCTCGTCTAATCCTTCTAGCTCTTGAAGCCTTAAAAGGTCATTCTTTTCTTGAGTCAACTCATTAGCCACGACTATCCTGAGTGACGAAATTTGGATCTCGATGGGGAGAACTGTTTTGCTCCCGTAAACTAATGAGAATGTGGTACAACCTGTCGGTGCTCGTACCGTTGTACGGTATGCCCAGAGACACTCTCCCAGCTTCTCATTCCAATCCCTCTTGTTCGAAGAGACGAACTTTTTCAAGAGCTTGATAATGGTTTTGTTGAAAGCTTCCGCCAAACCATTAGCAACAGGATTATATGCCGTAAAGGCCACATTTTGTATCCATTTTTTATCGCAAAATTGATGAAACGCTTGGCTGATAAATTGTGGCCCATTGTCATAAATTATCCTTCGGGGTATCCCGAAGCGATAAATGACGTGATGCTTGATGAAGCTGATCACATTAGATGCCTTTACCTCAGCAAGGGGGGTCGCCTCTGCCCATTTGGAGAAGTAATTCGTGATGGCCAGTATGAACCGGTGACCTCTGGAAGAAGACGGGTGAATAGGACCAATGATATCCATACCCCATGCTTCGAAAGGCCAGGACGCAACCGTAGGATGTAGATATTCAGGAGGTTGATGGATAAAGTCTGTGTGGACCTGACAGGCTCTGCATTGCCTTGCATACTTTATTGCATCTGTGATTATAGTAGGCCAGTAATAGCCCATTCTCCTGATACGATCCTGTAGCTTAGGATCGGGTTGATGTGCTCCGCACACGCCGTCGTGAGCTTCACGGATAATCCGATGTGCTTCATCACCAGAGAGACATCGTAATAATAGTCCGTCATAAGACCAACGATATAGACATTATGAAGATGCGTCAAAATAGAAGCGCAATGATCGTCTTTTGACGGATACTGCTTCTTTAGGATCCTCTGGCAAGATTTCGTATGCTACGAAATCTATAAAGGAACTTCTCCAGTCTCTCCCTGGAAGATCTGTGTCCACCACGTAGCTGTGTTCTATGTGAAAGTTATTTTTCACACAGAATAAATCTCTGTTAAGAAGGATTACCGAATTCTGCCTTCTTATAGGGGTAGCTAAATCTGCAGCTAGACTGGCTAGGGCATCAGCTTCCAGATTCTGAGATCGAGGTACATGCTCTAGGAAGAATCTTTTGAATGTCATGGCTATCTCGACCGTTGCTCGGTGATAGGGGATGAGGTCTGGATTCCGGACTTCATATATTCCTCTGACTTGATTGACGATCAGCAGAGAATCACCGAAAGCTTCCAGAGATTCGACGCCCAATTCCTTAGCAACTTGGAGCCCGATTAGCAGAGCATTATACTCTGCCACATTGTTGGAACAGGGCTCACTAAGAGAATATGCTCGGTAGATGACGAGCTTATCAGGAGTAACCAGGATAATTCCTACTCCCGAAACCACGTTTCCCCTGGGACCAGTCCTGGAGGCACCATCGAAAAACAGTTGCCATGCATCACCTTCCATTGCGGAATTATATTCTGCAACTTCGTCGGGAATGTCCTCGTACAGTTTGGAGGTCTCCGGGATCGGATGAGCAGCTAGAAAGTCAGCCAATGCTTGGCCTTTGACGAACTTTTGAGGGACGTACACCATGTCATACGGTGTTAATAACATCGCCCAAGTCGCGAGTCAGGAATTAAGAACACTTGGCTTGTTCATCAGTACCCGAAGAGGATTAATCCTGGAGATAATGTGAATGGTTTGGCCTGTGACATAGTGTCGCATTTTCTGAATAGCGAACATCAGAGCCAAGCATTCTTTCTCCACTGGATTGTACCGATGTTCGGCTCCGACCATCATCTTGCTGAGATAGTAGATAGCCTGCTCGTGACCCGTATCGTTCTTTTGTGCGAGAAGAGCTCCCAGAGAATGATCCATCACTCGAACATACAGCAAGAATGGTCTTTCCATGACAGGCGGCACCAGAACTGGCAGACTAGTGAGGTAGCATTTGATATCACCGAACGCTTGCTGACAGGCTTCGTCCCATACGAAGGATACACCTTTCTTCATGATACGAGAAAAGGGCTGACATCTCCCAGAGAGGTTGGATATGAATCTCCGGATATAAGACAGACGACCTTGAAATCCCCTTAGTTCCCTCAGATTGCGGGGTGGTCGCATTTCTAAGATGGCCTTGACTTTATCAGGGTCCACTTGAATGCCTTTGGCGGTGATGACAAATCCCAAAAATTTCCCACTAGATACCCCCAGAAAGGACTTTGTAGGATTCATTTTGAGTTGATGTTGGCGCATCAATTCAAATACTGTCTTCAAGTCTTGGATGTGATTATCCTTGAGGCAGCTTTTGACAGCTACATCATCCACGTAACACTCCACTGTCTTGCGTAAATGCTCATGGAATATGTTACTCATAGCTCGTTGGTACGTAGCCCCAACATTCTTCAATTCGAAGGGCATGACCGTATAGCAATATACCCCCAATGGTGTCCGGAAGGCAGTATGCTTCTCGTCTTCAGGATGCATCTTGATTTGATTGTATCCTGAAAATCCGTACATGAAAGACATACGTTCAAAACTGCATGTATTGTCAATCATGAAGTCTGTGATGGGAAGAGGAAACTCATTCTTGGGGCAGGCTGCATTCAGATCTCGGTAATCGATGCAGACTTGTACTTTCCTATTTTTTTTATGACCGAAACAACATTGGCGACCCAGTCGGGATGCTGTTCTTCAAGGATGAAGCCGCAGGCTATCAACTTCTTGATTTTAGCTTCAATGGCATCCATCACATCTGGGCGGAACCAGCGCTGGTGCTGCTTCACAGGCTTCGAATCGGAAAATATATTGAGCTTGTGAGTAGCCACCTTTGGATCAAGGCCTGGCATGTCCTCATAATTCCACGCAAAGACGTCGATATATTCTTTTATCAGTTGAATAACTTCTTTCTTTTCTGCTTCAAAAAGATTGTTACTGATAAATATCGGCTTTGGCGAAAGTTTATTCCCAACGTCAATCTGGATAACTTTGTCTTCAGTGGGAGGTTCTCTCTGTTCGAAGCGAAACTCCCATTGTGTATCCATTTGCTGAGCCCAAGCATCATTCTCAAACAGTTTAGATTCTTGTTCGTCTGATTCGAAGGAATCCGTCACTACCATATTCACTGATAATGTTTGCTCGAGAGCAAGAGATGAGTCGGAGGGCGCTGAGCTATTTTGAGAGGAGGAAAAGATATCATCGTTTGACTCAGGAGTTGCGAGGGAGGTGGTATACCCTAACCCGAAACGAGTTTGTTGATAGTAGGGATCGCCGTATAGTGACATTCGTCTGCCTCTCCCGTGGTTGAGACCCGGCTCCAGCTTCAAGTTATAACCCATATTTTGCATGATCTTCAAAGCTTGTGGGCTGTATCTGTGAACCTGTATTTTACCGTCATCGTCATCGGCAGAATCCTCTTGCACAGTCGATTTATTACGCATGCGGTCGAAGATTATTGAATGCTGACTACTGCAAGTAGGCGGGACAATGAAGATAGACTCCTCATGCGGTCCAAACGTTGTGGTGACGTTGGATGATGACGCCACTTCCCATATGTACGAATGATAGGAATCTATAGCTTCCAAGAATTTTTGCGCTATAGGTTCTATATCGTCGTGGGGGGAAGATTCCTGATTTGGACTTTGAGCATCAATATACCGGAAAAGAGGATATTTATTATCATCTGAAACTCTGTTCCCGGTTGCATTTACATCACTCGGCCGCCTATTGCGTCGGAGGTTGATGACCAAGGGTGGAGGCTTCTGGTTCAAAGTGATCACTAGATGATCACCCCCTTTTTCCGGACCTGGTCTCGTTCAGGTGGATAGCCATAGGTTTTATGGCTTTTGGACGAGTAGTCCGTCCTTTCACCTTGATTGACAGAGGTTGCTTGGCAGAGGGTTCTTCTGGCTCCCGGTGGGATTCCTTCTCTGCTTCGGCTAAAACCTCTTCCGTGTAGTCTTGAGAGTACAATACGGCATCAGAGTAGTAGGATTCTACTCCTTTGAACGGGTTCAGGTCAGCAATCTCCGTTCGTACTGTTCCTCGGGCATCTACATATTTAAAGCATTGATGTAGAGTCGAAAGAATAATGTTGTGGTCGTGGATCCAAGGTCTACCCAGCAGGATGTTGTAGGACACCTCTAAATCGATGACGTAACATGTAGCCACCGATCTGAGGTTGCCAATATGGATCCTCAAGCAAATTTTCTCCAACAGCTTACTTCTTCCGGCGTTGAAACCCACAATCGTAGTGGTGGTGTAAGCCAATTCGCTGGTAGGGATCCTCAGTGGTCTGAGCAGACTATGAGGAATGATGCTGATTGATAATCCTAGATCTATGTGAATCCGGTCGACCTCCATGGAATCGATGTACCCGGTATAATAGAGGGGTCTGTCATGCCCGTTATGTTTTAACAGCATGTCATCTTGAGTGAAAGTGATATTCGGGACCACCTCCATCACACTGTGGCATTGAGGACACGCCACGGGTTCTTCGTCAGGGGACTTGAGCTGGGTCAAGTATGCATCCGTCTGCATCAATGCTTCACTCAGGGCTTCACGAGTGTCCTGAGAGAGCCTGAGTAGCTCGAAGATGGACAACCTGGCTGGGGTATTAGCCAGTTGGGCCAGGATGTCGAAGTTGTATGGCTTCTCTAAACCTTTGTTTGGAATGTTTTTCACAGGTTTATCGAAGCGCACTTCTTTTTGCTTCCCTTTTTCTGCCGAAGTTGGTCTCGAAGGACCGGCTTCTGGTACGGCAGATTCTGGTTCTGAAGGCTTGGCAGCTGAAGCGTCTGCCGATGCATCTTCCTGGCCGGCTCCATAGTCCTAGAGGTAGGCTTTCCCTGAGCGGGTTCCAGTAGCCAAGACCTCGTCTTCTGATGCCGAGTGTAAAGTAATCATGTGACACGGTTTGTGCTTTGAGTTCTTTTTAGACTTAGCCTTAGCAGCTTGAGTCTCTTTCTCGATCTCTGGCACCAGATCTGGATGAATCCACATAGTCTCGTCTCGCTGAGTAGTTAGTGGTAGCAGGTCATGATTTTGACCTCTAGCTGGAGGAAGATTAACGATGTTCATCGTCGTCCGGAAAATAGGCGTAACACCGTCCGGGATTTCTTGGGGTGGCAGATTCCCGAATTGCAGGGAGATCATGTTGGGCGTGACCGTCTTCTCGCTATTGCGCAGAGTGATGGCCTTAGCATCGATCAGCTCCTGGATTTTCCTTTTTAGTATATAACACGCCTTTGTGGGGTGGTGTATGTACCTATGGAAGATGCAGTACTTGGGGTTGTTGGTACTGCCGGCCTCATTGGGCCGTCTCACCTCGGGAAGGATAATCTTGCCGCTTTTGACGAGACATTCAAATATGCTCGGAATATCGTCGTTGTCGAAAGAGTACACTTCAAGGGGCCTGGAAGTCCCAGGTTTCGTCTGCGTGGTAGCCACCGTCTTTTGCCTGGACGTGTTGATCGCCAGAGCTTCTTTACCCTTGGTACCACGAGGATGGTCGATGTTGGAGGATGACCTCTTGCCTTTATCAGAGGCCGAGATCATGATGCCATTATCGCACGCCTTCTGACTATTGTCCTCCGCGGCTACCGCTGAGATGATGAACGAGGGCCAATCATGGAACTGATATGGTCCTGTGAACACCGAGATCACGGGGAGAAGGTTCTTCCTGCAGATGTCCACCAATGCTGAGTCTGAAACTCCTGGAGGTATTTGCAGAGTGGCTTGACAAAAACGTTCGATAAAAGTGCAAACATTCTCTTTTTCCTTCTGCCTGACTTCGATGAGAGAGGACATGGACATGTCCATCCCTCCCTCGTAGAATCGTATGAAGAATAAAGCTTTGAAGTCTTCAAAGGAAGTAATGCAGTTGTCCGCCAGGCTGCGGTACCACTAGTAAGCTACTCCCGAGAGACAGCCCTTGAACACCCGAGTGAGGAGGGCGTCATTCCCTTGTAACAACACCGTCATCATGCTGAAGTAGTTCATGTACTGACTTGGTGATATTTTTCCCTCGAACAAAGCCATAGTCTGTGGTTTGTATCTAGGAGGGAAAGAGACCTCTTCCCAGATAGCTGGGTAAGGTTGGTTGATTCCCAATTTCTTGAGCTGATCTTTGTGCTTCAGGGCATTAAATTGGGCTTTCAACTCCCGTACTGCCTGCATCGGATCTTCAGCCGGTGGCGGGACCACGGAGTGATGAGGAACTGATTGTATCGTGACTCCAACGGGAGGTAATACATTCTCCGAGTGAGGAAGCGGAGGAACTGCTGACTCTTGATCTAGAGCAGGCTCTTGGATCGTGTTGGATTGTGGTAAGTCCACCCCCACACATATCTGAGTTGGAGAGACCGATGCTTGAGCCATGGCAACTGCGTGTTGAGTTAGCATCATCTGGTGTATGTTCTCCATCATGAATTGTATCTCCTTCAGAGACGTCTCCAGTGTAGTGATGCGTTGCTCAGCGCTCCCGGACGGAGAAGCTTCCTCGTGTTCATCTCCAATGGCATAAACTCCCATCTCTCTGGGTGTCATTGAAAGATTAGTATAGGTCTCTGTAGAAGATGACTCTATACTTTCGGCATCTGATTCGGGAGACTGGCGACCCCTAGCATCGAAATCAGAAGAGTACGAAGCCGGTTGTCGTGACCTCGAACGAGTATTTTGGAATACCCCAGCTTCGGTGTTCCTAAGAAGCATGTTGAATCTCCTTCGGCTCGGAGTTCTAGAGGATGACGTCTTGAGCTCGACCCTCCTCTAGGTATGTGTGAAGCCATGTTCACAGATGCATGCGTGTGCTCTTCTTCCTGGAAAGATGGAGAGTAGCTCAACTGGTCAAAAACCGACCATTTTGCTTCAGAACAGCAATAATTAATTACAATCTTATGACTATTACAACAGTGCTCTCTAGGGGGCGTAATAGACATGCTGGAAGATCCCCTCTCCTTGCGTTTCTGGATCAGATAATTGCACAGGTCAGGAGGAGTTGCAGAAGCAGAAGATGATGGCTTGTTCCTTCTGTTCACATCAGTGGGCATGCGAATATTGGGAACCATAGTTTTCCCTGTGCCACCTATATACAACAGGTTGGCCATCTGGGTGGCGGATAATCCCCGAGGAGGGTGTCTTCCCGCAAATTGAGCCTTCTTTATGCCGAGGGGTTTCTCCTGGCGTAATTTGGAACTCTGCTCTGGTTGGCGTAAAGCTGAGGAGGTCGTCAATCGGCCATCAGCTTCTCGCATAATTCGGAGGGCGGGCAGATTATCCTCTTGCTGGCGTAAAGGTCGAAAAGTTGAGTAGTCTGCCGCCTACTTTCCCTTGCGTAGATTGCAGGGATCATCTGCTTTTCTGCGGAAGGCAGATGCATTTTTGTGCGTGGAGCGCATTTGGAATTCCTGATTTGGGGCTGAGGCATTATCAGAAATTTTGTCTATTCTGCCAGAGACGGGAGACTGAATTTTACGCGCAGAGCGCGGAGTAGGCTTCTGGACTAGCGCTGAGGCATTGTCCGAAGTTTTATCTTTTCCGCCAGAGACGGGAGACTGAATTTTATGCGCAGAGCGCGGATTATACTTCTGGGTTAGCGCTGAGGCATTGCCAGAAGTTTTGTCTTTTTTGCCAGAGACGGGAGACTGAATTTTACGCACAGAGCGCAGATTATACTTCTGGATTAGCGCTGAGGTATTGCTAGAAGTTTTTTCTTTTCTGCCAGAGACGGGAGACTGAATTTTACGCGCAGAGCGCGGATTATACTTCTGGGTTAGCGCTGAGGCTTTGCCAGAAGTTTTGTCGGCCCTGTCAGAGACAGGCGACTGAATTTTACGCGCAAGGCGCGGAGGGAGCAATGCTACAACCTCATTGGTCGGAGGGATCGGAGAGATCGGAGAGTCTACAGGAATGGTAGAGGATGTCTTGGGCATCCAGACCTTACGCAGCTTCCTGTTGTTGTGGACAGAGAGGGAGTGAGAGCTACCCCCTGCTCTAAGCATGTCTTCGTAGGCAGACTGGTCGAACTGGACGACCAGTGTCTTCTTCACGGATCCTACGGATACCGTATCGTGTTGAGCAATAGCTTCCTCATCAGAAGAGAAAGATTTCCCCAGTAGAGTCGCTATCTTGTTGTCTGATAAAATAAATAAAGAGATAATATATGGAAAATGAGATTTTATACGAAAACCTGCCCTTCTACTGTGTTTACAAACAAGATTGTACAATTTAATCCTATACGAGGATGTCGAAGTACAATTTATTTAATCTGGGTAAATATTGCTATGGGTGTCTGATCTGCAGTCGATTACTTTAGCCCTTGGACCACACGATGGTGAAGAAGTGCCGTAGAAGACAGAAAGCAGCTTCGAAGGTTGCTAAAGAGAGCAGATGCTTGATGCCAAAGTCGTCGATCGCTACTCTTCGCCTGAGCTCTGGATTCTTCTCTCCTCGATCTGATACTCTTCGACATTTAATTCTTCGACCAATTTTCTTCTCCTTTTTGATCTTCAATCCTTTGACCGTTTGATCTCCAAATTTTTGACCTTTTCCTCTGTTGATAGAGGTCTCTATTTATAGAGTTTTAGTGACAATGACCACTCAGTCGGTATAGAAATCGAGTAGTAGAAAGTACAGCACCCTTTTACACGATGGTTTAAAATAACCAAAGCCTGCGTATAGATGACCTTTTGAGTGAGCATATGATGCGTGTCCAACTAAGGGACAAACGCGTATAACCGCTGCGAAGATCACGACGTAGAAGCCACGTAGGTAGTTATCCCTTGTGTAGAAGAGGTTAGCGTAGAAGCCAATGACTGACACCATGGCGTAGAAGCCAAAATAGGCATAGAAGTCGAGTGGGCGTAGAAGTCGAGTAGGCGTAGAAGTCGAGTGGTCATAGAGGCTGAGTAGGCGTAGAAGCCGAGTAGGCGTAGAAGCCGAGATGATGTGGACGTTTTAGCCGGAATTACGGCTCTTGGAGATATAATCAAATCTCTTGCATTAAATGCAGAGATCTGCCCCCATCCTGCATATTAAATACAGAGACGTGTCTTCGAAAGTTTGCTGTCCCGAAGATTTGCCATCATTCTGCGTATTAAATGCAGATACGCGCCTCGAACCCTGTACGAAGAGAAACTGATGATGTGGCAGCCTGTTTGTCTTCTGCGGAGCGTAAGCAGCTCACGTCTGCCTGTGTAAAACTAGGCAGCGTATTCCTTTATATACGTAAAAGCAGTTTACGCAAAGGGGATGTCACTAAATGACGGTTCGGTAATATTTAATCAAATCTCCTGCATTAAATGCGAAGATCCGCCATTATCCTGCGCATTAAATGCAGAGGCGTGTTTTGAAGGTCTGCCATCCTTCTGTGCATCAGAATGCAGAGATGTGCCTCGGGCATCTGTCAGTATTCGGCACTTTAAATGCAGAGACGTGCCTCGAGAAACTGTCACCGCTCTGCACATTAAATGCAGAGACGTGCCTCGAGCCCTGTACGAAGTACAGCTTTTGACGTGGCAGGCTATTTGTCTTCTGCAGAGCGTAAACAGCTCATATCTGCATGTGTAAAACTAGGCAGCGTATTTCTTTGTACGCGTAAAAGCGGTTTACGCCAAGGAAATGGCAGTGAATGACAACCTGGGTTGCAGTGCCGTGCCATCATTATAGCCGTCATCTGGGTAGTCGTGCAGTACTCTTTGTCGGGAGTCCAGACGTCATATTTATTGCACGATCTGACAGGTTCATTTCGAAGAATACGAAGCGTCCCTCGTACACTTCAATACTGTATTGAAAGCGGATGAGCTTTACGCCATAAAGGCGATGAAGCACCCCGTTTACGCTGGAGCAGCCTGGACATACTGTATTACGCGGATGGTCCTTGAGTTTATATTTTATGCTGTGCTCAGCGAAAAAAGCTCTGTTGCACGCTTGATGGCTCTGAGGTCCTTTGTTTGCGCTGCTCTGCCTCAATATGCTGCGTAGAGCTACCCAGCATATTTTTTATGCTTCTACATACGAACAACCAATTTTGGCCCAAGAATCTGTCTCTCGCCTATATCGCTCCAGCATACTGGGGAACGATACTTCCTTCCATAGAATGCTTCATAGGGAGACATTTGGATGCTTGTTTGATAGCTATTGTTGTAGAAAAATTCGACCAAGTGCAAGTGGTCCTCCCATAATCCTCCGAAATCTAGCATGCACGCTCTTAACATATCTTCCAAGGTCTGAATGGTGCGCTCTGACTGGCCATCTGTCTGTGGATGATACGATGTGCTAAACTTCAGGCAGGTACCGAGACTCTCTTGCATACTCCGCCAAAAGTAAGATGTAAACAACATATTCCTGTCAGACACGATGCTAACTGGCACTCCATGCAGTCGCATAATCTCTCTCATGTACATCTCTGCTAAGAACTCCGTCGATTGTCCAACTCTGAAGGGTAAAAAGTGGGCGGACTTGGTGAGTCTATCTACGATTACCCATACTGCATTGCGACCACTAGGACTCCTCGGAAAGCCCGTAACAAAGTCCATAGTGATGTGCTCCCATTTTCATTCTGGTATCGAAAACGGTTGAAGTAATCCTGCAGATCTCTGATGCTCAGCCTTGACTTGCTAACACACCAGGCACTTCAGCACAAAACGTGTTATCTCTCTCTTCATTCCATGCCACCATTAGTACTGTCTCAAGTCCTTGTATATCTTCATGCCTCCTGGATGAATAGAGTAGGTCAAACTGTGTGCCTCTGTCATCAACTCCTGCAGAAGTTCTCTATTTGGAACATAGAGACGATCTCCACATCTCAAGGTTTCGTCTTTATGTATACGCAGTCCCGTCTGTATTCCAGCCTTAGTCCTCTGTCTGAGCCTCTAAAATCTGGCATCTGGCGGCAAAGCAGCCTTGATCCTCTCCACTAATGTTGATTGCAACTGGAAACTCGACAACTGTCCATCTACTCCGGGCATAACGACCTATATACCCATCTGCTCTAGATCTCTCAACAGATATTGTTAAGTAGTTAAGAAGAATGCCATGGGTCTTCTGCTCAAAGCATCAGCTACTACGTTGGCCTTTCCTGGGTGGTACTGTTACTCGATCTCAAAGTCTGTCATCACGTCGAGCCAATGTCTCTGTCTCTGGTTAAGGTTCTTCTGGGTATAGACGTACTTCAGGCTCTTATGATCAGTAAATATCTCCACTCTTTCTCCATATAGGTAGTGCCTCCAAAGCTTCAAAGCAAAGATCACTGCTGCAAGCTCCAAGTCGTGGGTGGGATAATTCTTCTCATGTGTCCTCAACTGCCTAGAGGCGTAAGCCACAACCTTCCCATGCTGCATCAAGACACATCCTAATCCTTTCCCAGATGCATCGCTATAGATCACGAATCCTCCGGGTCCAGAAGGTATGGTTAAGATAGGTGCTGTAGTCAAACTCTTCTTCAACTCATCGAATGACTTCTGACACTCCTCTGTCCAAGTGAACTCCTGCTCCTTACGGGTCAAGCGGGTCATTGGTTCTGCAATCTTTGTGAAGTTCTCCATGAACCTCCGGTAATATCCGGCAAGTCCTAGGAAACTCCTCACTTTTAAGACATTGGTAGGGGTTGGCCATGTCTCTACTGATGAAATCTTCGCCGAATCTACTGAAATGCCATCTCCTAAGATAACGTGTCCAAGGAAAGCGACACGATCTAAAAGAAACTCGTACTTGCTCACCTTAGCATAAAGCCTCTCTTTCCTCAGCGTCTCTAACACTAGTCTCAGATGCTCTTCGTGCTCCTCGTGGATCTTCGAATACACCAAGATGTCGTCAATGAAGACTACCATGAACCGATCTAAGTATTGGTGGAAGACTCGGTTTATCAAGTTTATAAATACAGCTGGCGCATTCATCAGTCCAAAAGGCATCACTAAGAACTCGTAGTGACCATAACGAGTCCTGAATGCTGTCTTTTGAATGTCTTCTCTTCTCACTTTTACTTGATGATAACCCGATCTCAGGTCGATCTTTGTGAACACCACTGCTCCTGTCAACTAGTCGAACAAATCGTCAATCCGCGGCAGGGGGTACTTGTTCTTGATAGTTAAAGCATTAAGGGCTCGGTAATCAATGCACATACGTACTGTTCCATCCTTCTTAGGCACAAACAATACGGGTGCTCCCCAGGGTGATGCACTAGGACGGATAAATCCCTTGCTCTGCAACTCCTCTAATTGTAGCTTCAGCTCATCTAACTCTTTCTTCGCCAATCGGTATACATTAGAAGATACCGGTGCTGCTCCGGGTACTAGTTCAATAGTGAACTCTACGTCTCTATCTGGTGGTAAACTTGGCAATTCTTCGGGAAAAACATCCTCGAATTCTGCAACTATTGGTGGGGGTGCCATCTCCATAGCCATGTAAGCTCCAGCTATCTGTCCTACTCCTTGCTCGACGGTCCCTCGCATGTACTCGAACTCCGGTTGATCTGGTGGTCTAAAAGTGACGCTACCTTTCCGGCAATCCAGTACGGCATTATACTGGCTTAACCAGTCCATGCCTAGCACAACATCAAAGTATGGCATGGGTAATACCAAGAATCGCGCTCTCATCTCTCTACCACATACGACTACCGAACACGTTCGAATAGTGATGGTAACCGACACGATACCTCCTCTGGTAAGAATCTTCCAACTCTTAGGTAAGGGGGAAGTTGCTACTCTATGCATTGCTACAAATCTACTAGATATAAATGATAACGTAGCACCAGAATCAAACAATGCAGTCGCAAGTAATGATGCAACTAAAATGGTACCTGTGATCGCTTCCCCTTCTGTTTCCTCCTCAGTAGCTGCTAATGCAAAGGCCTGTCCCTGTCTTTGTCCTCCGGTCTGCTGTCGGGCTCGATCGAACTGTGCCTGCTGTGGGGCCAAGGGTGGTCCCCTCTGAGATCCTCCAGGTGCTGGTGGACGCTGGCCTCCTGGTGGGGGTAGTATCCTCGGAACTGGTGCTGCTGGCCTCTATCCTGTCTAGGGTGCTGCGTCTCTGCGTTGTGGGCAGTCTCGGGCTTGGTGCTGGTTTGCTCCATAAATCATGCATGTCCCCAGTCTCTTTCGGCAGTCCTTTTCGAAATGTCCTCTCTTACCACAGTGGTATCAAGTCGGAAGCTCTCTTTGCGGGTATGGTGCTATCCTCTGCTGTGTCTGCACTCCAGGACGATGGATCGGTCCTCCTGCTCCGGGCTGGGCTCTGACTGGTGTAATCATGCTGGAACGTCTTGCTCCTTTGACAACGGCCTCCTGGATCCTCGCCTCTGCAAGAACCTCCTCATAAGAGATCCTCGCCTGTATGGTGGTATACCTCTGCAGCTCAAAAGTAAGGCCGTGATGGAATCTCTGAGCCTTCTCCAGATCGTTGGGTATCAGGACAGCACCAAATCTGCTAAGACGGCTAAACTCCGCATCGTATGCGTCCACAGTCATATTCTCTTGTTCTATATGTAGAAACTGGGAGTACATGGCATTCCTAACTGTGGCTGGAAAATACTTCGCATTAAAGTATTCTAAGAACTGCTCCCAGGTCTGGTTCTTGCCTACACTGCGCTCAATAGAATCCCACCAGTGATGGACGTTGCCTTTTAGTTGGGCCCTCATCGCGGTCATCCAAAGGTCTGGATGCAGTTGTGAAGCCTCTAGTAGCATCTCCGTGTTGGCGACCCAATCGAAGATCTGTTCTACAGTCTCATTGCCTGAAAAAGTATCTGGTCCCATCTGTCAAAACCATCTAACAGTGCCACCTGTCTGAGCTGGTGGAGGTGCAGATGCTGGTGCTGTGACAGGTGTTCTCTCTAGTACTGCCACCAAACTCTGTCTCAACGTCTCTGTCTGATGCCACTGTGCTTGCATCATAGTCTGGAAGAACTGAAGCATCTCTGGTTGTCCATCTGATGGTGGCATCTGGGGTGGATAAGGTGGAGGTAGGGGTAAAGGAACCTCTGGTTGTGCAGTAGGCGTCTCCTCGGACGTCGGCCCCTCGGTCTGTGGCATCGGTGTAGCTCCTGAAGTCTGTCCCTCAAAGTGCTGCATGGGGATCGTCTGGGAAGTCTGTCCCTCGGGCTGCGGTGTAGGATCATCTTGAGAAGTCCTGTGTCAATGTATCAGGGGGGTCTGTAGTGATGGTTGCCCTTGGGTTATCTCCTCTCTTTGGGTGGTGTTGTCTGGCATCGCGGTACTGGGTGCTCCTCGCCCACTGTGCAAGTTTATCTTGCTGTAAGAGATAGGACTTCATTAAAAAGAGTACAGAATCAAACAAACAGGATGCAGATATTTAGAATCAATACGAAGGAAGTTCAAAGATGAAATCAAAGTGGATGAGACCTAGTAATTTCTATCCTACTGCAGGCTCGCTGGGCATGTTACCATACCTCAACGATAAAGTCTGACCTGTATGGGCCACCACTAAAACCAAAATATATAGAACTAGGCCACGTGGCAATAGCCAGCTGTCACTTCTCCGTGAATACCCCAATTTAATGGATCCAACGAAGAGTGTTATGCTGTCCTAAATACTAACATGTCACATATAAATCAACAATAGGTAATCTAATCTCATCCACAAAAGTAAACAGCAAGAATGTACTAATAATAACTGCTGGAAGATAAACGCCAGTCTCAAAATATCATAGTACAACCAAGAATGTCTGGTGGGGACAAACCCACTACTATGACGAAATAAAATACTAAAATGATAGATAAAAGATAATGACTAAGGCATCAGCTGACTAGATAATGATGCACCCAATCCTAGGCAGAAGGCCTACCAACTGATCACGGAAACTCTGACGGTAGCACCTCTAGCTCCTCAGCTGTAGCGTACCTCGTCTCCTGTCCTGGGCCGTATACTGTGGGGTAATAAGCCTCGTCCAAATCTGGAAAGGTACCAGGTCCTCAGAGGGACGTAACAAGATACATAGAAACAAGCCATATATAGATACTGAATAAAATAAATACAATAAAGGGTGTGCTAACCATCTAAGTAAAATATAATGTGAGGACAACATTGGTACGTATGGGTAGGCATAGGCATATACGTCCACACTCCGAAGAGAGTGGCATCTGCATAGTATAACGTCCATATCGCTCCGAAGAACGTAGCATCTGAATAATATATCGTCCATATCGCTCCGAAGAACGTGGCATCTGAATAATGGGAGTCATTGGATCCGTGGCTCCTCCGGATACTACGGATTCCAATATGTGTATCCCATACGCCTATTAGCTGTCCTCCCCACCCAATGTAGATACACGAGTCGAATACTCGACGTGTATCCCACGTATCTATATGCCAAGTCTCTACAAATAAAATAATCATGAGTTACGTACTAACCATGATGCATGTCACACGTACCGATAGCTAGTCGAGTACGCGAACCCGCATCCTAATATGAGTGTCACTGTGAACTGTGTAAAAGTGTCAGGTCTCGGAGAATATCAAAGTATTATCCTACTGGGGTGAGTCTGCTAGGGACTAGGTCATGTATACTAAATCATCGACACATCCGTCGACGGCACCCGAGTAAATCTCGGACGCGCACAGGCATAGAAAATAAAACAACAAGATATCATACATTATATGCAGCATTTAATTTAAACAGTAAATATAGCAAGGTATCTTGCCTGAGTCCTCAAGCTGTGAATGCCAAAAGCCTGCTTCTGCGGTGTCTCCCGGCTGATCCAATGGTCCTAAATATACAATATAATATAGAAATCTAACATCAGACACTAAGACAATAAGCAGACTCTACGTTGCTCTTAGGAACTGTCACAAGTTCACAACTGATCGAAGACGGTATCACGTGTGCACGTAGCTAGGATGTACACGTGTTCTGTCCTTGTCAACGTGTGTCTTGAGACAATAATTTACTACGTTAAGGGGGTTTACCAACTATTTTTGGTTTGTACGAATACGTCCTTAGTTTTTATGTTTAATCATACTTGGTTTATGTCTCGGTATTCGGGTGAAATACTAGTCCTGGATGACAATCTCATATCATTAGGGTGATTACTCATTATTAATCACTATCTAATCTAATTAATTACCATCTAACCTAATTAAATATGCATACAACATATAGGGTTTCATTTTTATTATCCGTATCCAATCAACGTTACCCGACACGATGTATGACGATGGGATACAAGGAAGGAGGGGTTGGTGATCGAGTACCTGATCGACAGAACCAGGGGGTCTCGTCGACGTGTTCTCCGGCGTGGGTGGAGCTCCGGTGTCGCACGGCAGTGAGAAGCGGCGGTAGCAGCGGTCACAGCAACGGCAGTAGTCGCAGCAGCGGGAACGACGGTCTACAGCGGTGGGGCGGCGCTGGAACTGGCCTGGGTAGTGGTCGGTTCGTGGGGGAACGTCGGGTAGGCCTGCCAGCGGCGGTCGAGGGTGCTGGAGACTGTGGCCGGGGTCGGGGCAGTCGGTTCTTGATGGAAGGTTTATGCGGTTGATGGGAAGGAGATGGTGGCGGATGGGTGTCCGGTCAGGCGACGATGGCTTGGAGGGGTGGTGGCGGATGGGTGTCCGGTCAGGCGGTGATGGCTTGGAGGGGTGGTGGCGGCCTGAGACGGTGGGGATGGGGGTCCGGTCGGGGGTGCTTGATTAAGAAGAAGGGGTCGGCTAGGGTTTGAGGTGGAAGGAGATTGGTTTTTAGGGTTTTTAGGTTAGGGGATGTGTATTTATACATATGTGAGGGGACTAGGGTTAACCTCGGTTTTAGGCCTGTCTGACTCCTCGGGGTGGGGGCTAGTCCTCATGGGAGATGCTCAGGGCTTGGTTAGGTCTTGCTTGAGGTAAAATCGCTCTTAATTTAATTTTATTAAAAGCAAGGCGCATAGTGTTCTTTAATGTATTAAAAACACAAGGAACTAAATTTGGGTGGGACACATGCGTCATGAGCGTAGCAGGCTCGGAATAGGTCAATGCCCACATTTGTGTTACACGGAGTTGGGTTGTGGTTGAGTCTTAAATTCAATTAGAAAAGGGTAATTATGAGGAATTGATTTTATTGGGATAATACATAGATGTTTGTGACAATATTGCGCAGCTCAATTTGGAGCACAATATTGAGTATCTAAATGTCACACAAGGTCAGATGGTAGTCTGGCGTGTCTAAGGGATGTGTCGTTAATTAGTTTGAGGGTAACTACTAGTGTAGCACTCCAAACCTCAAAGCTACGGTACGGGGTATTAAGTCTCTAAATTGTTGCGCATTAATTCTAGTTGTATCTAAATAAATTCTAGTTTCTCCACTTAAATTAAATAAATCCTAAATTGGTCGTGGGGGTTTACAAAGAGCAAGAAGCATAGTGTGGTCTCACGATCGAGTTCAAAAGCGGAATACCGAGATATTTTTTTATGGCACAACAAATGTGTTATATCTGCAACATCTTCTAGAGGAGCTGGAAGAAGAAACATGATCTAAAGCAGCATATATGTGGTGTGATTAGCAGTCTGCTATCCATATTGCTATCAATCATGTATTCCATGAAAGGACGAAGCACATTGAGATTGATATCCTCTTCGTCTGTAATGAGTATCAAAAGGATGATAAAGTTTCACCACGTGATGACCGACGATCATATAGATGCTATATTTACGAAGTCACTTTTAGGTCATCGGGTTCAGTTTTTTTGTAACAAGCTGGACATGATTGACATCTATGCTCCAGCTTGAGGGAGGGTGTTGAGTATTATGTTATGTTATTTAGTCCCACATCGGGTAGAAATAAGGAGGAGGCTAGTCCTCTCTTATATATGTAATCCCTCTCTATTAGTAAATTATCCCATTATTCCATTCTATAACGTACAACCTTGGCAAGAACGACGTTCAACAGAATATATGACTCATGCTTCTTTTGGTTCTTAAAATTTCGTGGGTGGTGTAGCTACTAAGATTTATGCAGTCAATTATGTCTCTCAAGTTTGTTAGCTACCTCTCATCTTGTTCTAGGATTCTTTGTATTTGTGGCTCATTTGTGGCATGCGGGAAGGGCACGTGCAGATGCAACAAGATTTTTGAAAAATGAATCATTCGTGATTCGTAACATGTTCTTTCCATAATCCCTCTTGGTTGAGTTTTATTTATTTATATATATTATTTTTCTTCTCTGTTACGGCTCTCTTCTGAAATAGTTGGAGAATATTTAGTTACAAATTAGTCATTTTTCTTATTTATTCTTTGAGTAATGTTATTCGTATCTTCAAAATGTTTCTCCAAATCATCCCTCATTATGTGGCAACTGACGTGACATGCAAAATAGAGTTATGACAGCTGACATGACAAATTTTAACAAAAAAATTTAATTACCCAATTTTTTAAAATATTAATATTAATTCTAATGTTAATGTTAATTTAATTTTTAAAATTTTGTCATATTAATTATCATATTAACCATCATATTAGCTGTTCCATATGAAAAAATAATTTAGAGGAACACTTTGAGTCAGTGATAACATTATATTTATTCTTTATTCTCTACTCCATTTGTGTGTTGCCAAACTCAACTGAAGTTGTAGACTGATTAAATACAAGTATGGTGACTGGGTCAAATGTCTAACTGGATCCCTTTATTTTTCGGGACCTGTATCCTAACCATTTTACGTAAAGTCGGAGGGACCTAAACCTAAAATTTCCTTTACTTTTTTGAAAATCTTCACCATATTTCTTGTTTTTGAACAACCCACATCAGAAGAATCTCCTCTTCTCTCTCCTCAAGAATCTCATCAATGGGACAGGTCCTGGCCACAGTTCAGGAGAAACTCCATGGTGATTCCTCTCAACTACTTAATAACTTCTTCTTTTTTAATAAGTAAATAAGTAAATCAAAGATTTATCATTGACAACCAAATTTATTTAATTTTTATTTAGCTGTTCTTGAATTTGATTAGGGAGGCAATGGAAGGAAGCACAGGTGAGGAAGATAACTGACAATGTCTACGACCGCATCCGAGGCGACTCGGGAGATGAAGAAGGCCTCATTTTTGAGAACCTTTACATCGCAGTCCTCTGCGTCTACAAGTAAATAATTATTTTTATTTCAGTGTTATTTATTTGTTGATTTTTTTTTTTTTTTTTTTGGTAAATGCTAGAGGAACATGCAAATCGGATTACATTTTATTGACAACATGACGTGACAGCCTATAACAGCCCTAGGGGCGAGCTGAAATAGTTAAAAACCTAATAAACAGAAAATTTAAAAACCGGACGGAAATTAGTAATTATCAAACCGAACCGAATCGAACCGATATAATCGATTTGGTTTATTCCGTTAACAATTTATATTGTTTAATAGATTAGGCCCAAAGTTGGGATTATGGTTAAATTATATTAAAAAATACAATTTTTATACACACAGTTTGTTGTATTTCAAATTTGAGCCCAAAGTTGGACTAGTTGTTAAATTACCAAAGTTGGGCTTCAAAACACATATATAGAATTGTTGTTTTCATAATATATACATTTTTTGTCATGAAATATACAAAGAATTTAAGGTATTTACATAATTGAATAAATCTTATTTGGTTTTCGGTTTTGGACCGAAACCCAACATCGAAACCGAAAAAGGAATTTTCGTATTTTCAAAAACTGAAATCGAATCGAACCTAATCTCTTATTCCGTTCAATTCGGTTCGGTTCGGTTTTCGTTCCAAAACCGAATAATGCTCATCCCTATATCAACATATATCATGTGTGGGACTACCGCATTAATGTTATTTAATGTTATCAACACATAGACGGGCACATCATGTGCTCAGATTTTGGTGTCCTCTTAGCACTATTGTTTTGTTAATTGTAGGACATTTGATGAAAAAGAAATTTTTATGTTTGCTTATTGTCAGCGATATCAACAAGCACTTGCCCGGCCCTCATAATGACCCCCCGACCAAGAAGAAGCTAAAGGCTATGATGGAGGTATGGTTTTCTGATTTCTAATTCTTTTGAACAATTGAATTTGAATTCTGCCATCTGCTGATACTTTTGGATGATGTCACGATGGTCAATGATATTTCTAAGGTATATGAGGATGTAGATTATGGTAAAGATCTTTCGACCGTTGGGAAACTGTAAATTGTGCCTAAATTGCAACTAAATACCCTGAAATTTGCCCCATACCCTCTGTTACACTGTCATCCAGCTCAAGGGCCATGCGCACCCATACTTAAAAAATTTGACAATTATGTGCACCTTTGCCCTTAAAATAAAAAGAAAACCCCTGCCTTATCCCTTCTTCACCCATACTTGACCCTAATCCTGAATCGAAACCTAAACCTAAAGCTACCCTATTTGGAAGGGAGAGGATCGAAAGAGGGTCATCAAGAGAAAGGGTGTGGTGGGGGGGGGGGGGGGGGGGGGGGGGGTGGATTGGTTGGTCTAGGGTTAGGGTGCACGAGGAAGAAGACATTGGTAGAACAATAATTTTATTTATTCTTTTAACAGTGTAGGGTAGCAAGTTGCAGAAATTTAGAAGTTCAGGGTATTTTAGTGTAAAGTTTACAGTAGCAAGTTGCAACTCTGGAACAGCTTAGGATATTTAGTTGCAAACTAGCCGTAAATTATTTGAAAGTATACTAGCACAATCTTTGACTCCAAGCAAAGATCCAATAGAATTTGTAGAAGATAATTAAAGTAGTATATGATTTGAGCATAAAGATCAACTAGTGGGCGTAGCATAGCTGTGCGAAACATCTCATAATCAGGTCCTGGTCCTTGCAACATCCATAAAACTTTGTTTTGACCAAAAACAAGTTTCCAATAGCATTAAGTTGATCACATATAGACTTAAAATCATGCAAATAATCAGAATTACATAAATTTCCTTTCTTAATATTATGTAAGTTTGAAAGTGGTTCAGATTCTCGAGCCACAGAACTCGGAGATAAATTTTCAGCAGGGGCATTCCATACCTTTAATGTTGTTCCAACTTCCAAGTCCTACAACGATACCAAGGGTTTCTTTGAAGAGGATTCCGATAATCCAAGATTTGACCAGTCGATTTGTATGGAGTCTATGGACTCATGCAGAGTAGTCCGGATTGATGTTGCTTTATCACCCTTGCCATCGCGGAATTGTGGTGGAGCTTTTTTAGCATTAGTGAGAAAACCAAGTAGATTTTGACTTTCCATCAATAATATTATTTGTGCTTCCCATAGCAAATAGTTACCATTGTCCAACTTCAATGATACAAGTTTCGCTATGTTCGAAGTGGTAGGGTATGCATATTTTGGTGGGGGGGATCCAATGGTGATGATGAAGGTGAGGCAGTGCTTATTTCCTTTGTAATATTGGTATGATACCATAAAGAAAATTTGAGAAATTGATCCATCAGACTTAATCTGTGTGGGATAGCTTCATTATTTATAACTAAAATACATACTAGGAAAAAAAAAAGGTAATAATTAGGAAAGATTACAATGGAGAGAACCAAGGAATAGGGCTTTCATTGATTTGCTTGGTTGAGTTTGTGTGGTATTGATATTGATTCACTTGTATGCTTTCTTAAAGATTTAACAAATCATATACCGCTTTCCTTATCTTGAGCACATTCTATTGGATCTTTGCTTAAAGTCGAAGATTGTGCTTCTATAAAAGGTTGGAAACTTAGAGGTGGGTTTAGTATTGTTAAATCTTATCAAAAGTTGTTCCATAAGTTGTTGTAATAGACTGCAGGCAAAACCTGTTTGGTACCTACATGATTCAAAAGCAAAAAGATATTCCGTAAAACCTGTGTGCTGGAATTATTTGAACTTGTAGTTATCAGTAAAAACCTGTGTGCTGAAATTACTGACTGGCTAAATTGACATGTATTAATAAAAAGGTAAAGTTATTAGATGAAATTTGAGAAAAACTGAAAGGCTAATCTTGTAAAAGAAGACACGATAAGCTAAAACAACCTTCTACTGCTTTCAAAAACAACCCACATAAAACAGTACATTTAAAAAAAAAGTAGAAGCAATTTTTACCAAACATATTTATCTGTTTTTTAAAAATAGATAAAATAAAATAACCAGAAACAAATTCATAAGATGTACCAAACCCAACCTAAATCTAACAGGAAAATATGTAGTTGGAGCTCAAATATGTCTACGCTTGCAACCAACACGGATCCATTTTTTCTTAGCTGCAATTATAGCACAGGGGTGCACCTAGAGCTGCTGCCTTGCCTGCAAATAGTGTTAGTCCTGAGACGCACAAGCAAAGCATTATATTAAGATACCCACTTGGTGGTGTAGCCGATGTGGGACTATCTTTCACTAGTCCAAAGGCAAAAACACCAACAAATAGTGTTTCTGCCAACATAACGTAAATATCATTATGAATGGAAAGTGGGAACTGTCGTTTTTCACATTAAATACCAAATATCATTCCACTAACAACCCAAATTATATATATATATATATATATATATATATAGAGAGAGAGAGAGAGAGAGGATCGGGATCTCTGCTTTAAGCATCCCAAAATGTTCTCGAAATGGTAGCCGTTGGATTGTTTTTTTTTATAGTTCAAATTAGTTAAAATTCTCGCGAGAAATTGAGTAGTTTAAGGATCTAATCTTTATGGTCAAAAAAGACAATCCAACAACTATTATTTCAGAAAATAATCTGAGATGCTTAATGGTCTGCTTGACAATTGTTGGGGTAGAAGTTATGAAGTATTTTTAGAGTACCGATTATGAGTTTATCAGGGGGTCTGGTTTTGGTTGGGTTTTAGTAGCCGCTTTTAAATGAGTCCAACCTATGCTTGGTAATTCATTAACGAGCGGTTTTGAAAGTTTTTTATACAAATAAAATTACCTATATGTCCACATATAAACAAAAGTTCTTCCAAAGTAAATTTTTTGATGCCGAAGTATGTTTGATTTTGTTAATGGATCTTCAGCTGATTCAGTAAATAATTTAGCACAAATATTGTCAAGTTCATATTACTAAGAACAATAGTTTGTATTTAAGTTACCAGAATTAAATGGACCTCAAAACTATGATAAAAAATTGTTTGAATTTACATTATGTAAATATGTAGTAACTATATATTCTTTGTTTCAGAAACTATAAAATTAGAACATCTATTGCTTTGTCATCACTATGGATTAGTAAAAAATAATCTAGGAAGTGCTTTCTTTAAAAGTTGTATACAATTGAAGTTCTGAAGACGTGGACATGGCCAGCGGTTGGGTTTTTTTTATTTCAACTATTGGAATTGCAACTTCTATTGTTCTGTTCCAATTATTGCTCAGTTCTGACAGGAGTTACAATTCCAATCGGACATGGTGAGTTGTACTAGGCGTGAACATGAGTTATGATGGTTGCTCCGTTGAGGCATGCGAGCAGTTCCGAGTGCGGGAACTGCCACCCGAGCGAGAAAAATGCCATTCAGTTCATGTCTCGATCAGGAGATAGAAGTTGATATTTGATCAAAATAATAGAAACACATAAAATAATAAAAACTATGGATGAAAGTAGGAGAATTTTTTTTTAAATTTACCGGAAAATATAGCCGTAGCTTGGAAAAAGGAGAAGAGAAACACATATAAGAAGAAAAAATAGCGTAGGGTATTGGTAGTTATATTTATATATTTTTGGTGAGGATATAAATAGAATAAAATAATAAAACTCCTCAAAATCTACCGATTTGAGGTGTTTATAAAGACAACCAAAATTACACTACACTGATTTTGGAAGGTTTTTGAGCGACAAAAAACAGCGCCTCAAAAAATTACCAAGCATGGTTTTTTTAAAATCCTTCATAAACAGTCGATTCAAAAACACCAAAAAACCGATGAAAACATCGTTGTCAAGCAGACCCCAAGAGGGGAATCCCAATTCCCCCTAATATATATATATATATATATATATATATATATGTGTGTGTGTGTGTGTGTGTGTGTGTGTGTACGGCTCCGTGTAACTTTTTGTAACTTTACTTTAGAATGTTTTATGCGGTTTGAAAAATCGAACAACAAAACAACTATAGATTTTATGGTTTGAACTGCAAATTGCACCTCTATAACACCTTGAACCCCAACTATAGATCATAGTTTGCAGTATCGGTCGATATCGATCCGATACGTCCGATACCGATACGGTTTTGCATGTCCCGCTCCGATACTGCTCGATACTAGTCGATACCGAAAGTAGGGATCTCTTTTTTCGGTCAATTCGACAAAAAAAATTGAACGAAAAAGCAGTGTAGTAAAAAACGTGTCTCAGGCGCGCCTTACTCCTAGGCGCAGGGGCAGCGCCTCAGGGCACTCCAGGCGGGACGCAATTCTTAAGACACACCTAAGGCGCGCATTTTCCGAATACCTTGGAATAGCAAATGCGCGCCTTGAAAATCTTGTGAAAAAAATAACATGTTTAGACTGTTTTTTTGAACTGCTGTACTTTTTTTTTACTGTTTTCTCTCTCACTCACTCAATTCAAAGTGATTGCAACCTAGACATGAGGAAATTTTAAACACACATGTTTATCAATGTAGAAAATAATATATATATATATATATATATATATATATATATATATATATAATTTTTGCGTTTCGCTTCGCTCGGGTGCGTGCCTTAAATGCGTCTTGCGCCTCGGACGATTTGGACCCTTTGTGCCTCGAGTGCGCCTTGCGCCTTTGACTACCTTGCGAAAAAGACCAATCATCAAGGATGCAAAAGATAGTAAAGTTGTAAACGCATGCAAAAGAAGAAAAAATATATATCGTATGTAAATCAATCGACATGGATGACTACTATTTTATTCAATTTCAAAACTACTAAGAAACAATACTTAAAATTATATCTAAATGTATAAAATATATTTTCTAAAATATTAATAATTTATTAATAATTATTTACTTTCCGATACCAAAATATTCGATACTCCGGTCCGAAACCATCGATACCACCGATACCGCTGATCCCGATACTCATAGGAATGGCCCGATACCGATTCCAATACCTTGCTATAGATTTGCCTCATAGTATAATACACCACTTCTTCCACAAGATGAGAATGTAGAATATTGCTCGATGCGAACACCGAGTTTGTCGAAAAGTTTAGTTATTTTACCTATCATAAACTCTCGTCTATCTTTAACAGTAGTTTGAAAAAGTACTTTAGATTATCGTGAATCGATTAGATCCATGCATGATCTTTGATGCTTATATGCTACGAATAGAGTACCTTATCATGTTACTTTTGTTGTCTATGTTACCTATATATGGGAAAAAAAATCCTGAAAAACAAAATCATAAGGGTTGTTCCAATGAGACTATAGTACCTCTAAGACTATGTTGTCTATGTTATGTATGAACAAATCAAGAAAAACGAAGACATAAGGGTAGTTCCAATGAAACTCTAATACCTCCAAACTATTTAATCATTGTGTGGTAGATTAGATGGTAGATTAATAATTTTGTCCCTTTCTGTATTGAGTCTTTTGCTTAAATACAACAAAACTCAACATCAAAACCAAGAACAATGTCTCTCTCCTATGGAAGAATCCTCCATGAAATATAACTTCCTATAAACTAGGATAATTGCTAATAACTAAGGCTAAATCCAATAATATAATAATTATTCAAATATGCTGAATAATATTTTACCCTCATCGTAATTCTAGAATTTTGATGCAGTGACAGGTTCTTTAATATGTTATCAAAGCCACCCAAGTCCAGATCTCGTTTGTCCTGCATTTGAAGTGGATGTCATAAAATCTGTACTGAATCTACTGATGTGAAAATCCAACTCTCAACCCATAATTTGAGTATCAGATATGAGGGAGCATATTGGAATAATATAAACATAAAACTGTCAACCCTCATCACAACAATGGAGTTTTGGTGTAGTGGTATGGACTTTAAAATTGTATTAGAGCAACCAAAGTCAAATCTAGTCTGTGCACATTTTAAGCAGATTTTGCAAATTATATACCTTGAGAGTCCATCTCTCAGCCTATAAAATGGGGACATTTTGGCCTACTGGTGCATGTTGGAATAATAAAAACATAATCATGAGCCTCATCATAACTCTAGAAATTTGTAGCAGCAGGGTCTTTGACAAAATAAGAAAACTAACAATAATTTTTAACAAAACAAAAACTAACAATAATTTGGAGAGAGAATTCCATATGAATTAATTTAAAACTACCCCTTCACTTTAAAGATCCTCTTCTGAGATTTTTTATCAGAAATTCGGGACATGTCTGATTGTACTAGTCTATTTCACCTCTTCTTCTTGTGTTTTTTTGATAACGTATTTCTTAGGGTGTATTATACTACTGACAGATTTTCATAATCCCCTCAAGTTCAAAACTGAGTTGGCTCCCTTTCAGTTTGTAGGATGAGCATGCTAAGTTTAAAACTCTGTAACTCGTATACTGGAATAACTATGATGAGGTTAACTGGTTAAGAGTTCAAAACCACAATTTAGTACAAAAGTACACATTTAAAACTAAATTAAGTACCAAGTACACACTATTTATCCATTTTCCCCATATGCATAAAAGGCTGTTTTCATCCTAGAAATGAGGGAAGTTGGGTTATCTGCTGACTATGTTGCACTGACATGGCAAAATGGTGTTTGTATCCGTATCATGTCAGTGCCCGTGTCCGTTTCTGTATTCGTGCAGCATAGGTAACTACTTTTGTAACTATTTGAAAATGTCTATATCCCGTGTATGTACCATGTCCGCATCCCCATCCGTTCCGCATTCGTGCAACTCTGTGCTGAAGAATTAATAGAAGGGGGAAGGTGGTTTATGTGAAGAAGAATTAAATCCTTGAGGGGTAGAGTTTTGAACCTGGATGATTTTATACATTCTTGGTGCAACCTGGATTGTGTTTTCCATAGCCTAATCTTTGACTTATATGCACACCCTCATAACCATAATGATATAATAATCCAGTACTACTGATAGCTATAGCAATAGTAGAATCACACACCCCAAAAAATAAAAGCCATTCTCGTGTTGTGTCATACCCATCAGACACACGACACAGACTCTCAAAAACACGACACAGAGACTCCAAAATAGTACTCTAGGAAATGCTAAATCTGTTTAGTTTCCATGTTGTTATGTCTGTTTCGTGTCATATTATATTCGTGTCCATGCAACATAGAGCCGTGAATATATACTTTTCTCGAGTGTTTCTTAATACTAGTTTTCAGTACCAAGGTTCGCAGTATCGGCATCAGAACCGGAATCGGTATCGTATCATTTCTAGGCAGTATCGACAGTTTCGGATTGGAGTATCGGATTTTTTTATATCGGAAAGCAAATAATTATTAATAAATTATTAACATTTTATAAAGTATATTTTATACATTTAGGCATAATTTTAAGTATTTTCAGTGTTGTTTTTTAGTAGTTTTGAAATTGAATGAAATAATAGTCTCCCTTGCCGATTGATTTACATGCGATAAATATTCTTTTACATGTTTTTACAACCTTATTTTGCTTTTACACCCTTGTTGATTGGTCTTTTTCATTCAATTTTCTTTGCCGAATTGACTGGAAAAGAGATCCCCATTGTCGATATTGGTTAGTATCGGATATCGGTCGGTATCAAATCGGGACACGCTAAACCGTATCGGTCGTATCGGATTAGTATCTGCCAATACTGCAAACTATGGCTTTTACCTCTGTTTCTTTACTGATATTTCGTATACTGAGCTGCTTATGCAATTTTGCTATCATGCATTGAATCGGTCCTCGGAATAATAAGAACCACTCTTCTTGCGTACGTGCAGGAGTACGACATCAACCTGGATGGGCTACTCGACCGTGAAGAGTTTGCAGAGTTCATCAGGAAATTGACTGCGGACACTCTCACCGCGATCAGCCGCAACTTGATAATTGCACTGATCGTGGCGCCCGCTGTGGCTTTGATCACAAAGAGAGCCACTGAAGGAGTGCCTGGCGTCGGCAAGGTCGTGCACAAGCTGCCTAATTCCGTCTATGCCTCCATCGTGACTCTTGGGGTCCTGCTGATCCAAAAGTCCGGCGAGGGCTATGAATAAAGAGTCATCAGATGTCTTTAAAAGCCCCAAATGTTGCTCTCTTTTAGTTTGTAAAGGAAACAATTGATGAACTCATTCTTAGTGCTTGAAGAAAATTGTCATTCCATTTGCAACAGTATGTGAATTATGAATTTATTATATATTAGCGGCAATTTAGACAATAAATAGAACTTCTTTTTTTACTGAAAAGCTTTTTGAAACAGAAGTGCATTTTCTTTCCTAGTGTTGATGTTCTTGTTGTGGTTTGATATTTGATATGTATTACCATTATGTCTGTTGTAGATTTTTGACATTTTAGGTGTTGGTTGGTTCAAGTTTTAGAGGTTTAGAAATAGATTTTGTGTTTCTTATCCATGTTTAGTAAATTTGAGATTGAGAAGTGGGATGAAATACGGGGGCTCTGGGTTCCCACATGTGTGAAAATAAAACCCTAGGACCCCTTAGGAATATTTTTGTTTTCATAAAAATGTTGCTATAGTATATTAATTATTATTATTTTTGGACGGTAATACCCTCAATAACACCAAATAAAATTAGATAATAGTAGCATCATGAAATTAATGTAATAGTATTTATGAAAAATAAACAAATTAAGATTCTTAACCAAACATGGAAACAAAAAAATTAAAATTTTCGTACTCTACATATTTTCAATCTAACCAAATATGGATATGAAAATGTTGAATTATTTTTCCATGAAAAATGAATGGAAAGTGAATTTCTAGAAATACAAAACCTTCATCCAAACATCACCTGTGTGGCCGGACGCAAGGGTCTGAGATGACCATGACAAAGTAGTTAGATATTTTCCAGTATTATTCTCACTAAAATTCTTTTTTACTCATTCCAATTTTTCACTTCCCTGAAGATCTCATCTATAATACAGTTTTTATTTGTTATTACTTTTTCTTCTTCCTACCCCTACATTTTCTATCTCCGCCACTCGCTGGGTGTGTAGAGATAGTGACTTCATGTTGATTTTGAACTGAAATTAGTTTAGAAATAGTGAGAGATGATTTTCAGATTAACCTCTACTAGTATATATGTATGTGCATTGCACGTATTTTAACCTTTTTTAATTAAATTATTATTATTATTAGGAGATATCATACATTTATCTCCTATTCTCTCTTTCTCCTCCTACACAAATTTATATTTCTCTTGCAATATCTTTCTCTTACAACCATATTGGATGATAACAAAATTAATCTTCCTCTTCTTCCACTTTTCATTTCAATGTATATTTTCTAGATTTTTTCAAATAAAATTGAACACAACAAATTCTAAGTTTTCTATTTTTCATGTTTAGATTAAAATTAATGTATGTTGGAAATTCATTTATTTCAAACCCCATTTTGGTGGTTTTGAATGGTTTGAAAGCTTGAGAAATCGGCACAATCAGATTTGGGATGACAAATGACGGTTGGAATTCTATCAGTCATACAATTTTCTGTCTTAAGACTGTCAATCAAACATTGACTGCCGTAATCTTGATAGTTTTAACAGAAGCTAAGATAGTCCGATAATATTTTTTAAGTATATTTTGAGTATCAGAAAACGATAATTTAAAAAACAAAATTGTGATAGCCCATGTCAATTTCTGTGCTGCCCCCCACTAATTTCCTTATTTTGTTGCATTCTTCAACAGTACAGACTGTGAAGAAATTATTGTATGGTTCGGACGCACCACGTGACAATGGTGATAAAAAAAAATATAGGGATATTTAGATTTAGAATCTCACATAAGTACTGAAATTTGTGTTTTGGTCTCGACAATATACATAATTAATATTTTTGGTGATACTTTTGATATCCAAATATTAATTATGTATATTATGGAGAGCCAAAATAAAATTTGGAACAATGTAACGACCCGTTTCGCTCAAGCGGACTGCCGATTCAAATGGTAAAAGTGCAACGTCTCGATCCGCTTTGCTTCAGCGAGAATACTCGTTCGAGGCAAGAGGATTTCAGACTTGGCCCTTCAGGAGTTCCGGCTTAGGCTTTCAGAGGCTCGCTCGGAGTATCGCTCGACCGAGGCGAATCATCACTAAGGTGGGTGGCTATGGTGGACTTGTCTTTGCTTAGCCAGCACACTTAAAATATGGACGTTTCATGCTAGTCGCTAGGTGAATCACCCCATGCATGCTAATAAGAATACAACGCACCTAGCTAAGGGAATAATCCCAACTTGTATTGCTTGTGTTAGAATATGAAAAGAAAACATTGCTTATAATCAGACCCTCGCATGCTACCTTTACTGTAAAACCCCTAATTCTGAAAACCGTATTTATTATTATTTAATTTAATTATTTAATTTATTTAGTAATTATGAGCTAAATAGAGGGAACAAATTTTATTTAATTTTTATTTGAGGTATTTATGCAATTAGAGGATTTATGGAGCCATTATAATTTTTTTCTAATTTATTCCATGTAGGAGACCCTTTGGACAGTTGTTAGCTTAACCATATGCACCAATATAATTTCTAGAATTTTCTAAGTATATATATATATATATATATATATATATATATATATATATATATATATATATATATATATAGTTTATTAGAAAAAGAAAGAAAAAGAAAATAAAAGAAAATGGGTTTGGATTCCTATTTGGATTTTAACCCGAAACCCGTTAACCTCAAACCCAAACCCATTAGGAAAATATCGGCAGCAGCAGTAGCAAAACCCAACTTTGCTATTTCCTTCTCCGCGCGTAAAGCAATTCCACGCGTAAAACAATTCCACCACTTCTTATTTCACCCGCGCGTAAAGTAGAACTCCACCGCTTTATTTCCTTCTCCGCTCGTAAAGCAGACACCACCGCCTTATTCCACCGCCTCTTTACCTATTATTACTAAACTCTCCTCAACCGCAACCTAAACCAATGAAAAGAAAGAAACAGCAGCAGCCTCCACCGCCTCTTACCCCTATATATTACAACTCTTCCAAACCCTAACTCACTTTTCTTTTCTTACAACAAAATTAACACTGTTTGGACGTACACTATACAGGACTCTTGCTCGGCAAGTATACCTTGCCATTGTACTATTATTTATATTCCAACTAATACATGCATGTTTAAAATCTGCTTATATAGATGTTTATTCTTGTAGATTTTGGACCTACTTTATGAGACCACCCCAGTATTTTGGAGCATCATTAGGTTCATTGCCCGTGACACAGTTGTTACACGAGTTGTGAGTCTCATATAGATCCCGGACTACGTATTGGGTTGGCCGCCTGTACGTATGAGCCGTGCGTTAGGGATGACTGCTGATAGAAACTTTGTATGCTAGTAGACCTGGCAGTTATTTAGAGCTTATCGTGTCATAGATATGACATGCTTAAAGCATGGGATGGGGAGAACAACAAGTAAGGCGTTTGGGCTCCTTTGTACTTTTTCTCCTGTACTCCTGGATTGTCCACCGGAGAAACGGGTGATGACGACCACTATATTTTATATTGCAGGCAGCCTTTGCCGTTCAAAAGACGACATGCTGGTAGGCCCCTGATTTTCCGAGAGAATCATGCCAATCCCATTTATGCCCAGATAGCCCACGTGTTGGAGAGTTGTTCTCAAATTGCATTCACTTAGACGGTTAGGCGATCCATATATTGGAGGGCTAGACAGGGACAACCACAGAGTAACGGACAAGCTTTTGCAATGGAAATAGATGACATGAATCAGGAGATTGATGTCATATTAGGTATCACTCTTGCTTTTACTTTTTCTGCTGTGATATTGTTTGATACGGGAGCCACCCACTCATTCATATCATCTAGATTTATTACAAAATACAACATTGCCTCTACACCTTTACCTAGTGATATTAGAATTCTTATCGGGGGAGGAGTTGTACCTATTAGTAGAATTTGTAGATCATGTCCTATAGTGATACGTAGCAGAGAGATGAATGCTCGACTCTTAGTCCTTCCTATGCCGACTTTTGATATTGTGCTTGGAATGGACTGGCTAAGCAAGTACCATGCTTTCTTCGATTGCTTTGGAGGAAGTATTCTTTTCAAAGTACCCGGCCAGCCTGAACTTGAGTTTGCACGAGGATCCACAGAAATCCTTGATGGTATGCAACTCGCAATGGAAGATGTTGTCTATCATCCCATTATTTCAGAATTTCAAGACGCCTTTCCAGCAGAATTACCAGACCTACCCCCAGATAGAGACGTAGAATTCTCAATTAAATTGACGCCAAGAGCAGCACCCATAGCATCACATGTTTATAGACTGGCGAAGAAGGAGATGGATGAACTGAAAATACAGTTGAAAGAACTAGAAGAGAAAGGTTTCATCCGACCAAGTGCATCACCCTGGGGAGCACCAGTATTGTTTGTACCAAAGAAGGATGGGTCAGTGCGTATGTGCATTGACTATAGAGCCTTGAATGCAGTGACAGTAAAAAATAAATATCCATTGCCACGCATTGATGACTTATTTGATCAGCTTAGTGGATCCAAGATGTTCTCAAAGATAGATTTGAGATCGGGATATCACCAGGTGAAAGTACGAAAGGAGGACATCTCAAAGACCGCATTCCGGACAAGATATGGGCACTACGAGTTTCTGGTCATACCATTTGGATTGACCAATGCTCCGGTTATCTTTATGGACTTAATAAATCGAGTCTTCCATCATTATTTGGACCAGTTCGTGGTCGTCTTCATAGATGATATACTTGTCTATTCAAAGAGTCATGAGGAGCACGAGAAGCACCTGCGGATTATTCTAGAAACCTTGAGGAGAGAGCAGCTATATGCAAAGCTCAGTAAATGTGAATTCTTCTTGGACAAGGTCTCATTTCTTGGACATGTCATTACAGGAGATGGTATTTTGTTGATCCAGGAAAGATCTCGGCAGTCGAGACATGGCATGTCCCTAAATCAGCAGCAGAGGTGAGAAGTTTCCTTGGACTTGCGGGATATTACAGACGGTTCATGGAGAACTTCTCAAAGATAGCAACACCTATGACTTGGTTAACTTGCAAAGATCAAGAGTTCATATGGACCAACGAGTGTCAAACCGCTTTTGAAGAGTTGAAGAAGAGACTGACTACATCACCAATATTGACTATTCCATCAGGATCAGGAGGCTATGTGATCTACAGTGACGCATCAGGAAAATGTTTGGGATGTGTATTGATGCAGCATGGCAAGGTGATTGCATATGCATCTAGACAGTTACGAGTACATGAGAAGAATTATCCAACTCATGACTTGGAACTTGCAGCCGTTGTATTTGCTCTAAAGCTATGAAGACATTACTTATATAGGGAACGAGTGAAAATCTATACAGACCACAAAAGCCTCAAGTATGTCTTCACGCAGAAGGAGTTAAATATGAGGCAACGTCGATGGCTCGAGTTGATGAAAGATTTCGAGATAGAGCTACATTATCATCCAGGCAAGGCTAATGTTGTAGCAGACGCGTTAAGCCGGAAGCCAGCAGCGTATTTCTTGACGACACAAAGGGAACTACTAGAGGACTTGCAAGGTCTTGGCATTGAAGTGATATTTCCCGGAGCAGACAGGACACTAGGCAACTTGCAAATACAATCATCTCTAGTAGAGAGGATTAAGGCAGCATTGCCTACAGATGCTAGATTTCGAAGATTAAAAGAAAGGACAGAGGCCGAAGAGCAGACAGGACTGCGCATCCATGATGATGGGACATTATGATGTGGTGATCGTCTTTATGTTCCAAATGGAGAGATTCGACATGAGCTGATGACAGAAGCTCATAGTTCGATAATTCTATTCATCCTGGAGGCACCAAGATGTATCGTGATTTAAGACAGAACTTTTGGTGGCATGGAATAAAAAGAGAGATAGCTTGCTTTGTAGCTAAATGTTTGGTATGTCAACAAGTAAAGGCGGAGCACCAGAGAACAGCAGGATTATTGCAACCACTTCCGATTCCAGAGTGGACGTGGGAGCACATCACTATGGACTTCGTCACGGGTTCTCCCAAGAGTCCAAGTGGAAGAGATGCAGTATGGATAATAGTGGACCGACTCACCAAGTCAACCCATTTCTTGCCTTTTAGAGTTGGCCAATCTACAGAAGCTTTGGCTGACTTATATATGAGACAAATCATGAGATTGCACGGCGTACCAGTCAGCATTGTATCAGACAGGGATTCGCGCTTTACTTTACACTTTTGGAGGAGCATGCAAGAAAGCCTTGGAACTCGTCTGAAGTTTAGTACATCTTACCACCCGCAGACAGATGGGCAGTCAGAGCGTACTATTCAGACGTTGGAGGATATGTTGAGGGCTTGTATGTTAGACTTTGGAGGATCATGGGAGGACCATCTACACCTTGTGGAGTTTTCTTACAACAATAGCTATCAGACGAGCATCCAGATGGCTCCGTTTGAAGCATTGTATGAAAGGAAATGTAGATCTCTTGTGTGTTGGAGGAACGTGGGAGAACGTCAGGTTCTGGGACCAGAGTTAGTAGTCAACATCGTGGAGACAGTTAAGAAGATACAAGGACACTTGCGAGCAGCGCAAGACAGGCAGAAACAGTGGGCAGACCTTCATCGTCGTCCCTTGGAGTTCAAAGAGGCGATCATGTTTTCTTAAGGATATCACCTACTAGAGGCACCATTCGATTCGGAGGACGCGACAAGTTGAGTCCAAGGTATATTGGACCATTTGACGTGCTAGAGAGAGTGGGAGAAGTGGCATATCGACTTGCACTACCACCTTCCCTTGAGGGAGTACACGACGTATTCCATGTGTCGTAGCTCAGGCGATATGTGGCAGACAGCAGTCATGTTCTCGACCATTCAGAGATCACCATTGGGCCGAGCTTGTCATATCAAGAGCAACCCGTGGGAATCCTTGATCGTCGAGAGAAAGTATTGAGGAACCAGTATATTCCCTTGGTCCGCGTGGCATGGAAGCATGGCGCGCCAGAAGAATCTACTTGGGAACGCGAGGACGACATGCGCCAACGTTTTTCGAACCTATTCATTGACCAAGGTATAAATTTACTTTGTTAAATTATATCTCCTACCATTCTTGACTTTCTACCATGGGTTAGTTTAATTTCGAGGACAAAATTTTTATAGTTGGGTAGAATATAAAATCCCTAATTCTAAAAACCGTATTTATTATTATTTAATTAAATTATTTAATTTATTTAGTAATTATGAGCTAAATAGAGGGAATATATTTTATTTAATTTTTATTTGAGGTATTTATGCAATTAGAGGATTTATGGAGCCATTATAATTTTTTTCTAATTTATTCCATGTAGGAGACCCTTTGGACAGTTGCTAGCTTAACCATATGCACCAATATAATTTCTAGAATTTTTTAAGTATATATATATATATATATATAAATAGTTTATTAGAAAAAGAAAGAAAAAGAAAATAAAAGAAAATGGGTTTGGATTCCTATTTGGATTTTAACCCGAAACCCGTTAACCTCAAACCCAAACCCATTAGGAAAATATCAGCAGCAGTAGCAAAACCCAACTTTGCTATTTCCTTCTCCGCGCATAAAGCAATTCCACGCGTAAAACAATTCCACCACTTCTTATTTCACCCGCGCGTAAAGTAGAACTCCACCGCTTTATTTCCTTCTCCGCGCGTAAAGTAGAACTCCACCGCTTTATTTCCTTCTCCGCGCGTAAAGCAAACACCACCGCCTCATTCCACCGCCTCTTTACCTATTATTACTAAACTTTCCTCAACCGCAACCTAAACCAATAAAAAGAAAGAAACAACAGCAGCCTCCACCGCCTCTTACCCCTATATATTACAACTCTTCCAAACCCTAACTCACTTTTCTTTTCTTACAACAAACTTAACACTATTTGGACGTATACTATACAGGACTCTTGCTCGGCAAGTATACCTTGCCATTGTACGATTATTTACATTCCAACTAATACATGCATGTTTAAAATCTGCTTATATAGATATTTATTCTTGTAGATTTTGGACCTACTTTATGAGACCACCCCAGTATTATGGAGCATCATTAGGTTCATTGGCCGTGACACAGTTGTTACACGAGTTGTGAGTCTCATATAGATCCCGAACTACGTATTGGGTTGGCCGCCTGTACGTATGAGCCGTGCATTAGGGATGACTGCTGATAGAAACTTTGTATGCTAGTAGACCTGGCAGTTATTTAGAGGTTATCGTGTCATAGATATGACATGCTTAGAGCATGGGATGAAAAGAACAATAAGTAAGACGTTTGGGCTCCTTTCCACTTTTTCTCCTGTACGCCCGGATTCTCCACCGGAGAAACGGGTGATGACGACCACTATATTTTATATTGCAGGCGGCCTCTGCCGTTCAAAAGACGACATGCTGGTAGGCCCCTAATTTTCCGAGAGAATCATGTCAATCACATTTATGGCCAGATAGCCCACGTGTTGGAGAGTTGTTCTCAAATTGCATTCACTTAGACGGTTAGGCGACCCATATATTGGAGGTTTATATTTCAGTATTTATTGGCATGTTATTATGTATTTTGTTACGTCCCTCTGAGGACCTGGTCCCTTTCCAGATATGGACGAGCAGGAGTATCCTCAGGAGTACGGTCCTGGACCTAACGCTACTTACCAGACTAAGGAGGTCTTACCCTCGGAGTATCTGTGATTTTATTACCGCCGTTTAGAGATCTTTTTGCTACTTCAGTATAGTCATTTTGTAGTGGATTTGTTTCCACCCGACTATCAGACTTGATACTATCTTTGATATTCAGTTATTATTCAGCTCTTTATTCCTACTGATTATTTGTGTTGTGGATGAGATATATATTTTGTGTGACTTGTTGTGACAGTATATTACCACTGGTGGATTGGACATTCATATACATCGTACGTGTGTATTTGGTTTCCATATATTGGAGTTCATATACATACGGCTGGGTGTGTTACGTATTCCTAGTCCTACGTATTTTGGGACTGGGGCGTGACATTTACCTTGTGCAACTAGACCCACTATGCCTCGAGTAGAACGACATATATATGCTCTTCTTAGTGCACTATTTACTTGTTTACACTGCACGACCCTAGATAATGTCGCTCGGTAAGTCCCTTTACGGTTTCACCCATCGGTTCACCTTCGAGCCCGAGCCAACGTAAACGCTTATGTTTCCATAAAATGCATGCTTGTCTGCTTATATGTTAACTTGTAATGTTTCCTCGATCCAGTACTTGTCACACAAATTATGCCACAATCAAGTAACACTATCGTGTATCGTGCATGCATCTTGTTAGCCAGAAGACTATCAAATAGTCCTTTTGTGCAATATGAACTTGCAAGTATCCGGGACCGTTAGGTCACCAAGGTAATCCCCGAACCAGGGGAACGCATCATGTCAAGTTAATTCTGAACATAAATCATGGATTTTTATGTCAAGTGGTGTGAAATTTGTAACAAATGAACCACTAAGTCAGGAACGACCTGGGATGGCTTGTAATGAGGATCATGACCTGCGCCTACAACCATTGCCATTTACTCAGAATAATAAAAGAATAAATAAAAGAACTCATTCAGTCGCGGACGCTTGTGTACAAGTTTGATTTCCTCGGACGGGGCATCGGGGCACCGGGACCGATCCGGCCTAGGGGGAGATCCGGTAGTCGCACTAGTTTGTTCCTAGCACGGATAAGTTCGGTCAGTTGTCGGGGCATCGGAAGCACCGTCTTATTGCAATCCATAATGGTTATGCTAGCGACTCATGTTCATATAGATAAGTCATCCTCGCTTAGCGACAATCCGCGTGCGAGTCATTGCATCGCATCCAATGAACTGAGACACTTGATCGGATATGATTATAACACACTCGAACATAATTGAATACTTGAACCTATTCTGCAAGACTTTTGGATAAACTGTATGCTCGTGCACCCGAAATAAAATCTTGCCACAACGCTTATGTTTGCATATGTTGTTGCCCTGGACTCATTATATATATATGCTGGTCGTGTTTGAATTAACGATCGTTTCCTTGGACAGGGAAGGACGATGGTAAGTTGGTAAGTCTCGCCGCGTTCTTTTATCTCGCACAACACACTGCCACACGAGTTAGGCTTTTCATATATGCCATAAAACTGATCCTAAGGCAAGACTAGAAAGATAACTAAATAGATGGTGCACGAAACCTATTGAACGTGTTTGGATTTGTCGAGCGGACGAGTAGCCTCCCCACCAGTGCATTCATGTACTGATAACCCACCAGATTGCTTGCAGGGTGCGGGATAACCTCGTTCGGTGCGGATGCCTCCTTCGTGTGTGCTAAGGCGTGGAGTTCACTCTGGAGCCTTGGAGCGTTGCGTCTGGAACTGAAGCACATATACAAGACATAATATTGGAATATCGCCTACGTATTATTCCACAAATATAGCCACTTGACATGCTTTTACTGTTTCAGAGATAGAGAGAGAGAGAGAGAGGCTTGAGCAACTAGTAATCTCGATTATACGCTGCACGTAACACATTATTTTAATATCAATAAAGAGTTGCTTTACTTCTATACTTATGTTATTCAATGCTTCCGCTATCGACGACTCAGTGAACTTATTACCAATCGCCTATGCGTTTATTATTCCGCTGCACTCGGACAATCTGTGCGACTCTGTGGCTTAGACCTCTTACCGCCAGCAATGAACCTCGGCCTTGCACGGGCGCGGCTCAGCTCATGCGGCATCACGCCCAGATGGGTGAAGCGATCGTCCCGCGGGAGCGCTGGCGCGGTGATTCTCGCCTAGCGGGGACGGCCGATTAGCTTGCGGGAGATCAGGGCATGACAGATTAGTATCAGAGCATGGCTATACGCCTTTGGACTTTGTTTTAATTTTCTCAGTTTCGAAAGCTCGTTCATGGGTTATGTGCACGCTCTCTCTCAATGTCCAGACGGAATGTTCTAATAATGAGTCTAAATACTTTTAAAAAGTACATGTGAATGATGTGATTGCTTGTACGAATTTGTAATGCGATGGCCTTTGTGCCGACTTGTGCTAGACCCTTCGGGATTAGACTCGTGCTAGAATCGCGGCTTATGTGCGAACCCGAAATGACTATACATGTTTGCCCAACTGGTTAGTACGAAATAGAATATCGCTCGAATGGTTAGCTTTGCACACAGCCTTTCGGCTAAGTTGTGTAGAGTATCGCGCACCAAGACCCTTTTGGTGCTAGCAAGTTGCAAACGAGTTTGGGATATCGTTCAGGAATAAGACACGTCAGACTTAGAATGTCAATCGATAGAAACATTATCGGATTATTGCTCAGGCAAATATTGTGAATCGTGCATGAATTTTGAAAAATAGCTCGAACGGTATTTCGTATCGGAAGATGCAAATCGGCTGTGGATTTAATTGGATAACTCAATTCCGGGTGGTGTATGGATCATTTAGAAATGTCCAAACGGATTCATAGGTCTCGTGCAATAGTCGGGTTGAACGGATTTGGGAATGTCTTGTCACGCCCCAGTCCCAAAATACTGAGGGACTGGACCCGTGGCAATGGCCAGCAGTACACACCAATGGGCAAACCCAATTTAATGGACCCATTAGGGTGTACTTAAGTTGTAAAACAATAATAAACAGGCATACGATACAAGTCACAGTCTAATTTTAATCTCATCCACAGAAGATAATCACAGATCAAATGCCAGAATAATCGAAATAAAATATAATCTAACAAGTCTCAATAAAAAGCGTCTCAGGGAACAACCCGAGAATAAGTTTGATACATCAATTCAATAGACATGAAATAAAGTAACTAGAAACAGAAATAACTGAGTATATGAAGCCAATACTCAGGAGAAATCCTCTGGCACGACCTCGTCCTCGGGTTCTGGTACTGCTCCAATGTATGCTCATGTCCCATACACCTCGGGATAGATCTCCTCTGCTAAACCTGGGGACACAATCCGGATCCAGGTCCTCAGGGGACATAGCAAGGTACAAGAATAACTCAAGCCAAAATAAATGCAGTGCAATAATAAATGAATTAATAGGGTAAACTATGTAACCAGCTATCTGAGATGCAAGTGAGAGCATTAATTATACTCAGGCTGAGACTACTATAGGCTCTGTGTCGGGGAAATCCATAGCAGCATTTTCTTGAAGGGCCAGTAAATGTGCCAAAGCTCTGTGTCAGAGTCTAAGGCACCTCCAGTAATGTAATATATATATAATCAACCTTTCGTATGGTAAGTCTCTTCCCACCCAATGTAATCACACGTCTTATGTTTACGATGTTTCATGTCCATGTCACGCAAGATCATGACCTCTAACTGATGCAGCGAGTCAGAATGATAGCTAAACACATGCAATAAAGTCTATGTCACGAATCATGTAACCTATACAGAATTACCAGGAATAGCTCAGAAGATTCTGTCTCATGAACGGTGTCAGGTGTCCTATGGTATGACGTACTTGATAATGCAAGCATGAAGATATATATATATATATATATATATATATATATATATATATATATATATATATATATATATAGTGTCGCGATATCAATCTCTAATGACGTTGCACGACTCCGCGTACGTCATCGACACCCGAATGTTATTCAGACGCTAAGCAATGTCACACGGTCCTAGGTTGAACATTTATATCAAGAGTATATTTATATGTACAAAGAACTCAAATAAATACTGTAACATGAATCACTGCGAGTTGGCAAGGTACACTTGCCTGGGGTTTGGTTTCCAACTGCTGCTCTGGTATCAGCGGGATCTGCAGGTACTCCTCCGGTTGCTGAAATAAATACTACCATCATGTTCAGAAGATATCAAATAGCTAGAATTGTCTGTCCAAAAGTCCAATTTGGACACAGGGCCAAAAGTGACAGTTTCTGGTCAAAGTGGGGTCCACATGTTGCCCACTTCGCACCAAAAAACGTGACAGAGACAAAGTTCTCCAAATTCGTCAAACTTAGTGTCTACAAGTCCAGAACGACAATACGAACCCAACGGAATATCCAAAATTGGATTCCGATGAGCCGATCACAAAATTGCCAGTCTAGTGGAGCCGTGGGACCCACGATATGGGATTTTGTCAACGTTCTCAGAATCGAACCAAACTTGGGTCACAGGACCAGAAAAATGCTACGAGTCCGATGGCGCAAGTTTTGTTTCGAAACGACGAGCACACACAAAGTTACAACAAGTTTCAAAACAGGGCCGATACGGGGCGTTGGTAAGGATAAAAATATTATTTTCCATTTGTGTAGATCTCTATGATCTATGATCATAGAGGGGCCCCTTTACCATTTCGGATACGCGTTAATTCCGGTGTGCACGCACATCCAAATCAACTTCCACGAAATCTCATACGTCCGTATCGACGGTGCGCACCTTTCGGTGAAGTTCACACACGACCAAGTCACCTCGTTTAGCGGGGCGCACCCAGTTCCGGAAAAATCAGAGTATTTAAATAACCAAGTTTTTGGCCATTTTCACCCTCGAATTAATTATAATCTACAACACCATAAATCGAACAAAAATAGGGTTTTAAAACTTGGTTATACGGTCTAAATTGTTGTTCAAGTGAATTTTGAAAACAGATAACAGGTTATACGCAAAACGGTCGTGAACTTGCGAGTTCGGGACGAATTTCTAAATTTTTAGAAAGGGGGGTCCTAATTTTGCGTCGCAAGTTGCGACCGACACCGGACGCGATACCCCGAACAAGTTGCACAGGATTTCGAGAGGGTCACGCGGTCTACTCGCAAGATTCGACAGAATGGAAAATGGGTCAATACACAGGGAGTTACGAGGCTGGAAAGACAGGTACCTTGCAGGTCGTGAATTGGGAGGCGCGGCGACTACGGGGTGACGGAGCTCGCCGGCGACGGAGCTGCGGTGGAGGCGGGTTGCTGTGCTGCGGCTGCTGGTGGCGTCGACGTTGTCGGGAGGGGAGCTCGGCGGAGACGTTGTCGGGTCTGGGTCGCGGCGGAGGCGGAGACCGGAGCGGCGGGGAAGGGGGTTTGGCGGTGGTGGCTGCGGTGGGCTTCGGCTGGGGTTTAAATAGGGAAGGGGAGAGGGAGAGGCGGGGGTCGTAGGCGGGTCGTGGCCGCGGAGCGGGGGCGGGCCGCCGGCGGAGGCGGAGGTCGTGGCCAGGAAACGCGGGGCGGGGCGCTGAGGGGTTCGTGTGAGAGAGAGGGGAGCGGGTGAGGGTTTACGGGTGAGGGTCTGGTCGGGTTGGGTAGGACCCGACCCATTAGGGCGGTTTAGTTGGTCCAGTCCGGTTCAGTTGGACCGGGTTCAGTCCGGTTCAACTCGGTTCAACCCGGTTCAATCCGGTTTAATTAAAACGGGATTTTTTAGCAATTTAAAAATAGTTTTTGAGCCCAATAAATTCCAAAAAATTATACAACATCCAATAAGTAATAATATACCCAAAAATATAATTTTTGTAATATTTTAATAATTATTTTAATCTATAAAAATAGTAATCCTTGAATTTTTTTTTTAATAATTAATTAAAAATTACCGAAAAATCCAGAAAATTTATTTTAAATTTTTTTTAAAAAAACAGGGTGTTACAATCTACCCACCTTAAAAGAATTGCGTCCTCGCAATTAAGAAAGCATAACCGGTCAGAAAAGATGACACGATTGCAAGACATGTTTGAAGCACGACACAAACAAAGAATCATGATCAAGGAAAAATCGAAAGATGAGGGTTAAGGAAAACACCTAAAGTATTTCCCTAAACAATGAAAGTTAGGTAATTCAAGAGTAAAGAAATCTGGTTAGAGTAAAAAAATCTACAACTTAGAAAAACTAGGTTATCAATTATTAACAGGTTCAAGATACTAGATTTAAGGCTAAGGTCATGAACTAACAGGCACGTGCTATGGCATCACTAGGAATAGATAACTATGAATAACTTAAATCTTACGCACATTCGCTACTCCACGAGTCTGTGCGTCCTCCATCGTCATTGTCACGCCCCAGTCCCAAAATATCGAGGGACTAGACACGTGACAATGGCCAGCAGCACACACCGATGGACAAACCCAATTTAATGGACCCATCAGATTGTACTTAAGCTGTAAAACAACAATATGGGCTATGGTACTAATCTCATCCACAGAAATAAATACATTCAATATCAGAAATATAAAGCAATATCAAGTTTCAATAAAACATAACTCGGGGAATAACCCGATAATGAGTTTGATACATCAACTCAATAAACTGGAAATAAAGAGTCTAACAATAGAAATAACTGAGTATAGAATATGCATATACTCAGGAGAAATCCTCAGCGATCACCTCGTCCTCGGGTTCTGGTACTACTCCAAGGTATGCTCCTGTCCCGTACACCTCGGGGTAGATCTCCTCTGCTAAACCTGGGAACATAATCCGGATCCAGGTCCTCAGGGGACATAGCAAGGTACAAGAATAACTCAAGCCCAAAATAAATACAGTACAATAATAAATGAATCAATAGGGTAAACTATGTAACCAGCTATGTGATATGCAAGTGAGAGCATTATTCATACTCAGGCTGAGACTACTACAGGCTCTGTGTCGGGGAAACCCATAGCAGTATTTTCTCGAAGGGCCAGTAAATGTGCCAAAGCTCTGTGTCAGAGTCTAAGGCACCTCCAGTAAAGTAATATATATATATATATATATATATATATATATATATATATATCAGCCTTTTGTATGGTAAAACTCTCCCCACCCAATGTAATCACACGTCTCATGTTCACGATGTCTCATGTCCATGTCACGCAAGATCATATCTAATGCAGCAAGTCATAATGAGATCTAAGCATGTATCAAGTATATGTCATAAACCTGTATCCTATACAGAATTACCATGAATATCTTAGGAAGATTCTGTCTCATGAATAGTGTAAGGTGTCCTGAGACATGACGTACTTGATAAGGCAAGCACAAAATGAATAGTGTCTCGATATCCATGTCTAGGTGGCGTTACACAACTCTGCGTACAGTGTTGACACCCGAATATTATTCGGACGCTAAGTAATGTCACACGGTCCTAGGTTAAGCATGTACATCATATAAATAAATCAAGATAACAATATGAAGCAGGTACTGCAAGTTTGACAATGTACACTTGCCTGGAATTTGGTATCCAACTGCTGCTCTAGTATCCGCGGGATTTGCAGGTACTCCTCCGGTTGCTGAAATAGACATCACCATCAGATTTAGAAGATATCAATGTAAATTTCCTCACCCAAAATTAGGCCTACTTTGCTTAGATAGTGAAATTAGGGCTGGTTTGAACCCAAATAGAAATAGAATATTTTATTTATTTAATTATGCAATAATTATGATAAATAGTGCGCCTTACCGTTCCTCCAATAATTGGAGCACTACACTTGCCCATGCCTTTCTACAAACTTTATACCCTTGTCCGAGACGTGCCCGCCTACCTTTCTGACCTTTGTATAACTTATAATCATGCTCTCTGGTGCTATATTTTAGCCGCACAATAAACGTCGCGGACGTTATTTCTTAATTCTAAATAAATTCCAACTTTGTACCCTTGTACGTCCCAATCGAAATTGGAGACACAATCTTGAGCATTTTGTGCAACCCAAATTTTATTAATATTCTACATTGTACCCTCTACGTCCTTGACACTTGTGTCCCACCAAATTTCATTCCCATGTACTTCTAATTAATTCTAGAACATCATGCACATTCGATTTAATTAATTAAAATCCAATTATCGCCTTTGTGCAATTTTCTAATTTTTGGGCATTTTTATGCAAAAGCGCATTGAGGTATCCCCACCATTGGACAATTCATGAAGAAACCCAGTTTTCCCCTTCACATGAATTTTTTTTGTAATTTTTCGGAGTGTGCAACGCACGAACATCGCCACATTTAAATCTATCCTTGTGTTTTAAATAATGCAAATTGTAGCCTCTAATCATCCCCATGTGAGCCCAAGGCCCAACCCCAAGGAGTGTTGACCAAGCCCTAACCCTAGGTCAACCCCAAACCAAAATCCTACATGTATAAATATCACCTTCCTTTATTATTTTCCCAAAACCCCAAAACTCAAAATCCTATTCCTAGCCGACCAAACACCCTATTCCCTGTTCACCTTCCTCCTTCAGCCAATCCCGCCGGAGCCACCCCTTTCACCTCACCGGAATGGTCCCGTCACCACCAATACCCGACCAAGACACCACCTCCCTCTCCTTCAGCCACCTCACCGGACCCCTTCATCCCCTCCAACCAACTTCTTGTGCGTCTTCTTCCTCCCCTTCTCGGCCGGAGCCCGACCTCCGGAGCAACCGAGCGGACCGCCAGCACCCCGCTGTACCACCACTGGCTAATCTCGACTTTCCTTCATCCCCGCCGGACTCCCACGAGCAGTTCTCCATCAGCCACGAGCCACCACCTCTGACCATTCCCCACCGGAACGCCTCTCCTCGCCAGAACAGACCATCCCGGAGCTTCTCCGCCATTCTCGACTTCCTCCGCCTTCCAAACATCCCGATGCCTGAACTACCGCACCCCACCCCACCATCTCGACGTTCTCCTCCTCCCTGACGTCTTCTTCCCGCGTCCACGGGCAGACCCACCGCCTCGACCATCCTCGACCCGCCGACTGGACATCAGCTATCACCACCACCATTAACGACTGTTCTCCTCGCCGACCGGAGTATACCAGACTGGAGCACGTCTGAACGTTCCTGTCCTCCGTCTCCCTCGTTGGATCACCCTCCTCCTCCCTGCTCGACCTCCTTGGCCAGACTTTGGCAGCCCACAACTCATCATCATCAGCATCATCACCATGACTCGCCTGAGAAGCTCCCTGGCCGGACTCCGGCAGCCCACAACTCATCATCATCACCTTCACCATCACCACAACTCATCATCATCATCTTCACCATCACCATAACTACCATCATCATCATCATCGTCATCATCATATCTCGTCATCCTCGTCACCTCAACACCTAACCACCATAATCATCACCATCATCGTCGGCATCGTCAATGTCGTTCCCGTGCACGTACACCGAGGTTCGAACCTGTCCCACCTTCTTATTTCGTATGTGTGCTTGTGTATAGGTTATTAGGACATGCGTATTGCTTAGGACTGCTAGCTGATATCGGACCCTGAGTCGGTGAACCCAGTGCTGCGTACACGAACTCGTACTCGTACGCGTATATTATTCAGTTTGATATATATATATATATATATATATATATATATATATATATATATATATATATATATATATATTTAGTATATGCATGCTATTCAACTTGGTATACGTATAATTATTGGATGATATATATATATATATATGGTATATATGTATATTGTAACTAATTATATGCTAATAATAATTAGGAGTAGGTGTATTTAGACTGTACGACCCTAGGACACCGTGGACTGTCCCGTACTTACCTTGACCATATTGACCCTAGGAACTTGTGAATTGCCTGCCTTGCGTACATTAACGTACTAGCGTAGACACCTGTCAGTTGACTGACTGATTTCGTACAGTACTTGAAGACGCGACACCCGCGTAATTCAATGCGTAATTGACCGTGTTAGATAACTAGTGCCACCCCTAGTGTACCCCCTGAGTCTAGTGTAAATTTGGTTGTGTATGTGCTAGTGTAATGACTAACAATTTTATTGTATTATATTATATGTACATAGGATATTGGATTTGTTCTGCGCGACTTCTGGAGCAGGTTATTGGTACATCACAGCTTTCTTGCCAGGCAAGTATACCTTGCTATTGTACTGTTATTCATATTTCATATATTGTATGCATCTTTATTTTCTGTCTTTAGTTCATATATTTTAACTGCTATATAAACTGCGCGTCCAAGAAAACTTGGGTGCAACGACGGTGTCGTCGTAATATGTTTTTATTATGTATATGCATTGACCTTATTTATGAGACCACCCCATTATCATGAAGCATCATTAGGTTTCATTGGCCGTGACACAGTTGTTACACGAGTTGTGAGTCTCATATAGATTACGGACTGGCGTGCAGGGTTTGGCCTCCTGTACGTGTGGTCGTGCGTTAGGAATAACTGCTGTTAGAAACTTTGTATGCTAGTAGACTTGGCAGTTATTAGAGGTATTATCGTGTCATGGATGTGACATGCTTAGAGCATGGGGTGGGGAGAACAACAAGTAAGGCGTGTGGGCTCCGTTGTACTTTTCTTGTGTAACCCGTATGCTCCGTCGGAGATGCGCGGTCATGATGACCACTATATATTATATTATTATCAGGCGGGCCTTCGGCGTTCAAAAGATGACGTGCCTTTGTAGGCCCCTGGATCTCCAAGAGAACTATGCCAATCCCATTTTAGCCAGATAGCCCACGCGTTGGAAAAGTTGTTCTCAAACTGCATTCACATAGATGGTTAGGCGACCCATTGGATATTTATTTCAGTACTTTATTGGCATGCTTTTATGTATCTTGTTATGTTCCTCTGAGGACCTGGCCCTTCCAGGTGTCGCTGTTCTTGAGTATTCGCAGGAGCGCAGATTCGGATGGTTACATATGTTTCGAGGATGTCTTCTCTTCGAGCCATGATTGCTAGCTGGTATACTTATATTGTGTTTGTTGTGGTGTACCTATATTGTGATTGCTTTTATATTCGAGTTGGTAGTGAATTTGTTTCCACCCAACTATCATCCTTAGATACTTATATTGAGATCTAGTTTCATAGATACTGGTTATTTATTTATATTTGATTTTCATGGATGAGATTTAGATTATACCCTGTGACTTGTGACATATGTTTATACCACTTGTGGATTTGATATTCATATTACAGCGTACGTGTGGATTTTGGTTTCCATATATTGGAGTTGCTATATCCATGCGGCTGGCATGCTTACGTGTCATAGTCCTATGTATTTTGGGACTGGGACGTGACATATTTTTAGTGGTGGCCCATGCAGGTCGAGAGCATATTGTCTTGGTTACATTACTGTATCGAGCAAGCCTGCACCTAAGAATAAAGTATAGGATCTCATCCACAATTGACTATGATTCGCTCTCCTTCCAGTCCATTCTATTCGAACAATTGCATCATGCTTGATTCCTGTACTTCCCTAATAGTTCCTTGAGTATAGCCCCCTCCTAGAATATAGGAGTCCATGTTGTTAGGATAATAAGTAGGGTAACCTTCCTACTAAGAGTACAACTAGAGTGTTGACACACCACTAAGTTTAGAATATCTAGTGAACCCTAGAATTCCTTATCTATAGGTTGGTTTACCATTACCCCTTGATGTATTATGAAGACTTGAGAGTAGTATAGACACTACTAGAGTAGCTAGAAGTTTTACCATAATGTTTGACCCTAGTATTGAGGAACCAATAGAAAACCAAAATTGAATATTAGGACTGAAGCTAACCTTCATAGCTAGATAGTAGTGGAGAACTATAAACTTAGATCATTGTCTTATTATTAGTAGACAACACCTTAGGAAGCCTAGAGGAATGTAATCAACACTTGTTCCTTGATCATACCTCGAACATAGCAACTAGCATACCACCCCCCTTTAGAAAACCATGATGCTATCTAGAGCCCTCTATTTTAATTTTTATACCTTGTTCCTCTGCGACCTTAGCATTCGCTAATTGTGCGACGACTAAATTTTGTTCTTCTATTCTTCATCTTTCAACTCGTGCCACTTGACACCTCTGATTATAGACCAAATGATTTTGTTCTATAATAAGATATATAGTTTGCTAAGGTTATAGTTGTAATCTCGAATTTTGAACTATGTGCCTTGTAGATAGAACCTGATAGTTAAGTTGTTCATTTAGATTATGATGATTACCCCTCGTTGTAGATCACGTAATTTATACCCCCACCTCGATACAAGTTAGATCCCTTTCCCCTTGACGGCCAGTAACTCTTCTATCCTTACTATTGATACTTGTTCTATAAAGCACTATGACTAAGACTTAAGACGACCATGACCTATGTAATATAAGAGGATACCCTAATAAGTACCAAGACCCCTTCTCGTAGACCTTAACAGGAGCTTCTACGGTATCCTTAAGACAATTACAGTATTAGTTTATTATTTTAAGTTGGGTAGTATACCTCACAACATAGTATCACCTAGTCTTTTGACCTATTATTGAAGTGTAACTGAACGACATTAATTGTATGCTTGCATAAGAAGATATTGTTTATCCAAACCATGAGAACTTAGAGGCCAATGTCCATATTTGCTCGACTAGCGACTTAGACAAGGAGTCAGTATGACAACTGAAGAGATTATATAGTCTTAACTTCTTGGGAACTTGAAATATTTTGTGACTTCTTTCATCATGATCCAGCATATTTATATTTTATGTACTACCTTGACTTATGCCGCTATTATAGCCTAGTTTTTGCAAGCTTATTCCTTATCGAGCTTGTTCATGACATGTATTAGTGGGTCGACACACTAATACATTTCAGAATCATTGTATTAAGGTCTAGCTAGCCTTAGTGTGCTTGGTTCGCCCTCCGCAATACTATTTTACGTGGATTGAGATGTATAGTTGACCAGTAGACAAATATACTTACCCTCTAGATATGACGAAGCATATCATATCAAGTACATAACTGCACCGATGTGAGCATGCAAATAAGAAATTACCAAATAGTGTTTCAATCCACAACTGCCTTGACAATTCTCATTTGAATCCTTTAAACGCTTTAATTCCCATACTTTCATTCTATTACCTCTTCCTTGAACTCTTTACCATTGTTTTCCGTCTTTCCTTGTTTCGGAAAGACGAAACCTCGCGCTTGGAATAAGTGATACACTGATAGTGCTAGATATACCCCATAGGCTAATCATATGACTTGGTGACTCTCTTTTATAAATGATTAAGGGCATATCATAGATGATATGTTGGTGTTAAAAACTTTGAGGATTCCATAACATGATTAAATAATTTGGGGCATAGCTTTCTTAGATGTATAGCCTTAGATGATAGATGGATAAATTCTAAGTTGGATAGAAACTGTAATGTTAACTTGAGGAGAATTCTTTAGACTGTAACCAAGTAAGATTGGATAGAGAGAACCCTACCCTATTTTAATTTCGAGGACGAAATTGTTTTAAGTTGGGTAGATTGTAAACCCCCTCACCCAAAATTAGGCCTACTTTGCTTAGATAGTGAAATTAGGGCTGGTTTGAACCCAAATAGAAATAGAATATTTTATTTATTTAATTATGCAATAATTATGACAAATAGTGCGCCTTACCGTTCCTCCAATAATTGGAGCACTACACTAGCCCATGCCTTTCTACAAACTTTATACCCTTGTCCGAGACGTGCCCGCCTACCTTTCTGACCTTTGTGTAACTTATAATCATGCTCTCTGGTGCTATATTTTAGCCGCACAATAAATATCGCGGACATTATTTTTTAATTTTAAATAAATTCCAACTTTGTACCCTTGTGCGTCTCAATCGAAATTGGAGACACAATCTTGACCGTTTTGTGCAACCCGAATTTTATTAATATTCTACACTGTACCCTCTACGTCCCTGACACTTGTGTCCCACCAAATTTCATTCCCATGTACTTCTAATTAATTCTAGAACATCGTGCGCATTAGATTTAATTAATTAAAATTCAATTACCGCCTTTGTGTAATTTTCTAATTTTTGGGCATTTTTATGCAAAAGCGCATTGAGGTATCCCCATCATTGGACAATTCATGAAGAAATCCAGTTTTTCCCTTCACATGAATTTTTTTCGTAATTTTTCGGAGTGTGCAACGCACGAACATCGCCCCATTTAAATATATCCTTGTGTTTTAAATAATGCGAATTGTAGCCTCTAATCATCCCCATGTGAGCCCAAGGCCCAACCCCAAGGAGTATTGACCAAGCCCTAACCCTAGGTCAACCCCAAACCAAAATCCTACATGTATAAATATCACCTTCCTTTATTATTTTCCCAAAACCCCAAAACCCCAAAACTCAAAACCCTATTCCTAGCCGACCAAACACCCTATTCCCTGTTCACCTTCCTCCTTCAGCCAATCCCGCCGGAGCCACCCCTTCCCCCTCGCCGGAATGGTCTCGTCACCACCAGTACCCGACCAAGACACCACCTCCCTCTCCTTCAGCCACCTCACCGGACCCCTTCATCCCCTCCAACCAACTTCCTGTGCGTCTTCTTCCTCTCCTTCTCGGCCGGAGCCCGACCTCCGGAGCAGCAGAGCGGACCGCCAGCACCCCGCTGCACCACCACTGGCTAATCCCGACTTCCCTTCATCCCTGCCGGACTCCCACGAGCAGTTCTCCATCATCCACGAGCTGCCACCTCTGACCATTCCCCACCGGAACGCCTCTCCTCGCCAGAACAGACCATCCTGGAGCTCCTCCGCCATTCTCGACTTCCTCCGCCTTCCAAACATCCCGATGCCTGAACCACCACACCCCACCATCTCGACGTTCTCCTCCTCCCTTATGTCTTCTTCCCCCGTCCACGGGCAGACCCACCGCCTCGGCCATCCTCGACCCGCCGACTGGACATCAGCTATCACCACCACCATTAACGACTGTTCTCCTCGCCGACCGGAGTATACCAGACTGGAGCACGTCTGAACCTTTCCTCCGTCACCCTATCCGGATCACCCTCCTCCTCCCTGCTCGACCTCCTTGGCCGGACTCCGGCAGCCCACAACTCATCATCATCAGCATCATCTTCGCCATCACCATGACTCGCTTGAGAAGCACCCTGGCCGGACTCCGGCAGCCCACAACTCATCATCATCACCTTCACCATCACCACGACTCATCATCATCATCATCTTCACCATCACCATAACTACCATCATCATCATCATCATCGTCATCATCACATCTCGTCATCCTCGCCACCTCATCACCTAACCACCATAATCATCACCATCATCGTCGACATCGTCAATGTCATTCCCGTGCGTGTACACCGAGGTTCGAACATGTCCCACCTTCTTATTTCGTATGTGTGCTTGTGTATAGGTTATTAGGACATGCGTATTACTTAGGACTGCTAGCTGATATCGGACCCTGAGTCGGTGAACCCAGTGCTGCGTACACGGACTCGTACTCGTACGCGTATATTATTCAGTTTGATATATTTATATATATATTTAGTATATGCATACTATTCAACTTGGTATACGTATAATTATTGGATGATATATATATATATATATATATGTATATTGTAACTAATTATATGCTAATAATAATTAGGAGTAGGTGTATTCAGACTGTATGACCCTAGGACACCGTGGACTGTTCCGTACTTACCTTGACCATGTTGACCCTAGGAACTTGTGAATTGCCTGCCTTGCGTACATTAACGTACTAGCGTAGACACATGTCAGTTGACTGACAGATTTCGTACAGTACTTGAAGATGCGACACCCGCGTAATTCAACGCGTAATTGACCGTGTTAGATAACTAGTGCCACCCCTAGTGTACCCCCTGAGTCTAGTGTAAATATGGTTGTGTATGTGCTAGTGTAATGACTAACGATTTTATTGTATTATATTATATGTACATAGGATATTGGATTTGTTTTGCACGACTTCTGGAGCAGGTTATTGGTACATCACAGCTTTCTTGCCAGGCAAGTATACCTTGCTATTGTACTGTTATTCATATTCCATATGTTGCATGCATTTTTATTTTCTGTCTTTAGTTCATATATTTTAACTGCTATATAAACTGCGCGTCCAAGGAAACTTGGGTGCAACGACGGTGTCGTCGTAATATGTTTTTATTATGTATATGCATTGACCTTGTTTATGAGACCACCAAATTATCATGAAGCATTATTAGATTTTATTGGCCGTGACACAGTTGTTACACGAGTTGTGAGTCTCATATAGATCACGGACTGGCGTGCAGGATTTGGCCTCCTGTACGTGTGGGTCGTGCGTTAGGAATAACTGTTGTTAGAAACTTTGCATGCTAGTAGACTTGGCAGTTATTAGAGGTATTATCGTGTCATGGATGTGACATGCTTATAGCATGGGGTGGGGAGAACAACAAGTAAGGCGTGTGGGCTCCGTTGCACTTTCCTTGTGTAACCCGTACTCTCCGCCGGAGATGCGCGGTCATGATAACCACTATATATTATATTATTATCAGGCGGGCCTCCGGCGTTCAAAAGATGACGTGCCTTTGTAGGCCCCTGAATCTCCAAGAGAACTATGCCAATCCCATTTTAGCCAGATAGCCCACGCGTTGGGAAAGTTGTTCTCAAACTGCATTCACATAGATGGTTAGGCGACCCATTGGATATTTATTTCAGTACTTTATTGGCATGCTTTTATGTATCTTGTTATGTCCCTCTGAGGACCTGGCCCTTCCAGGTGTCGCTGTTCTTGAGTATTCGCAGGAGCGCAGATTTAGATGGTTACATATGTTTCGAGGATGTCTTCTCTTCGAGCCATGATTGCTAGCTGGTATACTTATATTGTGTTTGTTGTGGTGTACCTATATTGTGATTGCTCTTATATTCGAGTTGGTAGTGGATTTGTTTCCACCCAACTATCATCCTTAGATACTTATATTGAGATCTAGTTTCATAGATACTGGTTATTTATTTATATTTGATTTTCATGGATGAGATTTAGATTATACCCTGTGACTTGTGATATATGTTTATATCACTTGTGGATTTGATATTCATATTACAGCGTACGTGTGGATTTTGGTTTCTATATATTGGAGTTGCCATATCCATGCGGCTGGCATGCTTACGTGTCCTAGTCCTATGTATTTTAGGACTGGGGCGTGACAATCAAATAGCTAGAATTGCCTGTCCTTGAGTCCAATTTGGACATAGGGACAAAAGTGACAGTTATTGGTCAAAGCGGGGTCCATATGTGGCCCGTTTCGCACCGAAAAATGTATCAGAGACAATGTTCTCTAAATTCGTCAAACTTAGTGTCCACAAGTCCAGAACGACGATACGAACCCAACGGAATGTTCAAAACTGAATTCCAATGAGCCGATCACAAAATCGCCTATCAAATGGAGCCGTGGGGCCCACGATACGCGATTTTGTCAACGTTCTCAGAATTGAACCAAACTTGGGTCACAGGACCAGCGTATTGCTACGAGTCCGATGGTGCAAGTTTCGTTTTGATACGACGTGCGTATACGAAGTTACAACGAGTTCCAGAACAGGGCCGATACGGGGTGTTGTCGACGGATACGCGTTGATTCCGGTATGCACGCACATCTAAATTAACTTCCGTAAAATTCTACACGTCCGTATTAACGGCGCACACCTTTCGGTGAAGTCCGCACAAGACCAAGTCGTCCCGTTTAGCGGGGCGCACTCAGTTCCGGAGAAAAATAGGGTAATTATTTTCCTGATTTTGGGTCGCAGTTTGCGATCGCCACATGACGCGATACCCCGAGCGAATTGCACGGATATCGAGAGGGTCACGCAGGGTTCGTGTCACAGCAGACGGAACGAAAAATGGGACAGCAAGGAGAGAGATACAGTCACCTGAACAGGGCTCAAATGACTGAAAATGCGCATTTTCGTAGGGCAGCACGACACGGTGGCGGCTAGGGTTTCGTTGAATCGGGGGCTGCCGGAGTTGGAGGCGGCCGAAGGAACTCGTCGTGGCGGCTGCTCGTCTCGGCGGAGGAGGCGCTGGTGGTGGCCGGAGCTGCTACGGGCTCTGGTGGTGGAGAGAGGTCGTCGTTGCAGCGGGGTCTGAGGCGGAGTTGTCGGCCGGAGGCGACTAGGGTTGAAGACAGTGGCGGGCTCGGGGATCCTCGGCGGAGGCTCGGGCTCGGTTGGAGTGGTGTTGGTGGAGGAAGGCGATGGAGCTGGAGGCTTACGGTGGTGGTAGTGGTTTGGGAGACGACGGGGCTGCCGGGGTACGGTGGCGGCAAAGGGTGATCAAGGGACAGTGGTGGTTGAGACGGCGGTGGCTGGGCGGTTTCTTATAGGGCAAGGGGAGAAGTGTAATCGCCGCGGGAAGGCGGGGGCGGAAGCGTTACTGGCGGGGAGAGGGGAGTGAAACCGTCGCGGAGGAGGCGGGGCACCGTCGGAAACGGCCGGAAAGTCATAACGGCCTGCTAGGGTATCTAGGGGTTTACGGTTACTGTAGCAGCTACAGTACGGGTCGGGTAGGGTTGCGGGTCGGGTTCTGGATTCGGGTCTGGATCCGACCCGCTAGGGTACGGGTCGGGTACGGGTCGTGGGTACGGGTCGGGTAGATGGATCCGACCCGTTAGGGTTGGTTTAGACACGGTTCAGGGTCGGTCTGGTTTGGGTTGGTTTGGTTCAGAAATAAACCGAATTTATTTGGGTTTTTATTGGTTTATTAAATAACTTAGTTTTTAGGTCTTAAAAATGGTTCCGGGGTCCAATAAATTCCAGGAAAATTACCCTATGTATAATATTTTATTTTACACCCAAAAATATTATTTTCATAATATTTTAATATTTAATAAAAATATTTAAATTTATTTATAACCTGAATACCTTGATTTAAATTAGTGAAAAATCACAGAAAATTCCAGAAAAATTCTGAAATTTGATTTTTAAATTCTGAAAATTCTGGGGATTTACAATCTACCCCCCTTAAGAGAATTGCGTCCTCGCAATCAAAGAGTTAACCGGTCAGTAGAGATGACACGGTTTGCAAAACAGGTTCGAAGCACGACACCATCAAAGAATCATGATCAAAGAGAATCAAAGGATGAGGGTTTAAGCAAAACACATAGGGGAAAACATCATTTTCCTAAGCAATGAAAGTTATGCAAATTCAAGAGTGAAGGAAATCTAGTTAAAGCAAGAAAACTACAGTTTAGAAAACTAGGTTATCAATAAGTTCAAAATTACTAGGTTATTATTAACAAGTTCAAAACACTAGGTTTAAGGCTAAGATCACGAACTAAGATAGCTATGAATAACTTACGCGCATTTGCTACTCCACGAGTCTGTGCGTCCTCCAAGGTCATAGCAAAAGCTTGTACGCGTCCTTGTGGTGGTGCCCTCTGCTGTTGCTGGGCCTGCTGAAGAAGTGCTGTTCGTGGTGCCAATGGTGGCCTTGGTTGATATCCTCCTAGTGCTGGTAGAGCTTGTTGGTTTACTATTGGTGCTCCTTCTCGACGCTCAGTGCATTCCCTCACTGAATGCTGACTGGATCCGCAAGCTAAACATAATCCCAATTTACGTCTACACTCCTTCTCAACATGGCCTACCTTGCCACAGTAGTGACAAGTAGGAAGGGCTAGGGATTTGGATACAACTCCCTGTGGTGCTTGATGCAGGTGAGGTTTCTTTGCAGCTTCTTCATGCGGTGCTCGGGCTGGTGCTGATGTGAAAGACCGCTTCAGGTTGGACTCTCTCCTGGTGACGCGCTCCATACGTCGAGCCGCAGCAAGGACGTCCGTATATGAAGTAGGTACAACGGATCCGATCATTCTCTGTAGCTCAAAGTTTAGTCCATCGAAGAACTTCTCAGCCTTCTCCTCTTCTGTCGGGATCAGGAAAGGGGCAAAGCGACTCAGTCGAATGAACTCCGCATTGTACTCTTCTACCGTCGTATTGCCTTGAATGAGGCGATTGAACTTGTACCGAAGTTCTGATCGATAATGCGATAGAACGGCCTGCGCTCATGTAGTCTCGAGGACGAGACTTTTTCTGAGTGGTGTATAATGTAACGGCCCATTCCGTTCAAGAGGATTGCCGATTCAAACGAAAAAAGTGCAACGTTCGACCCGCTTTGCTTCAGCGAGAATACTCGTTCGAGGCAAGAGAATTTCCAGACTTGGTCCTTCAGGAGTTTCTGCTTAGGCTTTCAGAGGTTCGCTCGGAGTATCGCTCGACCGAGGCGAATCATCACTAAGGTGGGTGGCTACGGTGAACTTGTCTTTGCTTAGCCAGTACACTTAAAATATGGACGTTTCATGCTAGTCACTAGGTGAATCACCCCTGCATGCTAATAAGAATACAACACACCTAGCTAAGGGAATAATTCCAACTTGTATTGCTTGTGTTAGAATATTGAAATGAAATATTGCTTATAATCAGACCCTCGCATGCTACCTTTACCTTATGCAACTAGACCCGCTATGCCTCGAGTAGAACGATATGTATATGCTCTTCTTAGTGCATTGTTTACTTGTTTACACTGCACGACCCTAGATAATGTCGCTCGGTAAGTCCCTTTACGGTTTTACTCCTCGGTTCACCTTCGGGCCCGAGCCAACGTAAACGCGTATGTTTCCATAAAATGCATGTTTGCCTGCTTGTATGTTAACTTGTAATGTTGCCTCGATCCAGTGCTTATCACACAAATTATGCCACAATCAAGTAACACTATCGTGTATCGTGCATGCATCTTGTTAGCCAGAAGACTATCGAATAGTCCTTTTGTGCAATATGAACCTGCAAGTATCCGGGACCGTTAGGTCGCCAAGGCAATCCCCGAACCAGGGGAACACATCATGTCAAGTTACATCTGAACATAAATCATGGATTTTCATGTCAAGTGGTGTGAAATTCGTAACAAATGAACCACTGAGTCAGGAACGGCCTGGGATGGCTTGTAGCGAGGATCATGACCTGCGCCTACAACCATTGCCGTTTACTCAGAATAATGAAAGAACAAATAAAAGAACTCATTCAGTCGCGGACGCTTGTGCACAAGCTTGATTTTTTCGAACGGGGCACCGGGGCACTGAGACCGATCCGGTAGTCGCGCTAGTTTGTTCCTAGCACGGATAAGTTCGGTCAGTTGCCGGGGCATCGGAACCACCGTCTTATTGCGACTATGTCCATAATGGCTATGCCAGCGACTCCTGTTCATATATATATGTCATCATCGCTTAGCGACAATCCGCGTACGAGTCATTGCATCGCATCCAATGAACTGAGACACTTGATCGGATATGATTATAACACACTCGAACATAATTGAACACTTGAACCTATTCTGCAAGACTTTTGGATAAACTGTATGCTCGTGCACCCGAAATAGAATCTCGCCACAACGCTTATGTTTGCATATGTTGTTGCCCTGGACTCATTATATATATGCTGCTCGTGTTTGAATTAACGATGGTTTCCTTGGACAAGGAAGGACGATGGTAAATTGGTAAGTCTCGCCGTGTTCTTTTATCTCGCATGACGCACTGCCGCATGAGTTAGACTTTTCATATATGCCATGAAACTGATCCTAAGGCAAGACTAGAAAGATAACTGAATAGATGGTGCACGGAACCTATTGAACGTGTTTGGATTTGTCGAGCGGGCGAGTAGCCTCCCCACCTGTGCATTCATGTACTGATAACCCACCAGATTGCTTGCAGGGTGCGGGAGAACCTCGTTCGGTGCGGATGCCTCCTTCGTGCGTGCTAAGGCGTGTAGTTCACTCTGGAGCCTTGGAGCGTTGCGTCCGAAACTGAAGCACATATACAAGACATAATATTGGAACATCGTCTACGTATTATTCCACAAATGTAGCCACTTGGCACGCTTCTACTGTTTCAGAGAGAGAGGCTTGAGCGACTAGTAATCTCGGCTATACGCCGCCTGTAACACATTGTTTCAATATCAATAAAGAGTTGCTTTACTTCTATACTTGTGTTATTCAATGCTCTCGCTATCGACGACTCAGTGAACTTGTTACCAATCGCCTATGCGTTTTTTATTCCTCTGCACTCAGACAATCTGTGCGACTCTGTGGCTTAGACCTCTTACCGCCAGCAATGAACCTCGGTCTTGCACGGGTGCGGCTCAGCTCGTGCGGTATTACGTCCAGATGCGTGAAGCGATCGTCCCGCGAGAGTGCTGGTGCGGTGATTCTCGTCTAGCGGGGACGACCAATTAGCTTGCGGGAGATCGGGACGTGACAGGACCCAAAGTCTAATATCCCAAAAATATATGACCAAACAAATCGACTCCAGACCAGCGCCCACTTTCTAGCACGCGAGTCCAAATCGACTCCAGACTACGTCGCTCGCTGCTTTTCTTCCTCATCGGAATTTGTCCAACCAAATCGCCGACTCGAGAGCCTCCGATCGCCGACCCAATCTCCAATTCCTCGTCCTTCTTCCGCACGGTCTGCCAATTCCTCTCTCAGATACGAACAAAATTCCATTAGGGTTAGGGTTTCTGCTCCGATGGCGACGAGGAACCGGACGCCGGTGTACCGGAAGTACCGGGACGCTCTGCGGAGCGTCAGGGTCCCGAGCGTGCCGTCCCCCTCGTCGTACTCCGGCCCGTCGACCTCGTCGTCGGGAGGAGGAGGAGGTCCGGTGATCGAGATGGTCAGCAGCTCGCTTCTCCATCCGAACCGCTCGTACGCGCCTCTCAGCACCGAGGACCCGGGAACTTCCAGGTCTGGATCTTTCAGAAACCCTAGCTTTTTCTTTCTTTCTTGGATTGGTATGAATAGATGGTTGTAGATCTGAAATTTTTTATTGCTAATCGTGGAGTGTTTCACCAATCATACAAAATTTCTTGAGTTATAGTACGTGTTCTCCATTTGAGGATGTATGGAGGTCCTCCAAATGTTCTTTTTGCTACTAATATTCATGAGCACCAGAAGTTAGGAAGCATGGAAACTCAGAGAATCAGAGACAGAGATAAAAAAGGTTGTAGTTCATTACTTACACTTACTATTTTTTATAATAGATATACTTATCATAAGATATCTTTATAATAGGTAAAAATAAAATATTAAATTGAGGTACCCATTCCATGACAGATCTTAATTTACCCTCTATTTTTGTTCCCTTAGTGGGCCTAGTATTTCCGGCAATTGCAATGGCTTCTTTATTTCTTCATGTCCAAAAAAATAAGATTGTCTAGATACGACGGGACAAAATTGCATCAATTTTTTTCAACACTGGATCATAATAAGCTATTTTTTTAGTGTAATATGGTAGGATATGTGACTCTTTCCGAACACAAAACAAATGAAAGAACTGTTACGTATGTGGATACATTATATCTGCATAAATTCATGTATATGTGGGTGGGTATAGTTGGTTAAAAATGATCTGCGAATATTTTTATAATTTATAATAGAAAGTCAATGTATCTAACCAATTACTTCTAACAGTTCATATCAGAATAGTACTAGTTGATGAAAGTTACTTCGGCATTAATAAAAGTAAAATTCATTTTGGTTATTCTCTCAATTCCAATCGAATGCAACTAGATCTAATATAGTATGAACTGGCGATCAGAACATATATGGATAGAACTAATAACGGGGTCTCGAAAAACAAGTAATTTTTTCTGGGCCTGCATCCTTCTTTTAGGTTCGCTAGGATTTTTAGTGGTTGGAACTTCCAGTTATCTTGGTAGGAATATGATATCAGGATTTCCATCTAACCAAATCATTTTTTTTCCACAAGGGATCGTGATGTCTTTTTATGGGATCGCAGGTCTATTTATTAGTTCCTATTTATGGTGTACAATTTCATGGAATGTGGGTAGTGGTTATGACCAATTCGATAGAAAAGAAGGAATAATGTGTGTTTTTCGTTGGGGATTCCCCGGAATAAATCGTCGAATCTTCCTTCGCTTCTTTCTGAAAGATATCCAATCAATCAGAATGGAGGTTAAAGAAGGTATTTTTCCTCGTCGTGTTCTTTATATGGAAATCAGGGGCCAATGAACCATTCCCTTGACTCGTACTGATGAGAATTTTACTCCACGAGAAATTGAACAAAAAGCTGCAGAATTAGCCTATTTCTTGCGAGTACCAATTGAAGTATTTTGAAATGAAGAATGCATGTTTTCTCAGCATGAGGGGGGGAACTTGCTAATTTCCTTTTAATTTAATACAACTGGAGTTTCTTCAGAATATTCATTTTTTTATCCGAAAAAGACCCTTATTATATTTCCATAGTCCTTCTAGACCCAGGGACTCAATTATTACCCAAAAATGGAAATAGATCCCTGGGTTCGATACTTTGTTATATAACTTATAACTCGTACTTTAGAGAAATATCAGATAGAGTTGACGAATGAAGCAGTTCATTAACAATTCACAGATAAAAAAAGAAAAAAAAGAAAGCATTGACTTCCCTCCCATATCTTGCATCTATAATATTTTTGCCCTGGTGGGTCTCTCTATCATTTAATAAAAGTCTGGAACCTTGGGTTACTAATTGGTGGAATACTAGGCAATCCGAAACCTTATTAAATGATATTCAAGAGAAAAATGTTCTAGAAAAATTCCTAGAATTAAAGGAACTCCTCTTGTTGAATGAAATGATAAAGGAATACCCGGAGACACATATACAAAAGCTTCCTATAGAAATGACATATTTTGGTTCAGGCATTTGTTCATATAATCTTACTAAAGAAGGAGCCATTTTCATTGTTACTGTTCCAGTTGTTAAAATTAGGTCTGCTTGCCTAGGACTCGATCTTGGTACCAACCCATAACGATCAAAGTCGAATCGCGAGCCTATTAATGAAGCAAATTCAATGAAACAACAACTAGTACCATATAGAAGAGGCCATAAACTGGAGAATCTTGACCAATTCGAAAGATCATTCGATGTAGTTGAAATAACGGAATTGGAGGTTGTTTGGTCAAGTAACGGAAAATCAATCGAATTCATAATTGTCTCAATGTCATCTTTTACTTCCTTTTTTTGATTGTCTGAGTATTCAACTAAGACCATTCCAATGCTCCCTTTCGCCATGCATAAACTGAACCAACAATTGGGATAAGCACAAAAATTAAAGCTTCCACAAAGACCGATACACCTAATACATCGAAACTCATTGCCCATGGATAAAGAAAGACCGTTTCAACATCGAAAACAACAAAAACTAGAGCAAACATGTAATAGCGGATTCGGAATTGTAACCAAGCATCCTCCATGGGTTCTATACCCGATTCATAACTAGAGAGCTTCTCCGGTCCTTCACTAATCGGAGCTAAAATTCCGGAAATTACAAACGCCAAGATAGGAATAATGCCCGATATTATTAGAAATGCCCAGAAAATATCATATTCGTGAAGCAGAAACATAAATGTACTCCTATTAAGGTGGAATAGGCTGAATTATTCGATTGGAATTTTCAATTCATCCGGGACTTCTTAGGCGAAACGAGAATTTCTTTTGATCAAAGCAAACCACATAGTTTAGAATTTGTTTGCTATGGGGCATGTCTTGTTTAAAGATTCATACAACGTGGAACCCCGCTTACATTTTTTTTTCATTTCAAATAAAAAAATGCAATTTCAGTAGTCATATGGGGTAAAATGGCTAAAGATTTCTAGCCTATTCCACTCAAAGTTCCACTCAAAGTATTCTTTTCATTAAAATGTAGAGGATCATCATTTCTTCTATTGATTCGATAGTAAACATAATCTAATGCACCGAACAATTCCATTTTATTTTTTTTCCTTGTCCTAGACGAAAATTTAGATTTTCCTTAATTTATTGAATCCGTTGGGGTTCGGGGAACCTTTACATATAACAACTCATATCTTTCTATACAAAACAAAAAAAATGCGAAACTTGGAATCTGTACTATCCCCTCGCCCTCTCAGAAATAAAAAGAATCAAGTACTAAAGAAAAATCGCGATTGGGGATGAACAAAACTACTTGTTTGTTTTGTTACGGCAATAACACTTAGTTAAGTCAAACCAACGAATGGTTTATGTTTCGCTACAAAAAAGGTTTGTTTTGGAGCAAATCTACACTACATAACATAATGAAAGACACCACAAAGTGGTAGAATCAACGGAATCATAAATGATATGATCCACATAAAATACTTATAATCTAATATAGAGAATGTCTACACAAAACAAAAATAGAATGTATTAGGGCTATACGGACTCGAACCGTAGACCTTCTCGGTAAAACAGATCAAACTGATTATTATCGAAATGATTCGAACTATTTCAAAGACCCAACATGCATTTTTTTGCATTGGGCTCTTTCATCAACTGATGTAAATATTAGTTAGTCCACCATATTTTATTTTATCTTTACAGGAAAATAAGAGGATAATGAGATGGTTCCATGTGCTCTGATTCATTATTTGTACTTTGATACAGGAGCAATACCAAAGTGTTTCAAAGAAGAGTTACCTTGACTTAGGTCTGCCTCCGGCCTGAATGAACCTAAGTGAAATGGAATTTCTATCGCTCCGCTGCAAGAGTCAAATATGAAACTTCATACACCTTAAAGTTCATAGGACGAAAAGAGTTTCTTTTGAGGACCTTATACTCATTATGCTACACCAAAACTGCAATGGCTTTTGAGGACGAAAAGAGTTTTAGACTTTGCAAACCTCGATAACCACCCGCCCCTCTTTGAATGAGGCACTCTTTCCATGGTTATAAGCTTCTGGGCACGATTGAGAAACCCATCTGAAAGCACTATCCTCTTCGTGAAGGCGAATGGCTACGTCCCGCCTATGACCCTCGCTGGGGTCTAGTGCACTCCTCTATCATGCTTTATTCCTTATGGTGAAGCACGAGTCTAACTCGCTGGACCGTAGAAGGAGCAATCCCTACGTCTAATCACCGAGCTCCGCTTGGATCGGCTTGGGGACTGATTGGTTCCCCTTAGGTGGATTGGTCCCTGCAACGCTATCTGTCTACTTGGCTCTGGTTGTAGGCCTTTCGCTTTTGGCTATCTTCTTTCTCCTCGTGAGATTCTCTGGGCTTTGAATAGAAGGCGAGCGAAGTGAGGGAAGAAGGGAGGAAAAGTGAGGTGCCTATGCGTGAGGGCTATTCTTCTATTGATTCGGCGAATGAAAGAGCTAGTTCTGCTGCCAAGTCTACTCGCTTATCACCTGGTTGCTTTTTCTTTTTTATCTCCTGCCAGACACCTTCCCAGCGGGTCAAGGTGCTCCAAGGCTTCATGTACAGTTCGATTAGCTGGTGACTTTCTATACCTTGCCTACTCGCTTGGAGCCATCCCCTTTGTCTGCCATCCTCTCTCAGGCCCAAAAGAAAAAAGATCCATCCTTTATTTCATAACCTGAAATTCTTCGTGCTGATCCTATTCGCCTTTTGGTTAACCGGGTTTGGGTGCATCCAACATGCTTAAGTTTTAGACTTTGCAAACCTCGATAACCACCCGCCCCTCTTTGAATGAGGCACTCTTTAGAAAAGACTCCCACTCCTAAACACGGAATAATCAGCTTCTGGGCACGATTGAGAAACCCGTCTGAAAGCTCTATCCTCTACAGGCCCTCTGACTTCCTGCTATGTGCTGTGTGCTGTGTGCGACTCCCGCGAAGCGAATGAAGGGAAGCTCTTCAAGATTTCTCCGCCAGCGGCTTATGTAGTGGGCTTAACAGAGCGCCTACGTGCTCCGACTTCTTGGCCCCCCTACTGGAGATGAGGGGTCTGGAAGCTGTCGTGACGCTTTGGTGAAGTTGTAGTAGGTCACGTTGTGTTAGACACTCCAAAATACACTCAGATACATCGAATTTGTTGCCGTGTTGTGTCGTATTCATGTTCATGCTGCATGGCCAAGACAATTTGATTTTGTTGTTCTTTGTTTGAATTGAAGTATATGGCATTTTTTGATGTTAGGGTCTGTTTGGATTGAGGGAAAAAAATTAAATAAAGTGGGATTAAGTGAAGGGGAGGAGAGTCAATACATATAACATTGCTTGGATTTGAGAGAGAGTTAAGTGTAATGTGTTTAATAACTCTTGCTTGGATTTTAAAGTGTATAATGGGCCCGAGGCCCGGGTTGACCGGGTTCGGGTTGGTCCGGGTCCAACCCGAGGGAGAGAACGGGCCGGTCCGATCCGGTGGGTTTGAAAGCGGACCCAGCCTGGACTGATCCGGTCTGCGAAGGACCGGGCCGAACCTGTATGGGTTCGGGCCGGTTTAGGGCCGGGCCGGCTTGAGATTTTTTTTAATATGTATATATATTATTATACATAAGTTATATTATATAAACGTTAAGATAAGTTAATAAATTTAAGTTCAAATTTATAGGTTATTTGTTACTAAGTTATTTTTGTATAATTTGAAATTTATAAGGTATTTGTTAGTAATTTTTTGTATAATTTATATAATTTTTTTTGTTATATAAAAATTTATAACAACATTAAATAAAAAAAATATTTGATTTCTTTATGTAGAATTTTAAGACACCTACTTCAACATTCATATTGTCATTAATAACTCAATACTAATACTACTGATATATATGAAGATCAAAAATACATATTAAAAAAATGATAATTTAAAAAAAAGTACAATATTACTAGATATTCATACACTTTTTCAGATGCCTACGTAGAATTCCTGTGCCACAATTTGGTTTTCATTGGAATCGTTTACCACAATGCAAGCATTCAACAACAACTCCATCCGAGAATCTTCTTTTCGTATCGGACTCATTGTAGACTCCGCCAAAATGATGTCAAATTTCTGATCTTTTTTCCAGTTGAGGCCCTTCTTGCGGTGCTGGTTGAGGTTGCTGATCTTGCGGTTGTTGTGGTGGTTGATCATTTTCCATGATAGTAAATAGCCTCTTCACACTAGAATCTAGATTGCTTCTAAATATTGTAAGGGGGGAAAGAAATGTTGTGATTAATTTTCATAATTTTTGGACTATTTATAAAAAATTTTGGACCAAAATAACCCCTCGTACCCTCAAAATATAGTTGTTATGAGAGTATTTTGGTTATTTTCAGAAAAGATGACCAAAATATCCCTAAAACGGGCAAAAAAACTGACACTGAATCAGAGGTATTTTGGTAAAATTATTCAACGGCTACTCAAAAAAAAATTTATGACCCGAGCCTGACTGGGCTTGACCGGGTCGACGACCGGACCGGTCCGGGTCGCTCTGACCCAACGGTTAACTCGGGACCGACCCCTGCGTCAACCGGGCCGGACTTGCGGGTTGGTATCTTTTACCCAGCTCGGACCCGTAGTGAGGGTGGGCCGAGCCGGACCGGTCCGTTGACCGAGTCCGAGCCGGCCCAGACCGACGTTGACTGGGTCGGTTCCGGGCCGATTTTCGGGTCGCCCGGTCCAATATATACCATGACTTGGATTGGAGGTTTTGAGTGGGAGAAAAATTAATAGAAATGCATTAGTTACCAAAATACCCTTTTTACATATGACATAAAATTAGATTTATTTGATTAAATTTTTTATTGAAACTTGTCAAAATATCTTTACTAAAAATAATAACTACAAATCTGATACCTATATAAGAAAATAACTAGAATTCAAACAATATTTTTTTAGAAGTATGAGAAAGCGAGAATAGATAGTATGCACATGGTCAGGAAGCTACGGAGTAGCAGGTTGAAAGCAAGAACAATGAAAAAGAAAGTCATAATATTTTATATGGCAAATTAGGGATATTTATGATTTTTTAAACAAAATTTCTCATCTCCCCTCGTTAACCTTCTGATTTGGGGGATTAAAAAAATGGACAAAAGAAGGCTAAACAAAATTTCACTTAACCCTCTATGACTCCCCCTTTCAAACCTCCATCCTCAAACCAAGCAAGATTTTTTTTTATCCCCCTAACTTAACTCCCACTCACTTAACTCTCTTAACCCTCAATCCAAGCAGACCCTTAGTGAAATAGTGAGACGCTGGCCCTTAACGCATGAGGATGGAAGAATATGGTTCATGTAGCTGAGTTGTTTTGGTGGTGTTGTGTAGAAATGAAGGTTGGAGAAAAGAAGCATGTGTCACTGGGAGGGAGAATAAAAGTAAACACGAGATAGGTGACTAAGAAGGATAATGCACAATACATCAAGTAATAATGAATGTCACAAATGGACCAATGGTTTAGTTTGCCAAATGAACCCTCAATGGTTACTTAGTAAGTTTAGGTCTTGATCTCCCCCCTCCCTTTAGCTCCTTGTTTTGTAAATCCTCCTTTTGTGGTGGTGTCGTTTGTCGAAAATGCCCTCATATTGTCGGCTCATTATTATAACAATGTATTCTCTTGTGGTTTTGGGGACAATTCATCTTGTCAGATGGGAAATCCACACATTGGTGCCGAGGTCCTTGGGGGCCTAGGGACAAAGCACAAAGGCATGACGTGTGCTTGAGGAAGACAATGCACATGTATGATACTAAGAAAAACACAGACCTTGTCACGTCCCGATTTTCGCTAAATCGATAATCGTCCTCCGGGCGTGATGCCGTGCACGCGTAAGGTGCGCGTGCACAAGGCCTAGGCATAATGGTATACTTTAGAATAAATGCAACAGAGTACGCAAATAAGATATCGCACAATGAGATATATAAAAGTTCTCTTTTATTGATAATGAACATCTGGTTACAGACTCTTGACCCAAAAGTAATAAAGACGTCGCACGGACTTACAACTTGGACGCAAAATGAGATAGCCGATCCATACATTACATCCCTTACTAATATTTCAAAAGCACAAAACACCTTGGGTGCGAGTTAGCACCATCGCCTAGGAGCTTCGAAAAGGAAAGTGCGAGCTCATTTCATGATTATGTACTTGGGCTCCAAAAGTCACGACACGAACGCGCCTGATCATGAAATGGTTGGAGAAAGCTTCAGCTCCTCGCCGCGTCGCCTCGGCTCGGGGAACCTGCTGCAACGAGGGTCAGTACTTCGAAAAGTACCGGTAAGGGCGAGCTAACCCAACATACCAAATCGACATCGTATTCATGTGAACATGCAATATTCATGTGAACATGCAACATTATTATTATGTGATCTTTCTATCTTGCCTTAGTTCAATTCTTTATATACGATAGAATGACATGACATAACAAAATGTGCCACCGTTCGGTGACTTTACCTGTACCGTCTGAACCACTTACCATGACTTTCCCTGCTACGAAGACATAGTTAGCTTGCACAGTTAAAATATACATAGCGCATCACTTGGTCGGACGAGAGATGGGTCGGCTGCCATTCCGCTTCGGGTAGCTAGCCCTTGGCGGACGCACGGACCCATCCAATGCTAGGACTACACTAGCAAATTGTTCTACCCGGGTCGAAGCGGTCCCAGTGCCCCGACGACCGTTCGTAGAACGACATCTCTTGTGCACAAGTTGTCCAAGATCATTCCTCGTCTACAAACTAAGTTATTAATTGAAGCACATTCAAGCAATATAAGAAAATGAACTTCATGCATTTTCCATAGTTTAGGCTACCTTGCTCAATGATCACATTTCCAATTTGCACTAACCATTAAACAATTATAGATAAGTTCTAACTACAACTAAACATAAAATAACAACATGCATAGCGGACAAGCACGCAACAATGTGACTTTATGATGTTTAATATGACGAGCATTACAAGTGTTTCAAGTCTACTTCATCTTTTACCTTGATTCAAATTATTCTTTTGGTATCGTTGATCGGAATGCACAAACGAGTCAATTTATTAGGAATGAAGACTTGGAAGAAGGGCGCTAATCGAAGTAAAGCCACTCACAAGTTGGTGAATCGGGGACGAGAAAAAGGAAGATCTTCAAGACTCCACTTGCGCGTCGCCTACACGATCACCTGCACGCACCGACCGATGATCAATATCTTCTGCTTCAAGAAAATAAAATCCATCGAAACCGTTCAAGAAAAACGCAAATCACAAAACCAACAAGAAAGCAACCAAGCGGCATTCGAAAACTGACAAAGAAACCAGTGCAACGAAAATGCCCCTCTCGACTCTGTCGCCGAGTCCTTCCTTGAGGCACGATCCGTTGAATGTGGGATCTGATTCCGAAGAAACCAATCCATAACGAGGAAATGATCTTGATTCAATCTGTCCCGATCGAACGATACAAAGTATTTCTTAGCCGCGCTCCCCGAATAGGAGGAACGGGGCACTACAGACCTTAACCTGGAAATTATTGTCTTGCTATGTTCCGGATTGCATCCGTGCGCAACAAAACATGGAAGCTTCAGTACTGCTTGGACTCTGGATGGGAAGGGTTGATAATGGTATTGGGAACTTGTATAAGCTCGCAATTTGCTGCAGGCAAATCAAGGCGTGCGCCTGGCTTAAGCAATGCACGAACTCCCTTAGCATTGAGCTTCTTGTCTAGGCACATGCCTCGGCTGGCTTTCAATAACTACTTTTACAATAAAAATGAATATTGTGCTTTTGGGTGAAGTGGTTATGAACTTGATACCAGACATGAAGGATACACCATGGTTTGAGTCAATCCATAAGAGATTTTACCTCCCGGATTTATATATCTTTTCTTCCATACTATGTTGCACGGCATGGGAACCGCAACTTCCGAACCCATAGCAGTCTGTGGAAAATGTTATCAGTAGATGTGTCCGTACTGTAGCTGACTATACTCGTGCAACATAGCTTCCATGAGAAAGCTCTATATGATGTTTCCTTGGGAGGTTTTTGTTTTTTAATGTGATTTTTATTTTGATCGTTCACCGCTACCTAACAAGTTAAGCTTCTTGTTTTGTAAAGGGACTACTAGTAAACATTATTTCATACAAAGCCTTTATCAAGTTATTCCGTCATTGTCATAACAAGATGACTAACATCCATTGTTACCACATCGTCTCTTGGATCTTATTTTAGGGAGAAAGTCCACAATATTGATGTCGTGGAAAGTATTATAACCTTATTTTCAAAAGATCAAAAATTGTTGGTTAATACATAGTTTGCACCCATGATGATCCTTTCTAGTGACCTAATGTCTGATTAGCTTTCAAATAGATGGAAATGAAGTTAAGGGATTGGATGTTTCTATTATACATCCTTCCTATCCTATTGTGGTACAAGAAAACCTGTCTTGTTCAACTTGTCACTGCTGTCGCAGGCAGCTGAAATTTTAGTAAATGCTCTTTTTATTGCTGGAAGGCTCATCAGTCAGCCATCTTGCTTACTTTGTCAGTACTACTGTTTCTCAATATCCGCTTGCATATTCTTTTCCATCTAGTGTCATGTTGTGGAGGGCACCAATCCATGCCACATTCCAGTTTCCTTGATATTGTTGATAAAAGTGAATCCATGTACTTTTGATGCATCTTTGCTGCTCGGATACCTTTTTCATTTAGTTGCAGTTATTTCAGAATATCAATTTCTATGGTATCTAGTCTGGTTATAATTTCTAGAAGAATCTTCTCATAACTGCACATTCAAATTACCAAAGAGAGCATACTAGGGTGGTTGAGAACCTTCATTGAGCTTGAAGGTCTGAGTCCAAAAATTTAGGTGGACTAGTGTGGTTTGTGTCTTAAAAGGAAAATAAAGGGGAAAAAAACTGCATTTAGGAATATTGGCAGGATAAGAAAGCAGTTTACCATGACCTTCAGTAATAGAATGATTCTTGTTGGTCCTGTTCATGAGGGAAAAAAATGAGGAGTTTGTATCCTATGGAAAAGAATGAGGGCATTTTGCATTTTTTATATCAATCATTATTCTCTTTTCATGTTGTTTAGACTATTGAAGGCTTCGAAGTTGAAGACAATTTGAGAGACTCGATGTAGCAAAAAGTTACATTGCATGTCAGGAGTTCTCAGAGATTTGAAGCCAGAATGTATAGCCTGTTGTAGAATTTGGTCATACTTCTAGCTATCTTTCTTGATTACTCAAGACCTCATTTGTAGAGCCAATTTAGTTGTTACATGTCAAACATACCTTGAGATTAAGAATTAAGATAATTTCCATGTTAAACCTTCTCTAACATTTATGAAGTATAAAGGTCAACTCTCTTTCTTTTCCCCTTAACTTTTGATGATGATGTAGTATTAACTCATGTACATACATTTAGGGGCTGTTTGGTAAACTTTAAGTGATGGTGGAAAGTAGCAAAGTACCGGATTTTGGTTGGATTTTCCAAATACCTTCTTTTGTTCAGTTGGTATTTCAGATGGAAAATTTGGGCAATTGCACCCCAGTTTCTGTCAGGTGTATTTGTTTAGCTCTCGACATCCTTCATTTTCTTTGGATGTGGGAGGAAGCTTTGGGATTTGAACTTTATTTTTTTACGTAATTAAGATTATGCTATTAATAATAACTCCAAAGGTAATTAGGATATCTAATTAGTAACAACATAACTATTAAATATTTAAGATACTCGGTCAGTTCTTATCTAATATTTTAGTTACTAAATGAGATAACTATTAAATATTTAATATACTCAATTAGTTTTTATCTAATATTTAGTTAATAAAATGGATAATTAATTAACTAATATTTAGCGTAACTATTGCATTATTATACTATTATTATGGATAATTATTAATTAACTAAACTATCTAATATTTATGTAATTAGAGCAACTAATTAGTAAACAATAGTTAATATTTAAGATAATTAATTAGATTTACTGACTAACTAAATAATATCTACAATAATTACTTAGTTCTTATTTAATTATTAATTAGTATTAATTATTTAACAGTAATAATGGTGTTAATTTGTCAAAGTAAATCATATTTACTATTATTATAATTATAGTGCACTCTCCAGCTCACCCACTTACCACTTTCTTACCCAACTAAACAAGTTTTGGAATTTGGGGCGACAAGAAAGTCGATGGATTCCCATACACTTTTCATTCTTGAAAGTGCAAATCCAAATCCTCCTCTACTTACTGTTTACCAAAAAGCCCCTTTATGGCTAGCCAATCTTTTAAATTTTAAATTTGCATGAAAATTACTGCACCTGCTAGATAGAAAATAACTTGAGTCCATTATTCAAGAATTAACTTCATATCAAGTTCGAAAACAAGAAAAACAACAACAAAGCCTTTATCCCAAATTTGTAAAGTCGGTTAGAATGAACATATATAATTACTTAAACCCCCATTCTTAAACTCTATCAAAGATTTGACTCCTAAACTTCACATTTTTAATGCTATTTTCCTTCAACTTCCATAACAAGATTTGGTTACTTTAATGCTCCGTTTCATGCTTTGCAAATTCCTATTAGAATCAAATATCAATCTGAACTGGAACAACAGGATGAAGGCGTAGGAAACAAGCTCATGTAAATTGCAAATTAACATTTGGAGTTGTTGAAATTTGCTTCTTTTACTAAGATCTTAGAAAATGATATTTGACTCATTCAGAGTCTCAGGCACCAATTACGAGGAGTTTTCTGCAAGAATGTCAGTTTTGGACCGTTTTCAACAACTTTGTGCCATTATTTTAATGTTCTTTATTACCTCCCCAGCTCTATTAATTCAATTATATGCTCAGCCACAAAATTAATCTACCAGAAGATCTATATGGTTCCTACTACAGACAAAAAATGAGATTACTGTGCTAGTATGTTCATCCCTTGTATTCTATCCAATGAAGTTTTTCTTGAGACTGATTTCTAGCAGATTTTTTATCATCTACATCCTAAACCAGGTTCTGGCTAGTGAGTACAAAGTTCTTGGCAGCTGAGATGGGGAAAAGCAGACCCTAATGCAGACCCAAAAGAAGATATGGCATGTATGTAGCTTGTCAGAATAAATGTATTGTAACCCATCCGATATATAAAATTGAAGAAATCTAAGAAATAATAAATAGAGAAAAAGTAAATGGTAATGGAAAAAAGAACTACCAATTGTCATGTGGTGATTGGATTGTGGTCATATGGCATCCTGGATCTTCCAGTTCACATTGGTGGCCAGTGTTCCATGAGGGAAGAGGATGGCAGTCAATATGGCAACTGCCAAGAGCCCTAGGCAGATACAATAGCTTAGTTACATGTATGATATATAAAATATTAGCAAATTCAATGGCTCTCCAGTGAGTGCGCAACAGCAGGGGCAGCCATCAGGTGGCCATCTGTGTGTTGAGGGTAGTGTAACCCGAAATGTGAACATATCAGGCGTCAACTTCAAGTAGGTTATAAACTTATAATACCAGTGGCCTCCACCAGACCAAAATTACATGTATGAGGATATATGTTGATGGCAACACAGATGTGCGCCTTATTCACCATGGTACCTCCATGGCAAACTTTAGAATATCCATACCATATGACTTTCTTTTCCTTGTTTGAGACACCTACATAAATATATGAAATGAGTTAAGGGAATTGAAATCTAGCGAAGTCTGCTGAGGAACATATTTTATTGGGGGAACAATCATTCTTGCTTTTTCATTTTTGTCCATCTATCATCACATTATTGGCTTTAGAATTCAAGATCATAAAGGTTTATTAACTCTATTTCAATGTCTGGACCTTTTCAAATGTCATTTTATGATTTCACGTGATTCTATTGCCACTCTTTGTTGCCAAAGATTTTATTTTCTGTTTGTCCGTGCAGTAGAGGCACAATTACAGTTGGTTTACCCCCAGCTTGGGTTGATGTTTCTGAAGAAATAAGTGTTGATATACAACAAGCTCGTACAAAAATGTCTCAGTTAGTGAAGGCTCACGCAAAGGCTTTGATGCCTTCTTTTGAAGATGGAAAAGAAGACCAACATGTAATTGAGGTTCTTACGCAAGATATCACAAAATTATTAAAGAGGTCAGAGAAGAGATTAAAAAATCTCTCTTCAAGCGGAACTTCTGAAGATTCAAATGTTCAGAAAAATGTACAGGTATGCCAACACGTGTCACTATCATCTTTCCTAAAAGTTACTGAAGAGTGCACTATGTGTCATATTCAGACCTCTGGGAAAGCACATCTGTCATATGAAACAATCTACATGACGTGTGCTACTCTTATCTATTAGTTTGCGAACCTTCCAATAGCTTTCTGCTTTAGTTAGTTGTGACAAAGTGCTTATATTTTTCTCCAGAGATCGTTGGCAACTGATCTACAGAACCTTTCAATGGAGCTTCGTAAGAAACAATCTAGTTACTTAAAGCGTCTTCGACAACAGAAAGAGGTTTATTGGATTACTTATTATTCAGCCACATAATCGTTTGTGATTTTTTGCCGTGCATTTGCAGTTTATCATACTCATCTGTCGTACATTTTCTAGGGTCAAGATGGTGTTGACCTGGAGATGAATCTGAATGGGACTAAATCAAAATTGGAAGAAGAAGATGATTTTTCTGATGTGGTATGCTCTTTTCTTCTCATTTCATTGTTGCTGGTGTTTCTCTCTGCAATTCATGAAATGATTATGTGTCTATATTAATTGTGATCTAGGATAGGATGTTAACTGCTGACTAATATACTTCAAAACAAAGATTATAAATTGCAAATATGGGGGTGTTGATTCTAAGATACGTCATGAAAGAACTTCCGATGGTTGTATTTTAAAACTAGAATTATGCTTGAACCTTGCATTTACTTGGGTTCAGTAGTCTTGGATTTCATGTGTTAGGCAATTAAACTTGGAATTTGTCTCTGTATCCAACCTGAGCTTGCAGTGTTTCTTAATCATTTTACATGCATGATGTTAAAAGGTTGAAGGGTGATCATCAAGTTGACAGCTGATTGCTTTAATGAACCGATGCAGATACTCGCATGTTGCTAGATGAATAGTGAAAAAGAATTTATGAATCTGGTGAATGATTAGTTCTCCTATTATTGTGCTATCGAATTATTCCTTGTCGCTACATCTATGCATTGAAACATGCTACTATCATGCCACTGTGGGTCCGGGGCCTGGTGGACCATTTGTATGACTCTAGAAAAACTGTATATAATACATAGGAAAGAAAAGGATCCATTTGGGGGAACTTTGTTTGAAGATAGTTAAAGAACTTGCCTGTACAATATGTCGAGGAAATTTTCAGGCATTTTCTCCAAAATTTTAGCTTTTGTCCAACACTGCTAATATTGGTTATCCACTGAGAAGCAAACATCACGCTCTAATTGATCTTTCATCCAACAACTTCACATCTAGTGTAAATAGTCTTTAACTGCTTGAAGCTTTCGTAAAATTATATCCCGGTTGGTCTTTTTTTTTTTTGCAGGGATTTGACAATTACCAGATGTCTCAACTTAAAAAAAGTGAGGCATTCACAAGGGAGAGGGAAAGAGAAATTGTACAGGTCAGACTCTCATCACAATATGTCAACACATCTGTGCTTTGGATTTTGGTACTGATTTTATTGACATTATAAGTTTCTAAACCGTAACCTAACCAGCTGGCTTCTTTTTTGTTGTTGTCTAGGTTGTAGAGTCAGTGAATGAACTCGCCCAGATCATGAAGGATCTTTCGGTACTTGTAATAGATCAGGTACATTTATAACTGTCTGTAGCACAATTAAACATTTCTATCAGTCTCTTGAGTGATATCTGTAAATGATTTCTGAGCAGGGCACAATCATAGACCGCATTGATTATAATATGCAGAATGTTTCAGCATCAGTGGAAGAAGGTTTCAAACAGTTGCAAAAGGTTTAACTTCCTCCCTCCACTCCCCCACCTGCCCTTTTTATTGGCTGCATTTCACGTGCATGATCTTTTATGGTTATGCGTCCACAGTGTTTATAAGTCCCTGTTACAGTTGGTATAAGTACCACACTGTTAATGTTTAGAAATGAAGAGTACAATTGATTGTTGGCCCGTCAAAGGCCAATGACTAGTACCCTTGAGCTCATGGGATTTAACCTAGTCATAGTTCAAAAATTGCATTGGCTAAATTAAGTACATAGCTTTAGTCTACACTGTTAATAGGCTTCCCAATGATAATCATGATTGGACTATTAGTGCATTAGTGCCTTAGTTATCATTCCTTATTTGGTATGGTATAGATTTTAACTGTTCTTATATGGTTGACAGTAGGCATATTCTTGGTAGCCTGCTTCTTGACTGAAAATGAATAACTCGCTTAAGGAGTGGAGTCAATCTCAGCAATATTTTCTTTTGTATGCGGTGTGGGAATAGGGAAAGTACTCCGCCATAGAGCACTCAACCTAATCCTTCGTCTCTCAAAAAATACAAAAAAATTGAATAAAGAAAAAGAAAAACAGTTTTCCACCACAAATACAGTAGCTACGAAAATTTGAAAATTTCAATCTGCCCTAATCACAAAACACCAACTACAAAGTTTAATAGTCTGTAAATATCATTTTTCCTACAAGCAATTGCCGTTTCTGGAGTTAATCTAATTAATACTTATTACTTACTGTTTGCAGTCAACAGCTGAACACATAGGAACAGCAGCAAATTTTGTTTCTTGCCAGGGTTGAACTTGAACAAGTTTCTGTAGTTTCAAACCTTACCCAAGTTTACCATAAGAGTTAAATGCCTTCAAGTTCATATATTTTCGCACTGATTTGATGGATACTAAAAGCATATTGTTTATCCAAGATGTCATCTAATTATTTGCATATCTGATTGCGATGTGCTGATCTCATTGCTTGGAGTGGTACCTGGGATTTACCTGGTGGTTGCATCCTGGATGGGGGCTCGAGTCGTGGGAACAACCTTTCCATATATACTTGGGTCAAGGCTTTGCACATCTTGACCCTCACCTTACCCTCCATTAGTGAGAGCTGTGTTGCACTGGGACACGTTCTCTTTTTTAATATGCCAACCTTACCAAGATAAAAAGAATACCTGTAAAATAAAAAAAGGGTTAATTACACTCTTTTCCCCTATGTTTTATGTTTATTACACGGGGTACTCTTATTTTGAAAATAATGACACGGGGTGCCCTTATTTTGAAAATAATGTAAAGGGGTAATTACACTAACTACCCTTATTTTTCCCACAATAAGGGTACCCCGTTTCATTTATTTCAAACTAAAACCCCGTATAATAAACGTAAAACATAGGGGAGGTTATTGTAATTAACCCATTAAAAAAATTCACAGATCTGTTTTTTTCTATTACTCAGACACCCACCTACACTTTAAACGGTCCCGAGGCTCGACAATCCACCCCCCCCCCCCCCCCTCCCCCCCAACCCACCCCACCCCACCTCCCTCTGCGACCAGGTCGGATGCCTGCTGCGCTCCCACTGGAGCAATGCTGCGTTGGCACGTTAATTTTGACACACCCACCTACAGATCTGATTGATATAAGAATGAGCATGTTAAATTTACACGTGAATTTCACTCTGAATTAGGAGAGGATTCTCAGGACAGTGCATAGTTTTCCTTGCTTGAAATATATTCAGTGCCTATGCCCACGACATCCAGGTGATAATTGTGTAAATATTCAATATGCAGGCAGAGAGAAATCAGAGGAAGGGCGGAATGGTGACTTGTGCCACCATCCTTGTTATAATGTGCTTTGTAATGCTAGTCCTCCTAATTCTGAAGGAGATATTATTCTGATAAGAGGAATTTTGTGATATTGCCCATGTCTCTTCTCCCCATTTTCTCACAAGCATACATGCAAAAGAATTCCCAGTCGCAGTGGCAGTCGAACCGAGAAATTTGGCTGAATCATTTGTTCATACTTTTAAGAGGCACAGGGGTGAATATATTGTGTAATGTGTTCTCTGTTTGTTTGTTCACTGCATTATTGTTATTACCATTCTTCTGGAAATGAAAAATCATTATTCTTTTGCATGGAGGTCCTTTTTCCTTTTCTTTTATTGCGTTTATTGTTTGTTTTTGTAGTAAGCTGGATTTGACGATGAGGTGAATTGTGGAGGAGGATTATAGTTCTAATAAGTTTTTGAATTGTTGCAGCTGCTTGTGGATCTGTATTGAAAAGCGGTTATTGATAAAGGCACTACAAAGATGACTCGGACTGGTCCAATTTTTTTTTTTCTAAATTTTTCACTTAAAATTTTACTCAGGACTAGTCTAAAAATATATTTAGGACTGTCAAAATTGACAGTTCTTTCAATAGTTTGGACCGTCTCCTAAATAATATATACAAATCAATGGACTGTCTAATTTGACAGTCCTAAATAGTTTTTTGGTTAGTCCCGAGTAAAATTTTAAGTGAAAAATTTTAAAAAAAAAATTTGGGCCAGTCTGAGTGTATTTTTTAGTGTCTTTATCATCAGCCAGAAAAAGCACTTGTACTAAGAGCATCTCCAATCCTATCGATTTGTAATTTGTTGTGATTCAAAACACAAAAAAACAATTTCTTTTTTGGATGGTAATATTATATTCACAAAAATTAATAAAATATAAAAGTCTTCATACAAAATTATTGATATGTTAATTTTTTTTTTTCTAACTTCTAACACAACTTCTCTTTCTTATTTTTTTTCTAAATATTTTTTAGGGCCAAATTACTACTTGATACTCTCGATTATTCGAGTTTTTCAATTTGATACCCTGAACTTTGATAGGTACTAACTAAATATTCTATTTAAGCTAATATTTTTAATTTGATATACAAATTTTTAAAAAAGATAAAACTACTATTCTCAACCCAACCCCCAAACACCCCCTCCTCACCATTGTCGTCCACACGACCCCCTCCTCCCTCGACTGCTCCCCCGCACCCCCAATCCTCCCCTTCCTCACTCGGTGCACCCTCCCGCTTCGGCTGGCTGCACCACCCCCGCCTCCCCTCTATCCGTGTATCCACGTGCGACAACATCGATTTTGTTTAGAAAGTCATAAATATTTTTTATTTGCCCTATAAAATATTATGTTTAACGAGTGGGGTTAACAAGGGGAGCCAAATCAAGGGGGGTTCACGAGAAAAAATGAGAAATTTTGTTTAAAAAGTTATAAATATCCTTTATTTGTATAAAATATTATGACTTTCTTTTTCATTATTCTTGCTTTCAACCTGCTTACATGCCGATTCGTAGCTTCCTGACCAGGTGCGTACTATCTATTGTCACTTTCTAATAGTTACAAAAATATTATTGTTTGAATTCTAGTTTTTTTAATATAGGTATTAGATTTGTAGTTATTATTTTTGTAAATATATTTTGACAAATTTTAATTAAAAATTCAATCAAATAAATCTAATTTATGTCATATGTAATAAGTGTATTTTTGTAACTATTGTATTTTTATTAATCTTTCAAAAAAATTATTATACAGAAAATATATTTAAATTAATTAACTATAAAAAACTATTTAAAAAAAAAATGAATTTACGAAATGTTTCGCCATCAGAGATGGCAAAAATATGAACAGAAAATTTACTGTACCGATAATAAATTTATATTAATTAAATATACCGATAGAAGTTTGTAAAATTTTGAAATTACGATACATATCGCCAACTGAGTTGGCGAAAATATGAAATAATATATTTTTTTTCAAATTTTTGCCAACTCGGTTGGCGAAAATTTGGGTTTGCCAAATTTTCGCCAACCGAGTTGCCGAAAATATGCCAATGGTTTTTTTTTGGTTTTGTTTTTTGTTTTTTTTGGTTTGTTTTTTTTGTGTTTAGTTTTATTTAGGTTTAGTTATATTTTAAAAAAGTTGTTGTAGCAATAATTTTTTTAAATAAATTAGAAAAAAATAAAATTTAACATCCAAAATAAAATATGTTATCATTGAATCCAAAAAAAAAAATCTACCGTAAGAATATTACGTCTGCCGTCGAGCAGACTTCGAAAGGCCATAACTATTTGTTTTGAAATCTTTTTTCGTCAAACAATAGGTCGATTTGTATGTTTTCGACAAGAGTAACACAATTCGTGTAGAGAGAATTTTCATCCGAAGTAAGACGTACATGTTACAGGCAAAAATTTAAAATTTAAAACTTTAAAGTATCATAACTTTTGACTGGGAGATCGAAACAAGGTCCAGTTTGTGCCAAAATGACCATATGGAAAAGTACTTCGGGATAAACCGTTACACCGTTTGACGGACTTCTAAAAATTTTAGAATCGCAAAAAAACAATGTTTCGACCTCCAAATTTTACTTTCGGTAATTTTATTTTTGATTTTTTTATAGAAAATTTACTGTACCGATAATAAATTTATATTAATTAAATATAACGATAGAAATTTGAATTTTTTTAAATTTCGATACATATCGAAATTTTGGAGAACTTGATTTTCGCCAACTGGGTTGGCAAAAATTTGACTTTTTGGCGAAAATAGACAGATTTTCGTCAACTGAGTTGGCAAAAATTTGGAAGCTCCCGACGTTACCACCTATTCGCATATCTTGACAACTCCATCAGCACCGATGCCATCTCAAGTGGAGGACAGTCAAGGAGGTGGTGATGATGCGGCCCCGGAAAATACACGAGAAAAGAGGGACCGACTCAATCTAAGAGAGATTGATCATCCGAACTATCGAGAATTAGCCAAGAGAGGTCGATGAAATTGTTATATCAGTTACTATTAACATACAGATTTACTATTAACATACCTATAAAATAAACCTACAAAAACAAAAAAAAACAAAAAACAAAAAAATCACAAAGAAAAAATAACACAAACAAAAGCAAAAAAAAAACCAAACAAACCCCTAAAAAAAAAACCAAATAAAACCAAGGACCCTATATTCGCCAACTGATTTAGCAAAAATTTGGGAATCCAAATTTTCTCCAATTCGGTTGGCAAAAATTTGATTTTTTTTTGTTTTTTTTGCCACATCAAAATTTTGGTCAGATTTTTGCCAGCTGGGTTGGCGAAAATCAAGTTATCCGAATTTTCACCAATCCAACTGGCGATTCCTATCGTAATTTTAAAATTTACCAAACTTCTATCGCCATATTTAATTAATATAAATTTATTATCGGTATAGTAAATTTTCTGAAATATGAAAAATAAATTTTTTTATTTTTTTTGTTTACATTTTCACCATCTTGGTTGGCGAAAATTTAGCTTTGCCCAAATTTCGCCAACCACGTTGGCGAAAATATGCATTGTGTGATTTTATTTGGATTTTTTCTTTTTGGGTTTTTTTGTGTTGGTTTTTTTCTTTTGGATTTTTTTTGGATAGTTGGTATTGGTTTATATGTTACTCGGTTTATTTGCCAACGACTCTTTTTGTAACATTCATATTGTACGTACTCAACGGTTCTTTCTTTCTCATCTCTATAAATTTATGTCACTCTCCTGCTATTCATTTCTCACTCAACCCACTCTTCTGCTATTCATTTCTCACTCAATCCACTCTCCTGCTATTCATTTCACTCAGAATTAGATCATTTCTCACTCAGCAGAAGCTCGCTCAGTGAATAAAGTTAAGCTCACTCACTGTATTTAGAATCTCACTCTCTTGTCATGGATCAAAGTCTAACAATACTATGTTCGAATGGAGGCGTGCTAAATGGGTTAGTTTATGAAGGAGGTTTAACTGATTTTTTTTTTAATTAATCGAAATATTTTATTTGATAGTTTACGTAATCAAATAGTTGAGCAATTTTCTATTGATTATTAATTTATATTAGTACATATTTATTTAACTAATTGTATAAAGTTAGTTAGTGAACAACCATGAAAATTTATTCTCGAAATTAATGTACAAGAACCGTACATTAATATTTATGTAACTTCACCACCACCTAGAATTAACATTGTAAGTAGTATACGTGCTTCTAATCAAGTTAATACTGCTCCTAGTTCTTCTTATAAAGTTATTTCATTTACTGAACAAGAACATATAGTAGATGATGATAATAACGACGATAAAAATAGTGATAATTTAATTAAAAATTTAGACGATGAATTTGATGAAAATGTTGACAGTGTTAGCATTTTTGGATTATTCGTTGGAAGAAAATTTAATAATTGTTCTGAATTTAGATATTTTATTAGTGATATAGCAATTGAAAATAATTTTACTTGTCATGCTACTAGAAACAATGCTAGTGGAATTGTATATAAATGTAACGATTCAAGTTATAATTGGAGGATATACGCTAAAGCAGTTGATAAAGGTGAATATTTTGTTATTGCTACGCTAGAAAACGTACATTATTGTTTATGTGGACTTACTTCAGGTTCTCATCCATTAGCTACTACTGTATGTGTTAAAGATAAGATTATTGATAAAATTAGAGATAATCAGTCGTATAGTTCATTGCATGTTGTAAATGATATATATAGAGAACATAAAATATATATTAAATATTGTAAAGCTTGAAAAGCTAGGGAACTTGCTCTATCCGAAATGAACGATAGTTATATTGATGCATATAATAGTCTTGAAGAGTATGATTTTAGAATTATTGAGACAAATCCAGGTAGCCAATATTTTATACAGACTACAGAAGACAATAGATTTCAAAGAATTTTTATTTGTTTTAAGGCATGCATTGATAGATTTTTAAGGGGGTGTTACCTGTGATTAGTACTGATGCTACTTTTCTTTCCTCTAAATATCAAGGTATTTTATTCATTGCTTGTGCTCATGATCCAAATTATCAATTATATCCACTTGCTTATGTCGTTGTTGAGGTTAAAATACTGATTCTTGGACTTGGTTTTAAACGGTTTGAGAACATCTTTTGAAAAATATTTTGATGAATGGAATACAATTTATTTTATATTAGATAAACATAAAGGATTGGTAAGGGCTATGCGTGATACCTTTCCAGAATCACCTCATTTTTTTTGTATTCAGCATTCTAAACAAAATTTGAAAAAATATGCAGATTTTTCCATTTTCAACGTAGTTTAGACTATCTTGCTAGATGTTATAATGAAACAGATGCGAACTATTGTTTGGAAAAAAATTAAAGATGGAAACATAGATGTTTACAATCGGCTCGTTGGAGTAAATGATGAAACTCATATTTTTTTCACACTGGATAACAGCTTATTCTCCTTGTCCCAGACTAGGTATTCACACGTTGAATCTCTGTTGGAATATTTAATGGAGGGTTCGAAGGAATCGGAACTTGTTGCATTGCAGCAAAAAAAATGCCAACCGATGTGCGCAACGGGTCGCTCACCCGATGATTTTGGTATGCGATATTTAAATTTGAAATCTGAAATATTAAATAGAATTAAATAGAGAAATAAGTATACGCAGACAGACATTTTTATATAAAAAAATGTACCAGCCATTCTATATAATCATAATAGCTACGGAGATTATGATCATCTATGGCTCGATGTTGGAATCGAGACTCCTCATATTGGTTGGCTCTGTTACTGATAAGAGGATCTCCCACCAAGATTTATATACATTATCACCACAGGCTGTACCATTACAAATTATGAGCATATGATTTTGTATACTTTTTGAAGTAAATTTTGTTAAACTTTTGAAATAACTAACCATCTTGAATAAATGACATCATTTGAGACAAATGTGCCACCTTATGTGTCTCAAATCTAGAATTTTGCCCAGGAATCAATCTGCGTGCTCTGATAATTGCATTGCCTCTACCACGATTGAAACATGGAGGCTCATCGAAAATGTATTGTATCATCCAGAACTGTCGCATAACACGATCAACTGGATAATACATGATGTAATCGTGGAATATTATGAAAAATCTATGTAGACTCAATCCATAGGTTGTTGTTTGTATCTCAGGAGGATTATGCCCAAGTCGGTACGGTAAAAAAGTTGCCTATTTCAAGTCAATAAAATTATAAGATAATAAACATATTGACTGTATGAAATAATCATAAAAATTTACCTCGCTAAATGTGAGCACCCTGTAAACACCCGAATTTTTTTAGAATTTAAAAAATAAAATTTTGGGATTTTTTTTGAGATTTTTAACTAATTAAAGTCAATGTTTTCTGGAATTAAATAAATTTTGTGATTTTCTTAAATATTAAAATATTATAAAAATAATATATTTGAGTGTAAAATAAATAAATAGACATAGTGTACTTTTTCTGAAAATTTTTGGACCCAAAAACTATTTTTGAAGACCTAAAAACAATGCTTTTAAATAAACCAATATAAACCAACCTGAACCGAACCGAACCGAACCGGTTTAAACTAAAATAAACCAACCCAACCCAAAAAAACCCTAACGGGTCAGATTTGAACCCAACCCGTACCCGCTAACCAGTACCCGACCCAAACCCTAGCGGATTCGGATCCGGACCCGACCATACCCGACCCGAACCCACCTATCTGACCCATTAATCTATAGTAACCGCTGAGAAAATCCCTCCGACTTCCCGTAACCGTTACCGCCGGACGTTTTGCAGCCGCTGTCGTCGCCTATCCGCCTCCCCGCCCGTTCGCCTCCAACTGCCGCGGCTCTACACCTTCATCTCCCCGCCAACGGCCGCCCTCCCCTCTATAAAAACCCTCTTCTCTAGCGAACCTAGATCCACCCTGAGCTCCCCGCAGCGGCCACTGAGCTTCCCCGGCGACTCCCCGACGACCTCCGCCGACCCCAGGCGACCTCGAGCAGCCGCACAGCGCCGTCGCTGCCGCCTTAGCACCGTCGCGCCACCCCGCGTACGCACATAATAGAGGTTTCCGACGTCCTGTTCCGGTGAGTATTTCTCCCTCCTCGTCACGTCGTTTTTTGAACGGTCTGCTGCGACATGTTCGCTACGTGACCCCCTCGAACCCCGTGCCATTTGACAGGGGTAGCGTGTCCTGTGACGATCGCAAACTGCGACGCAAAAACCGAAAAATATTCCCAATTCTGGATCTTTGAAACCTGGCCCGAACTCACAAGTTCACGACCGTTTAAATCCCAACATGTTTAATAATTCTGATATTCACTTGAACAGTTAATTAGATAATATAACCAAGTTTCAAACCCTGTAATTAGTTTAATTTTATGTGTTGTAGATTATAATTTATTCTCGGGTGAAGTTGACCAAAAACTTGGTTATTTAAAACCCAAAATTTTCCGAACTGGATGCGTCCCACTAAACGAGGTGACTTGGTCGTGTACAAATTTTACCGAAATGTGCGCACCGTCAATACGGATGTATGGAATTTTGCGAAAGTTGATTTGGATGTGCGTGCATACCGGAATCAACGCGTATTCGCTAAAATTGCCCCGTATCAGGCTTGTTCTGAAACTTATTGTAACTTCGTGTGTGCTCGTCGTTTCACAACAAAATTTGCACCATCGGACTCGTAGCATTATGCTGGTCCTGTGACCCAAGTTTGGTTCGATTATGAGAACGTTGACAAAATCCCGTATCGCGGGCCCTACGGCTCAGCTTGACGGGCGATTTTGTGATCGGCTCATTGGAATCCAGTTCTGGATATTCCGTTGGGTTCGTATCATTGTTCTGGAATTGTAGGCACTAAGTTTGACGAATTTGGAGAACTTTGTCTCTGACACATTTTTTGGGGCGAAGTGGGCCACATGTGGACCCCGCTTTGACCAGAAACTGTCAATTTGCCCCTGTGTCCAACTTGGACTTTTGGGTAGGCAATCCTAGCTATTTCCTATCTTCTGAGAGTGATGGTAATGTTTATTTCAGCATTCGACGGAGTACCTGAAGATCTTGTTGTGACCGAAGCAACTGTTGGAAATCAAATCCCAGGCAAGTATACATTGCCAATCTTGCAGTACTTGCTTCATAATATTCTTTTGATTTATTACTGTGTTATATATATTCAACCTAGGACCGTGTGACATTACTTAACGTCCGAATAAGATTCGGGTGTCAACGCCGTATGCGGAGCTGTGTAACGTCACCTAGAGATTGATATCGCGACCCTATACATTTTCGTGCTTGCATTATCAAGTACGTCATACCATATGACACTTGACACTGTTCATGAGATAGAATCTTTTCTGAGTTATTCATAGTGATTCTGTATAGGTTACAGGATTCGTGACATAGACTTTATATATATGCATAGTTATCATTATGACTTGCTGCATTAGATATGATCTTGCGTGTCATGGACATGAGATATGTGATTACATTGGGTGGAGAAGAGACACACATGCTACAGGCTGATTATATATATATATTTATTACGGTGCCATAGCCACTACAGTGCTAGGCCCACTACATAGTATAACTGCTACCGGCTCCCTGACACAAAGCTTGTAATAGTCTCAGCCTGAGTTCTAGTGATGCTCTCATTTTGCATATCACTTAGCTGGTTACATAGTTTGCCCTATTGATACATTTTTATATACTGTATTTATTTAGCTTGAGTTATTCTTGTACCTTTCTATGTCCCCTGAGGACCTGGATCCGGATTATGTCCCCAGGTTTAGCAGAGGAGATCTACCTCGAGATATACGGGACATGAGCAGACATTGGAGCAGTACCAGCACCAGAGGACTAGGTGATACCAAAGGATTTCTCCTGAGTATTTGCTTTATATACTCAGTCATTTCTGTTCTTGATACTCTATTTCATGTCTCGTGGATTAATGTATTAAACTCATTATCGGGTTGTTCCACGAGACATTTATTAAGACTTGTTGATTATTATTTCATTTTGATTATTCTGACATTGATTTGTATTTATCTTCTGTTGATGAGATTAGATTTAGACTGTGACTTGTATCGTAGACCTTTATTGTTGTTTTACAGCTTAAGTGCACTCTAATGGGTCCATTAAATTGGATTTGCCCATTGGAGGGTGCTGCTGGCCATTGCCACGTGTCTAGTCCCTCGGTATTTTGGGACTGGGGCGTGACATAATTTTTGTGGTGGCCCATGCAGGTCATCGAATAAATTGTTTCTGTTTCAACTAAGGGACCGAGCAAGCCTGCTGTTTGATAATAAACGAAAGAAATAAAACTAGGTTTATACGAAATCCTTCCTTTGGTTTACAAACAAGAAGTACAAGTAATCCTATACGAGGATGTTAAGTACAAAATTTAATCTGGGTAAATAATGCTATAGGAGTCTGATCTGCGGTCGATCACTTTGTCCCTTGGACCACACGATGATGAAGAAGTGCTGTAGAAAAAGGAACAGCTTCAAAGATTGCAAGAAGGAGTGGATGCTCGATGCCAAAATCGTCAATCACTACTCCTTGTTTGTGCTTTTCTCTCTTCGATTTTACGACTTCTCTCCTCAATTCTTCGACCCCTCTACCTCTGTCAATAAAGGTCTCTATTTATAGAGTTTAGTGACAGTAACCGTCCAGTCGGCGTAGAAGCCGAACAGTGGAGAGTGTGGCACTTTTTATGCGGCAGTTATAATAACTGCCACCCACGTATAAATGATCTTCTGAATCGGCGTGTGACGCGTGTCCCATGATGAGGTAACGCGTATAACTGTTGCGAAGATCACGGTATTCAAGCCACGTAGGTAACTGTCCCTCGCGTAGAAAAGGTTGGCGTAGAAACCAATGACTGTCACCATGGCGTAAAAGCTAAATAGTTGTCAAGTTGGCGTAGAAGCCAAGTAGGTGTAGAAGCCCAGTAGGCATAGAAGCCCAATAGCTGACATATAGGCATAGAAGCCCAATAGTTGTCAGGTTGGCATAGAAGCCAAGTAGGTGTAGAAGCCCAATACTACATAGATAGGTAGCCGGCGTAAAGGTAGCCAGTTATTCCTCCTTGACCGAGGTCTTGAGCGTATTCTGGACAAAATAGCCTTATCACGCACCAATGCAAATATAGCCTGAATTGGCGTATTTCGAGAAGATAGCATACGGCGTACTCCTATAGCTGAAAATAGCCTGATGGCGTAACATGCAGAGGTGATGATGTGGACGTATTAGCCATAATTATGACTCACCCAGTCTTTGAAAGTAGAACCAAATCTCGTGCATTAAATGCAGAGATCTGCCCCCATCATGCGCATTAACTGCAGAGACGTGCCTCGAGCTCTGTACGAAGAGCAGCTTTTGACGTGGCGGTTTGTTTCGTCTTCTGTTGAGCGTAAAAGCTCACATCTGCCTGTATAAAACTAGGCAGCGTATTCCCTTGAATGCGTAAAAGCAATTTGTATCAAGGAAATATCACTAAACGACGGTCTGGATCTCTGTGCCGAATCATCATTACAGCCGTCGTCTGGATAGTCGTGCAGTACTCTTTGTCAAGAGTCAGGTTCACTGCATGATCTGATAGGTTCATTCGAGGAATACGAAGAGTTTCCCGTACAACTTCCTACTGCATTAAAAGCGAGTAGGTTTTACGCCAAAGTGGCGATATAACAACCTTTTTACGCTGAAGCAGTCTGAAAATACTGTATTATGCGGGTTGTTCTGGAGCTATATTTTACGCTGTACTTAGCGATGAAGCTCTGATGTACGCCGATGGCTCTGAAGTCATGTCTTACGCCACACAGCACTAAAACTCTGCTTTACGTGGGTTTTATACATACTCCGTATAACTCTGCAGCGTATTTTTTATGCTTCTACAAGACCCCCTTCAAAGTTTTCAAATTCCTCATAATTTGAAACACTTTGAATGAAGCATGAAACGGTCAAGTCTGACTCGTTCCTCGAGGCTGATTTCTTGGCAGATTTTTAGGAGTTTGTTGGGATTCGGTGTGTTCTCTTTTGCCTATATAAAGGCTGATGAGTTAACCTGTTCTTCCCACATTTTCTTCACCACACAGAGATGGTTGCCGAGGTTCGTCTTGCTGACTTGAGGAAGAAGAAGATCATGTTCTTCCAGCATGTAAGGAGCCAAAAAAGAAGGAGTCTTCGAACAAATATCCTCTGCAACAATGGATCATGGAAGGATATCATAGCTTCCTTTGCTCGGGATAATCAGCAATTTCATATGGCAATTCGTCCAGGAGAGAGGAAGGGTCGCATTCGACCACACAGCTTGCAAGCTGTATTTTCTCCCGTTACGATGATGGACGAGGGCAGACAAACTGGCCCTGTCTTCCAGTATTGAGTTGGGTCGGAATCCCAACTCAATCTGTCATGGCGTACGGAGGATGGGCTCTTGAATAATTTAGACAAGCCCAGTTGTGTATCCTCCCGCCATTAATCATTTTCTTGTTCATCGACTGTGGACGTCGATGAACTGCTGTAGAAGACAGAAAAGATCTCTACCAATATGAGAACCTGGCAGAACAGATTCTTGGCGTGATCTTTAAATAAAAAATGAGAAACCCTTGGTAGAACAAGGATTTCCATCATATGTAATCATGAAGATGAAAAACCCTTTGTAGATTGGATTTCCATCATATGTAATCATGATTAATAAAATTGTCTTCTTTTATGCATATGATGATTTGCCATATTTTGCTGTGATAAAGTCTGAATATGTGCAGCTTCGACATGTCTGAATAACTTTACGTCACCTATGATAAAAAGAGTATTTGGTCTCGTCCCGTCTTTTACGCGTAACTGAAGACGCGTAGAAAGCTGCTTAGCATTTAAGTCGAATATTCGAACTGTCATGCTATTTTGAACGAGGAGTTGCGTAGAATTTCTGAACTGTTACTTCTCTGCTAAGAAGAATTCTTGTTCAGACCATCATCTTCAAGAATGATTTCCCGAAAATCCCTTGAAATAGGGCGAGAAATGGCTGTCAAAACTGACCATGCTTGAACTGTAGAGAAAAAATTCTGACTGGATTTTGGATGAACTTCCAATCGACCCAAGAAGAAGAGTCATTTTTAATGCTGAACTCTGTATGTATTGGGTACTTGGGATGTTTTGAGGCCAAGAAGGAGCATCTTCTGCGTGAACCCTTGTAATTGGCCGTCTTGAAAATTGTTCAGTCTTGAAAATTGTTCAGATATACGCATACTCTGGCCTACGTATTTTGATATATGCGAAAAGTCATAGATCTGTAGTGTAGATGAGCATAAAATCATAGGTTTGTAGCCTCTCGAGTGTAAAAGCTGCTGAGCATAAGAGCATCCGGGCGTAAAACCATAGATTTGTAGCCTCTGAAAAGAAAACTTCCGAGCGTGAAGTCGTAGATTTGTAGCCTCTGAGCGTAAACTGCTTCTGAGCGTGAAATCATAGATTTGTAGCTTCTGAGCGTGAAGTCGTAGGTTTGTAGCCTCTCGAGCGTAAAAGCTACCGAGCGTAAAAGCATCCGGGCGTAAAACCGTAGACTTATAGCCTCTGAGCGTAAAATCGTAGATTTGTAGCCTCTCGAGCGTAAAAGCTCCTTAGCGTAAAATCCTAGATTCGCTCTGTACGAATTTTTTTTTTTGAATTCGCTGACTGTCCGTCTTCCCTAAATGATAGGCTAACGTGGTCCCCAATCATAACCGAATATTAAATATCGGATTTGGTTAAGGATTCGAAGCGTTTATCTAAACTCTATAAATATCCCAAGGCCTTCATAGAAGAAACTATTCATCTGTCTTTTGCAAAAACCTTCGTCTCTTTGAGAACTCTTCTTCGTTTCCTCTCTGAGCACTCTGAGTTTTTAGCCATGGCACCGAAACAAACTTCCACCGCTAAGGGAAAGAAAGCTGCCTCTTCTTCTCGCTCCTCTGCTCAAGCACGAGCGACTCCCATTGGGCTGAGCGAACCTCGCTCTGAACGAAGTGCCCCACCGTCAAGCTGTGCACCGGGCGTCATAGGTAAAGCTTTTGGGACGAGAAAAACAAAGAAAACCCTTCGCACACATTGTACGTGAACGCGCTAGGTCATCTTCTGTGCTGAGAGCCTCTTCGAGGAAGATGATGCACAGAGATGTTTTATTATTTACGCCCACATTCCTAATGTGTCAGCGTAAAAACTCCATATTTTCGTAGTCTGGCGTAAAAGCTTTGACTGTCGAAATTTGGCGTATACTACAAACTTTGAGTGTTACGCTCTGGATGAAAATCCCGGCGTAATAACTCAAATTTTGGCAGTCTGACGTAAAAACACAGACTGTCAGATTTTTGTGTATACTGCCAATCTTGAATTTTATGCCTCAGAAATAGATTCCAGCGTAAAAACTCAAGTTTTTACAGTCTTGGCGTAAAAGCACAGACTGTTAATCTTGGGTGTAAGCTGCAAGACTGTAATATCTAGTGTAGAAACTGACTTGTTCTTCTTGTATTTTGTAGTGAACTTGCAGATACCTCTGTTGGCTGAGGTGATAGGTTCTGCTGCTGGGATGCTGAACTCCAATTACCTGGAGGATTTGTCCCACGTGACATTCCCTATTTCTGGGACCCAGTATCCTGAAGGAAGGGAAATTCTGATATCGTCTCAAGGAGAACGAATGCTGTTGAGTATGATCAACGGGGAGCCCCTGACATATCTAGATGGGGCCAAATATATAAAACCAGCTTTCCTATTCGGGGATATGATTGATAAACAATCCCAGACGAAGCCCAAGAAGGAAAACTAGATTTTTACTGCTGGGGGCATGGTCATGTACCTGCCCAGGATGCCGAGAGATTATCCTATCTCGACATTCTTCCATGCTACGCATCCCAGGAAGATGTCGTAGACCCTGACCCCTAATCTTCACGGCCAACCGGGGAAGATATTTTATCAGAAAGGATCAGACCAAGGATTATTTATGAGCCGCCCTTCAGGCCCTGTCGTACCTTTCAGGGGATTACTGCCAGACAGTGTCCCGAGTGAAGACACTTCACTGCTCCAACCAGTCCAATTACCGACTTTTTGCAATGACTTTATGGGGCATGGAGGAGTATATCCCAAGGTTAATCCTCGGACTAACGGGTGGGTTACCCCTGGAAATCTTCGATGGGCTCGTTTAGCTGCTTGTGCTCTGAAGCATTTTCAGACGGAGCTGGGGAGCATTGGTCTGTTCGCGGTGAGTGCTACCAGTGTTGGGCTGCCTCCCAACCCCAACCTGTTTTTGGCTTTGATGGAGTGGTATATCTTGCTCACTGGAACTTTTGCTACTCCGCTAGGGGAGTTGGGGTTGGCCTTTCACGAGATGGCAGAGATTTCAAGACTGCCAATAGGGGATACTCCTTATGAAGAGTATGTTCCCACAAACAGGGAGCTGGGTGATACAAACCCTCGGGTAGTGACAGTGTACCAGGAGCTAATGAGCCATTATCTAGCATGCACCACCTTCTATAATGAGCCTTCTGATTTGGCTCATACCAAAAAATGGGCGTCCTATCTCTTCTTTCATCAGGCCAGAGATGCTAAGCCAGACAAAGTTGTGGATAGCAGGGATAAGCCTTTGAACTTTCTGAGCGTGCTTAATGCTCAAATTGTCAATGATCTTATTGAAGATGCTGGGGCTTCAGATCAAGTTCTCGATGAAGGGATAGGGAATTATCCTGCAGGCACTAAAGCCTATAGTTATATGAGGCATTGCCGCAGGCCTCTGTCAAGGGAAGCTCAACTGGCTGGCTTCCTCTCTGTATGGCTACGCCGATTGGTAGTACCTGGCATTGCATCTTCGGATCACGTCCACCATAATACCTTATGGCCTGCAGTGCATTTGGTATTTGGGACAAGACTGGGCCTGCTTTCTGCCATGGTATGCTGGATACAAGCTGGCCTGAGGGCCATTACTGATGGACTGCTTGCAGATAAAACCCGGTGTGAAAGCTTTCCCAGGGTAGAGTTACCATTCCTGTATCTGATGGGATGGTTAATTCTTCATAACCCCAGAGTGATGTCTCCCGGCTCTGCCAGTAGTTCGGAGAATAATTTCTTGTTGAATTACAAGAATTTTACTTGGAACGTGACCACCGTCGTAGACTGTCGGCGAGCATTAAATTTTGCTCATAGCTGAAAGTTCTTCTGTATCGTCCCCACTGTACATATTAATCAACAGGGGACGAGACTTCAGGATTCAGGTGAAGGGAAGACCGTTCTTTCTCCTGAAGCTTTTTATTGGTTGGTCTGCATTAGACCTTCCCATTTGTTGTACAGAAGTGAAGACCATTGCTTCTTGGAGCCCTACCTGCCTAGTCGGTTCGCTAGGCAGTTTGGGTATGACCAATTGCACGTGGGAAATGCCATCACCAGCTTCAAGTCCAGAGGTGGACTTATTGATGGAGCGAGAGGATGGCGGTACTTCATAATGGGTTGTACTGGAGCAACCTTTACTGTGCCCGCGACTTCTCTCTCCATGGAGTTGTGCATCCTCCATTCGTACGCCCAATTTTATATGGCCATCAATACCTTACATCACGATTTTGATATGCGTGGAAGTTTTAGGATGCCCTCTCATAAGCCCGCTGGAAGAGAGGAAGTCCCATCAGTTTCCTCTGACGAGGGTGAAGACTTTGTCGATACAGATGAGTTTTTGTTGACAATACCGAAAGGCGTGATACCTCCGCCTGCAGAGCCCCTTGTTATCCCCAGTAAGCGAAGGGCTCCTATTCTGAAAGAGACTTCCCCTCGCAAGAAAAAGAAGACTGTTAGTGGTCCTGTCAGGACTTCCAGCCATGAGGCTCCTAGGAGTGAACCTGTTGTTTCCCCTGTTAGGGATAATTTTTTGACTAGTGGTCCTTCGCCTATTAGAGAGGGAACCTCCACAGTTCCGGCTGGCAGTGCCGGAGATTCTTTGCTCGAGACTGCTGTCGCTGCTACCGCTTCAGGTAGTGCTATGGGATCGCCTTCAAGGCCGAGAAAAATAAGAATATCTTTATCCAGACCAATAATGGGTCCAACCCCTTCTTCATCTGTAAGTATCTCCAGCGAGATTCCACCTGATGAACCTCGATTGGATCTGGGTGAAGACTTGGATGACTACCCTCAGACGTCGTTCGGTGCACCCCCTTCTCCAGGTATGATAGCTCGCTTAGCATCATTAAGAAATGATTTAGCTGTACTGGCTGCAGATGCGACATATATACCATCGGCCATGGGTAAATGTCGTCTTTACGCCTCTTTTTATAAAAATTAACATCAGGTTGATATTAACTTTCTCTTGTCTTCTTTTCAGGGGAAGACATCTACGGGGAAGGCAGCGTTGACGCAACCTTTGGCTTTGTTGCAACTCCTACCGATGAAACGGAGGTGCTCGACCTTGAAGAGGAAATATTTTCGGGTGCTGGCTCGCCCAATACAGTTCCGATGTCTTCAGAGGAGGATGAGCCTGTCATCACGACTACGCCTCCTTTGTTGAGTACGCCAGCCACTTCGGCCGTTGCTGGTGCCTCTACTTTTGTCGCGCCATCTGCTGAAGCGACGACTGTGACGACACCCTCTGCAGTCGTTCCTGGGAGGGGATTCACCGACATTGTAGCTACTCCCAGCGTCCATTCAGATTTTGCCATACTAGTTGAGCAGTATACTAGCATTTTCTACATCACTTTGAAAACCCTGATATCAATGGTGCTGGAGAAGAATCTAGGCTTCGAAGCTCTGAAGACGTCCTCCCAGCTCTCGATAGCGCCGATCAGGAATTTTAACGACGCTGGGAGAGCTGATACGCTGGAGCAAATAGTTAATGGTTTAGAACAACCCATTAACAATTACTTACAACTATCCCAAGGCAGCATTGATGACCTGATTCAGGCTGAGTATGACTCCATGACTGCGAGGCTTGTTGGGGAGATAGAAACTCTGAACAAATCCATCGAGGCTCAGCAGAAAGAGATGAATGAAGAGCATGCCGTATTAGGGTATGTCATTCCCTAGTTGGCTAAGTGCGAGGCCGAATATGAGGAAGAGACAGCGAGGGTACGCAAATTGGAAGACGACCTCGCTAAGGCCAAGGAGAGGGCTCTCTCTTTGTTGGCAGCTCGAGATGTGTTGAAGGACCGAAGGGAAGCAGCTCAGCAGAACCTGGCACGTGCGGGTGTCACTCACGCAAGTTTTGTACATGCTCGATTTGAACTGTCTGCCTTGAACAATGAGGAGACAAGGTTGGAGCGGGCTCGCGCTACAGTTTTGAGCTCCAGGAATGAGAAGATGGCCGTACTGGCACGATAGATTCGGGACTTAACTGCTCCTCCCAAATGATGTACCTTTTGCTTTTATATGTACTTGCTCTTTCTGGAGATAATAAAGAGACTTTATCTAACTTTGGTGGACCCATCATTTTAGAATGTGATAGGCTAGGGTGAAAGTAATATCAGAGGTATCATTAACATGACATTCTTTCGTTAAGGTTTTGCTAAATGTAAATCTATTCAGAGTTAACATGAACCTGAAAGAATATAATCCAGCTAAATTTGTATACTAAATACTATCAGAGGTAATATGAACATGATAGGCTTACAAATTAGTTAAGGATATCTATTCGGAGGTCACATGAACCTGATAGAATATGATCCAGCTAACCTTTGTATATAGTCTCGTCAGAATAAGATCTTCATCATACTCCGTTAAACGAAGGAGATCAAGTATAGTACTTTTTCGGGGATTTGTAGTTGATAGTAGCCATTGCCAAATTTTTATTAAGCTTGGCTAATCTGTAAGTGCCATTTGCAATCATATAAGGGCCCTCCCATTTCTTTATGATTGTCTGTACGAACTTCAGATATTGTACTAGATGTAATATGGACGTAGTACGATACCGTATTTGTTGAGGACATCCCACTGAGGGATTTTTGGTGGACCCATTACTTTTTGTGCACGAGAGTACAAGTAATAGGTTTAAGACAAATCCTGACAGAGGCAACACGACTCTGTGGGGATGAATAGAGACTGACTCTTTCTTCGCCGGGAAAATGAGGATAGTTCAGAGGTAATATGGACGTGAACTCTTGTCCGTTGCGGGCATTCCACAGGGGAATTTTTTTGTGGACCTATTACTTCTTGTGCACGAGAGTACAAGTAATTTTAGGACAAGCCCTGCCAGAGGTAATATGGACGTAGCAGTTTTTGTGGACTTAACACCACTAGCGTACTTAGAGTTAAGTACGGGTGTTAAGTTGAGACGACAACCGATATCAGAGGTAATATGGACATGATAATCGATAGCCAAACCATAAAAGTTTGTTCAGAGGTAATATGAACATGACATACTTTTGAGTTGTGACTCCATTGGGGATGGAGGTATATATCTGCTCAGAGGTAATATGGACATGGCAGTTTTTGTGGACTTAACACCCCTGGCGTACTTAGAGTTAAGTACGGGTGTTAAGTTGAGACGACAACCGATATCAGAGGTAATATGAAACATGATAATCGATAGCCGAACCAGGAAGGTTTGTTCAGAGGTAATATGAACATGATAAACTCAGCTGGGGAAATAAAGAAATGTTTGGACAATAGTTCAGAGGTAATATGGACGTGAACTCTTGTCCAAAAAATTCACTGTAGAGTGATTTTCCTGAGTGGGGATAGACCTGAAGAATCCACTGGGGAAACTTTAGGGACTCATCATCCGGTATTTTCTTAAGGGAGCAAATTGTTACGTTAGAGCGAAATCAATTTGCAGTGATCGTCCCCTCGTTTTATAGATGCAAAGTGACGACTTTGGCGTCGATCAACTCCTGAATTCTCTTTTTTAGTACATAGCAAGCCCTTGTAGGGTGATGAATGTACCGATGTAAGAGACAATAATCTGGGTCATCGACTTTGCCAGCCCTCTCAGGGTATCTGATGTTGGGTAGCTGAAGTTTATTTTCCTTCATCAATATATTGAAGATTTCAATGATGTCATCTTCATTGAAGGAGAAAGTCCCTTTTAGCCTTTGGGCTCCCAATGCCTGAGTTTTACGGTCTTCCGGGAAGATCATCATCGTTGCATCATCTTCGGACTCAGAGGGAATTCTACCCCCATATTTGGATGTTGCCCTATTTTGTCGAGGTAGACTACCCCCAGACATGTCGTGGCATTTGTCCACGGAAGTTGATTTAGAAGGTCCTGTCTCTGGTATTACAGGATCAGACTCTCGAGGTTTGGAGTTTGCAAGAGATGCAGTATATCCCAACCCAAAACGAGTTTGTTGACAGTAAGGATTACCATGCAACGGTGTTCGTCTGCCTTTTCCATAGTTGAGGCCTTGTTTCAACTTCAAATCATAGCCCATGCTTTGTATAATCTTTAAAGCTTGTGGGCTATATCTGTGGATTTGTATTTTCCCACTATCAGACTCGCGAGATTCTCTTTGTACAATCGGTCTATTCCGCATTCGACCGAAGATTATCTGATGCTGGTCGTCACGAGTTGGTAGAACAATAAAGACAGAATCTTCATGTGGCCCATATGTCATGACGATATTAGATGTTGACGTATCTTTCCATATAATCTCCCCACGTTTGACAGTTAGGGGAACTGAATCCTAGTTATGACTCATGTCTTTGCGTTTCTGGATCAGAAATTCACGCAAGTCAGGAGGATTAACAGAAGAAGAAGAGGAAGAAGGCTTGTTCCTCCTATTTACATCAGTTGGAATGCGGATATTGGGAACCATAACTCTCCCCCTGCCACCCGTATACAGCAGTTCAGCCATGTGGGTAGCACAGGATCCACGAAGAGCGTATCTATCCGCAAACTGGGTCTTCTTTACGCTGAGAGGCTTATCCTGGCGTAATCTGTAACTCTGCTCAGGTTGGCGTATAGCTGAGGAAGTTCTCAACTGGCCATCAGCTTCTCGCGTAATCTGGAGAGCGGGCAGATTCTTCTCTTGATGGCGTAAAAGCCGAGAGATCGGGAAATCCGCCATTTATTTTCCCTTGCGTAGATTGCAGGAACCATCTATTTTTTTACGGAGGGAAGATGTATTTTTACGCGCGGGGCGCGTTTGAGATTTCTGACTTGACGCTGAGGCCTTGTCAGAAACTACGTCTGCCCCGTCAGCGACGGAAGACGAGTTTTTACGCACGGTGCGCGATGTTACTTCTGGATTGGCGCTGAGGCATTGCCAGAAGTTTTGTTTGCCACCTCACAGACGGGAGACAGAGTTTTACGCGCAGAGCATGGAGGTTGCGAAGCTACAACCTTGTTGGTCGGAGAAATCAGAGGGTCGGCAGGAATGGTAGGGGATGTCCGGGGCATCCACACCTTATGCAATTTCTTGTTGTCTTGGACAGAGAGGGAGTGAGAGCTACCCCCTGCTCGAAGCATGTCTTCGTAGGCGGATTGGTCGAATTGGACGACCAAGGTCTTCTTCATTGATCCTACTGATACAGCATCGTGTTGAGCAATTGCTTTCTCGTCAGATAAGAAAGAGGTCCCCAGCAGAGTCGCCATTTTGTGTTTGATAATAAACGAAAGAAATAAAACTAGGTTTATACGAAACCCTTCCTTTGGTTTACAAACAAGAAGTATAATTAATCCTATACGAGGATGTTAAGTACAAAATTTAATCTGGGTAAATATTGCTATAGGAGTCTGATCTGCGGTCGATCACTTTGTCCCTTGGACCACACGATGATGAAGAAGTGCTGTAGAAGAAGGAATAACTTCAAAGATTGCAAGAAGGAGTGGATGCTCGATGCCAAAATCGTCAATCACTACTCCCTGTCTGTGCTCTTCTCTCTTCGATTTTATGACTTCTCTCCTCAATTCTTTTACCCCTCTACCTCTGTCAATAGAGGTCTCTATTTATAGAGTTTAGTGACAGTAACCGTCCAGTCGGCGTAGAAGCCGAACAGTGGAGAGTGTGGCACTTTTTATGCGGCGGTTATAATAACTGCCACCCACGTATAAATGATCTTCTGAATCTGCGTATGACACGTGTCCCATGATGAGGTAACACGTATAACTGCTGCGAAGATTATGGCATGCAAGCCACGTAGGTAACTGCCCCTCGCGTAGAAAAGGTTGGTGTAGAAACCAATGACTGTCACCATGGCGTAGAAGCCAAATAGTTGTCAAGTTGGCCTAGAAGCCAAGTAGGTGTAGAAGCCCAGTAGGCATAGAAGCCCAATAGCTGACATATAGGCGTAGAAGCCCAATAGCTGTCAGGTTGGCGTAGAAGCCAAGTAGGCGTAGAAGCCCAATACTACATAGATAGGTAGCCGGCGTAAAGGTAACCAGTTATTCCTCCTTGACCGAGGTCTTGAGCGTATTCTGGACAAAATAGCCTTATCACACACCAATGCAAATATAGCCTGAGTTGGCATATTTTGAGGAGATAGCATACGGCGTACTCCTATAGCTGAAAATAGCCTGATGGCGTAACATGCAGAGGTGATGATGTGGATGTATTAGCCATAATTATGACTCACCCAGTCTTTGAAAGTAGAACCAAATCTCATGCATTAAATGCAGAGATCTGCCCCCATCACGCGCATTAACTGCAGAGACGTGCCTCGAGCTCTGTACGAAGAGCAGCTTTTGACGTGGCGGTTTGTTTCGTCTTCTGCTGAGCGTAAAAGCTCACATCTGCCTGTATAAAACTAGGCAGCGTATTCCCTTGAATGCGTAAAAGCAATTTGTATCAAGGAAATGTCACTAAACGACAGTCTGGGTCTCTATGCCGAATCATCATTACAGTCGTCGTCTGGATAGTCGTGCAGTACTCTTTGTTAAGAGTCAGGTTCACTGCATGATCTGATAGGTTTATTCGAGGAGTACGAAGAGTTCCCCGTACAACTTTCTACTGCATTAAAAGCAAGTAAGTTTTATGCCAAAGTGGCCATATAACAACCTTTTTACGCTGAAGCAGTCTGAAAATACTGCATTACGCGGGTTGTTCTGGAGCTATATTTTACGTTGTACTTAGCGATGAAGCTCTGCTGTACACCGATGGCTCTGAAGTCATGTCTTACGCCACACAGCACTAAAACTCTGCTTTACGTAGGTTTTATGCATACTGCGTATAACTCTGCAGCGTATTTTTTATGCTTCTACACCTGTGATAAGGATATGATAAGTTATAGGATCTCATCCACTTGATTGAATCGTTCTTGATCTCTATATCGGATTCGAATTAATTTCTTGACTTGCATCATGCCTTGAATCTCATGTGCGCCTCTTATAGTTTATTTTGGATGCAGTATAATGGATCCACCAGCAAGAGACGAGACTCATGTAGGAATACCACAAGGTGCTGTGGTAACCTACGAAGATAAAGTAACACCAGTAGGTGGAGGTCAATCAGCATAACAAAGCAGTCAAGTAAATCAGCATGCCTCAAGATTTCGGCAAGACGACATTCCACCACCACCGCAGTTTACTCCACTTATGCCTATTTTTCCACAAGGAAAGCCTATGAACGGACATCAGATATTTCAAATGATTTACGCAATGATGCAAGCCCAACAACAGATTCATCAACAGGCTCAGCGTCACGAGGCAGAGAATCTGAGAAATAGTATCGTGACCGCAGTGGAGCAGGCGAACCTACCAGCTCGACGTCCATCGACGGAATCTATCACCGATTTCCGCCAGCTGAAGCCCCGTACCTTTTCTGGCAAGGAGTAGCCCACTGAAGTTCATGAGTGGCTCACAAACACTCAACACCAATTGGAAGCAGCTGAGCTTCCAAGGGAGCGTTGGATGACTACCGTCCAGATGCAGTTGACGGACAATGCACATCACTGGTGGCTATCTGAGGAGACACGGCTCGGACCAGACTGAGTCACTTGGGAAGAGTTCTCTAGACTCTTTCAGGAGATGTATATTTCATCTATTGCTCGATCAGAACTTTGGGACAAGTTCAATCGCCTCACTCAAGACAATATGACAGTAGAAGAATAAAATACGGAGTTCATTCGTCTGAGTCGTTTTGCCCCTACCCTGATCCCAATAGTAGAGGAGAAGGCTGAGAAGTTCTTCGACGGACTAAACTTTGAGCTACAGAGACTGATTGGCTCTGTTGCACCTACTTCTTACTCGGACGTCCTTACTGCAGCCCGACGCATGGAGCACGTTACCAGGAGAGAGTCCAGCCTAAAGCGGCCTTTCATATCAGTACTAGCCAGAGCACCACAGGAAGAAGCTGCAAAGAGATCTCACATGCACCAGCCACCCAGAGCATCTTCGCAGATACTGCCTACATGTCAATATTGTGGCAAGCGAGGCCATTATAAGAGCGAGTGCAGACGTAAGTTGGGATTATGCTTGATTTGCGGATCCAACCAACATTTAGCCAAGGATTGTCCTGAGCATCGAGAGGGAGCACTAATGTTAAACCAACAAGCTTTACCAGCACCGAAGCCATATTTCGCAACCCAGGCAACACTTTTTCAGCAGGCCCAGCAACAGCAGAGGGCGCCACCACAAGGACGCCGACAAGCTTTTGCGATAACAGTGGAGGACGCACCGACTCATGGAATAGCGAATACGCGTAAGATTTAAATTTTTATCGTAACTACCTATTCCTAGTAACGCCTTAACAGGTGCCTGTTAGTTCATTTTTCTAGCCTAAGCCTAGTAATATGAACTTGTTAGTATTTGATACCCAAGTTTTCCTAAGATGTAGATTTTCTTGCTCTATCCAGATTCCTTTACTCTTGAATTACATATCTCTCATTGCTTAGGGAAATGTTTTTTCTTCCCTATGTGTTCTGCTTAACCCTCACACTTTCTCTCGATTTCTCCTTATTCATGATTCTTTCTTTGTATCATGCTTTCAAACATGCCTTACAACCGCGTCATCTTTTCTAGCAGGTTATATTTTTTTAATTGCGAGGACACAATTATTTTAAGGATGGTAGATTGTAAACACCCGGATTTTTTCAGAATTTAAAAAAATAAATTTTTAGGATTTTTCTAAGATTTTTAACTAATTAAAATTAATGTTTTCTGGAATTAAATAATTTTTGTGATTTTCTTAAATATTAAAATATTATAAAAATAATACTTTTTGAGTGCAAAATAAATAAATAAATAGACATAGTATAATTTTTTTGGAATTTATTGGACCCAAAATCTATTTTTAAAGACCTAAAAATAATATTTTTAAATAAACCAATATAAACCAACCCGAACCGAACCAAACCAAACCGGTTTAAACTAAAATAAACAAACCCAACCCTAACGGGTCAAATTTGAACCTATGTACCCGCTAACCCGTATCCGACCCAAACCCTAGCAAATTCGGATATGGACCCGACCATACCCGACCCGAACTCACCTACCCGACCCACTAATCTACAGTAACTGCCGAGAAAATCCCTCCGACTTCCCGTAACCGCCGTTGCCGAACGTTTTGAAACCGCTGTCGTCGCCTATCCGCCTCCCCGCCCGTTCGCCTCCAACCGCCGCGGCCCTACACCTTCATCTCCCCGCCAAAGGCCGCCCTCCCCTCTATAATAACCCTCTTCTCCGGTGAACCTAGATCCACCCTGAGCTCCCCGCAGCGGCCACTGAGCTTCTCCGGCGACTCTCCGACGACCTCCGCCGACCCCAGGCGACCTCGAGCAGCCGCACAGAGCCGCCGCCGTCGGCCGAGCACCGTCGCGCCACCCCGCGTACGCACAGGATAGACGCTTTCGATGTCCTATTCCGGTGAGTATTTCTCTCTCCTTGTCATATTATTTTCTGAACGGTCTGCTGCGACATGTTTGCTACGTGACCCCCTCGAACCCCGTGCAATTAGACAGGGGTAGCGTGTCATGACCTGCACCCAGAATTTGGGGCACGAGTACGTGGGTACGTCCAGCCTACGTCGCAACATCGGCGGTAGAACGTTGTCTAGGTCACAATACTATCTAATCAATCTCACACGAATATCCAACTCCATAAGGAGACACAGTTATCATAATATAATATAAAAATACTCAATCACATAACTAAAGCACGATAAGATATCGGAGAAAAATAAATAATCAAAATATAACACAACTCTAAAACAAAATAGTCTAACTCAAACAATAACATCCAAGTCTCAAAGTATGCCAGAAATAAATTCGGTACCAATAATCTGCTAAAAGAAACTAACTGAATAACTAGTGATCCCGGCTAGACCTCCCGGAATCACACTTGGCTACAAGGTCCAAGGTTGCAGCTACTCTCCCTGTGGTCCATAATATGTCGGACACCAGTACTCTAAGTCACAGTCTGGAATAATATTTCCAGTCAGGATGGAGCGAAGTACAACCCAAATAACAGTTCCAGTTAATTAATAAGGACTATAAAATAATAAATAGATGATGCTATATACTAAGAGAAGACAATAAATAAATGCAGTGGCAAAATAAAGAGAACAGGCAATATAGGCAATATGGTACAGTCAGTGCATATATGAAATGAAGAGAAAGAACTACAATATCATATACAGGGTGATATAGTATATGAACTGAAATGGAGAACTGTAACTATTCTAAGTGTTTGAAATAGTAGTTTCGAAATGTGATCGACTTGGGAACTTGTACGATAGCTACATGGCCTGGCTAATCATACATGAGGTGTATGATTAACACTAACAATGACACGTCATGATACACGATCAATGTTCCCGCCCCCAACTAGTATTGTGGATCCAACCATGACACGTCACGATACACGATCAATGTCCAATATATCATGTACAATCTCTAATATTAATATCGTGTACAATGTCAATACGATAACCAATATAACATCTCATGACTAAAGATCCAATCTATATACTAGTCTGTGTAGCACAGTGTCAAGAGTCAGATGTAACATTTCTAAATACTTGAATTATAGAAATTATCAAATAACAGAAATTATCAGGGAATGTGCTCGCCTGGGGTCTTGAGTGGGCAATACCAATGTCATGCTCCTGAAGTCTCGCATGACGATCCAATGGTCCTATATACATATAATATAATATAATACAACATCAGCCAATACACTAGCACATACACAACCATAATTACACTGATCTCAGAGGGTACGCTAGGGGTGATACTGATCATCTAGCAGGGTCAAGCGTGCATCTAACTGCACGGGTGTCAGGTCCTCGATTACTGTGCATAATCAGTCAGTCAAGTACTAACACAGGTCTAAGCCAGTACGTCAGTGTACATAAGGCAGTCAACTCACAAGTCTCAGGGTCACATGGTCAATATAATTACGAAATATTCGTAATTAACACTAGGGTCTCACAGTACATATACAATTATATATATATATATATATATATATATATATATATATATATATATATATATATATATATATATAGTCCTAACTAGCATTTAATTACTACACAATATATATACAAATACTAAATATATATCTAAATATACCAAAATAAATAATATACGCATACGAGTTGGGTTCATTTGCATAACGACTAGCAATCAACAACTAACAAACACGTTATGACAATACGCTATATCCTAAAGTTTCATACATACGTATACGTACACAACATGACGTTACAATTCGAACATGCTCGTGCGCGTGAACGGGGTGTTCGACGTCGAGGTGGGCTGCTCCTGCTGCTACTATTCAGGCGAGCTCGGTCCGGTTCAGCGGGCTGTCGAGGAAGAAAGGCGGTTCAGCGCGCTGTTACGTCATCGAGGTTCAGCGATTCAGGGGTTCAGTCGAGGTGCACGATCGTTTGTTGTTCCGTCGGCAAAGTCAAGGAGGGTCCGGTGATGTCAGGCGTGCCGGCTGCTTCGGTCTCCGACGTAACGAAGTACAGGCGGCGTCGGGATGGCTTGTTGTCGTTCAGTCCTATATTAATGGCAGTTCAGCGGTCGTAAGGAAGTCGGCAGGCGGCTGTCATCGGCTTCAGGCGATGAGACGCGGGGTGCTGGCATGCTCAGGCGGTCGGGGTCGGCTCCGACGCGGGCTGGGGTACAGCGGTTCAGTCGAGGTGCACGATCGAGTTTGCGCGTGGAGATGATGCAGGCGGGTCGAGTTCTGACCGGAACGGGGCTGGGGTGGCCGGACTCTGCTACTCCGGTGAGTCTCGGCTGGGATCGGCGGGAAGAAGAAGAAGAAGAAGAAGAAGAAGAAGAAGAAGAAGAACAGGAGATGGGAAGGGGGAGTCGGCTGGGAGCTGGGTATTAGGGATGAAAAGAAAGGAAAAATAAAGAAAGAAAAAATGATATATATATATATATGAAGGAGGGTTGGGTTGACCTAGAAAGTTGGACCTGGTCAACATCCTCCTTGGGATTGGGCCTTGGCTTGTCATATAGGTATTGGAGGGCTAGGATTGCATTGATTTAAAATGGAGGGCCAAAGTTCAATGAGGGTTGATGTTGAGTGCTATACACTCCAAAATTTGTGGAGAAAATTCACATGAAGGAAAATGGGTTTCTTCATGTGTTGTGTCCAATGGGGTGTGGACACCTCAATGCACTTTTGCATAAAAGTGCCCAACAATTAGGAAATTACACAAGGAGGGGTTTGGATTAATTTAATTAAAATTAATATCTTTGGTGTTCTAAAATTAATTAGAAGTACATAGGATTGAAATTAGGTGGGACACAAGTGTCATGAATGTGAAAGACTCAAAGTAGAATATTATTCTAATTTGGGTTGCACAAAATGGGTCGAGGTTGTGTCTCCAACTTCGATTGGAACGCACAACGATATAAAGTTGGATTTATATAGAATTAAATGCAATTGTTTACGATAAATATTATGCGACTAAAATAAAGCACAATATGACATGGTTATGAGTCACACAAAGGTCAGAATGGAAGATGGACATGTCTAGGACAAGGATGTGAAATTTATTGAAAGGCAAAGGCTAGGATAGCGCTCCAAATATCGAAGCAACGGTAAGGCACAATAATTAAATAAAATCACAATAATAAATTACAACCTCAATAATTAATCCTAAAATACTAATAAAAATCCATGATCCTATAATTTGGTCAGGGCTTCATCTAGTGGGTCTCTAGGTCTAGTCCACTAACCCATACATTAAAGAACACTATATATATTTATAATTACACATAATACTTATAATATATAAAAGGATAAAATTACCCCTATTTTAGGATGTGGTAGTGACAAGTCTACCCTCCATAGAAAAATTTTGTTGTCAAAATTTAAGACACCTTATCTCTCTCTTTCTGTCCAGTCATAACCTCTTCATTAATCTTCACTACGGTCAAACCCCAATAATCAAGGTCTAAGAAAATTTTACCTACAGTCATTCAATATGCAATCTAAGGAAAACATGTATGGTTATGGTATCTTTTGTCATGGTATTGCAGTCTCTGTCAGGGTGTACTACTAACTATATTCTAACAAGAAAAAATCACTGATACAAGCTACAGTACTAAGGAATCAATCAATCAATCAAATATAAAGGAACAGAAGGAAAGGAAAGAAAAAAACCTGCTAACACATCACCTGCAGTATCGGTCTCCTCGACCGTCATCGCAAATGCCCCGCCCTGCTGGGGTGGCTTCCTTCGCCGGTGCTAAGCAATCTGCGGTTCCATAGGTGGCCTAACTGGGTCTATATGATTTGGAGCTGCTCGCTGGTCGGGAAGATAAGGAGCTAGAAGACAATCCCTCACTCGATGTCCCGCAGCGCCATAGTGCAAACAAAGTGCTAGGCCCACTACATAGTATAACTACATAGTATAACTGCTATCGGCTCCCTGACACAGAGCTTGTAGTAGTCTCAGCCTGAGTTCTAGTGATGCTCTCATTTTGCATATCACTTAGCTGGTAACATAGTTTGCCCCATTGATACATTTTTATATACTGTATTTATTTGGCTTGAGTTATTCTTGTACCTTGCTATGTCCCCTAAGGACCTGGATCCGGATTATGTCCCCAGGTTTAGCAGAGGAGATATACCCCCGAGATATACGGGATAAGAGCAGACATTAGAGCAGTACCAGCATCAGAGGACTAGGTGATACCAGAGAATTTCTCCTGAGTATTTGCTTTATATACTCAATCATTTCTGTTCTTGATACTCTATTTCATGTCTCGTGGATTAATGTATTAAACTCATTATTGGGTTGTTCCTCGAGACATTTATTGAGACTTGTTGATTATTATTTTATTTTGATTATTCTGACATTGATTTGTATTTATCTTCTGTGGATGAGATTAGATTTAGACTGTGACTTGTATCGTAGACCTTTATTGTTGTTTTATAGCTTAAGTACACTCTAATGGGTCCATTAAATTGAGTTTGGCCATTGGAGGGTGCTGCTGGCCATTGCCATGTGTCTAGTCCCTCGGTATTTTGGGACTGGAACATGACACACCCTGATTTTTATATAGGGTTAGTTTGGTAATTGTTAATTTTTTTAATATTTATTCGATAATTTAATTAAACTTTGGAAAATAACTCCCATGATTTTAAGATATTGAGTGCAACACTAGCCTTTTTCTTCCAACCAACCTAGCATGCTCGACTAAGACGAGTCAAATTAGGCTCCTGCCATGACTGTCCCTCATAAATTCGTAATCCCATGCCTTATTTTGGTCGCACAACTTTCGCGACACAATTACGAGAAAACGATGATAAATTAACTATTTAGTCGTGGCGTACGATTTTAACACGCCACATCAACCCATTGCTTTTAACTAAATCCATGCTATGAGCCTAACTGGTCCTATTACGCACATGACACTCGAGTTGCGTTATTCGAACCCCCTGTACGCTCCCAATTTAATATTAAGTAAAAAATAAAATTTATGGATTTATTTAATTATTTTAATATCCATTAATATTTAGTAAATATATTTTTAATAAATAAAAATTGGTTGTAGATTATTTATTGGAGGAAATATAAATTTTCTAGAATTTTTTCAAGTGCCTAACTATTTTTAAGAAATTTTTGTGTTTAATTATTGAATAAATAAAGGAAATAAAAGAAAAGAAAAAGGAAAATAGAAATAAAACCCATTAACAATTAAACCTAACCAAATCCAATAACCTAAACACAAACCCACTAACTTAACTAAAACTCAAAACCCAAAACCTAATCCTAAACCTAATACTAAACTCATTCCCCCCTTTCCCACGTACACGGAACCATCCTCCCTCATCTCTACTATATATATATATATATATATATATATATATACTACTTATACAAAACAATAAAACCCTAACCCTAACCATCATCCACGCCCCCATGCCTATTCGTCGGAGCTGCGCACCGCCGCGAACCACCACCGACCGCCCCCTCGCCGACCACACCGCCGTCCCCACCCCACCCCCCGTGCGCACAACAACAGCAACTGCGACCCCTACTTCGCGCACCGCTCCCGCCCTCCTCGCTCGTCCGATTTGCATCCCGTCTTCGTTGGTACGTTTATAACCTAACCTCTAGGATTTTCTACAAGTGGAATTAATTTAGGCACCCCGGTTTGATCGAAAAATCGACCGAAAGTTGGCCAAAAAACTGTTCGGAAACAGTTCAGAATTTTAGTCCAAACCCCCATGTTCATGTCCAATTTGCCACCAACTCGTTAATTATTTTCAAAATATAATTGAAGTGACTTCTTCACAATATAACCAAGATTTTTATTGTTCTTTTAGTTTTTATTAGTTTGCTATAATGGTAAAATTATTCTTGTTCCAAAACTACCAAAAATTTATTTTTAAAACACCAAAAATCTCGTGATACGGGATGCGTCGTGCCAAACGAGGCACTTTTATCGTGTACAAGTTGTACCAAAAGGCGCGTAACGTAAACACGGACGTGTGGGCTTTCGCGGAACTTGATTTGGATGTGCGTGCACACCGGAATCAACGCGTATCTGTAAACCTCCTGATTTTTTTCAAAAATTTTAAATTTATCTTTCATAATTTTCTGAATTTTTTTTGGTATTTTTAACTTGTTAAAACAAAGGTATTTTGGAAGTAAATGATTTTTAAATGATATTAAAATATTATAAAAATAATATTTTTATGTGTAAAATGAAAAAATTAGACATAGGGTAATTTTTCGGAAATTTATTGGGCCCCGGAAGCATTTTTAAAGACCTAGAAACTAAGTTGTAAATAAACCCTAATTAAACCCTGAATTAAACCCAGTTCAGTTGAACCAAACCAACCTGAACCGAACCATGGAGAACCGAACCGAACCCAACTCTTAACGGGTCGAGTCGGATCCGAATTGAACCCGACCCGGACCCGTTAACCCGATCGGAACCCTAATCCGAAACCCTTTCCTTCTCCTCCTCGCCTCTATAAAACCCGATGCCTGAACCCTAATCCGCCTCGACACTGCCTGAACCCTAACCCCCTCGACCGACGAGTCCCCGCTGCCCTGCCCTAGCCCCGGCCGCCCTCTCCTTACCGTCTCCCCGAACTGCAGCTCCTCGAGGACCATAGCCACCGTCTTCCCTCTCTCCACCGTCTCCTCCCAATAAGCCTTCGCCGTCCTCCACCCTCTCCCCGACCCGTAGCAGCTCCCCTCCTGGAGCTCCTCTAGCACCCTCCGTCCCCCGCAGCACCTCGGGCCGGCCATCTCCCTCAGAGCTCAACCGACCAAGCACCCGGCCGCCTCCGCCCGACGACGAAGCGCCTCCCTTCGGCGAAGCCCGGCCCTCCAGACCCTCCTCCGGCGAAGTTCCGGCGCCCCAGCCGTTGTGGTGATCGAAACCCTAGCCCTAACCCTAGCTACAGAACCGTGTTGCATCGCGTCGTGTCGCCTCGCGGACACGAGAATTTTGGTTTCTGCGTAGCCCTGTTCAGGTACCCTATTATCTCTCCTCGTTGCCCCGTTTCTCGTGCCGTCTGTTGTAACGCGTAGACTGCGTGACCCTCTCGATGCCCGTACAACCCGCTCGGTGTGTCGCGACCTGTGGCGATCGCGAACTGCGATCCAAAACAGGAAAATATACACCCCGGAACTGAGTGTGCCCCGCCAAACGGGACGACTTGGTCGCGTGCGATCTTCATCGAAAGGTACGCGCCGTTGATACGGATGCGCAAAATTTTGCAGAAGTTGATTTGGATGTGCGTGCACACCGGACTCAACGCGTATCCGCCGACAATGTCCCGTATCAGCCTGTTCTGGAATATATTGTAACTTTGTGTACACACGTCGGATCAAAACAAAATTTGCGCCATCGGACTCGTAGCAATACGCTGGTCCTGTGACCCAAGTTTGGATCGATTCTGACAACGTTGACAAAATTGCGTATCGTGGGCCCCACGGCTCCACTTAACGGACGATTTTGTGACCGGCTCATCGGAATCCAATTCTGGAAGTTCTGTTGGGTTAGTATCATCGTTCTGGACTTGTTGACACTAAGTTTGATGAATTTGGAGAACATTGTCTCTGGCACATTTTTCGGTGTGAAGCGGCCCACATATGGACCCCGCTTTGACCAGAAACTGTCATTTTTGCCCCTGTGTCCAAATTGGACTCAAGGACAGACGTTTCTAGCTATTTGATATTTTTTGAATCTGATGGTGATGTTTATTCTAGCAACCGGAGGAGTACCTGCAAATCCCACTGAGACCAGAACTACAGTTGGAGTCAGAACACCAGACAAGTGTACCTTGCCAACATTGCAGTTCTTGTTACATATTCCTTGACTTATTTATCTGTTGTATATGCTTAACCTAGGACCGTATGACTTTACTTAGCGTTCGATTAATAGTCGGGTGCCAACACTATACGCAGAGTTGTGTAATGTCATCTAGACATGGATATCGAGACCCTATGTATTCTCGTGCTTGCATTATCAAGTACGACATACCTCAGGACACCTGGTACTATTTATGAGACAGAATCTTCCTGAGATATTCATGGTGATTCTGTATAGGTTACAGGTTTTATGACATATTCTTTTGCTTAGATATTATATGACTGGATGCATTAGTTATAATCCTGCGTGGCATGGACATGAAACGTTGTGGACATGAGACATATGATTACATTGGGTGGGGAGAGACACACAGGCTACAGGTTGATTATATTATGCCGGTGTCTTAGTCTCTCTTCGAGCTAGACAACCACATGATATCACTGCTACCAGCTCCCTGACACAGAGCTTGTAGTGGTCTCAGCCTGAGTTCTAGTGATGCTCTCATCTTGCATATCACTTAGCTGGTTATATAGTTTACCCTATTTTAATTCATTTATTGCTGTGCTGCATTTATCTTGGCTTAAGTTATTTTGTACCTTACTATGTCCCCTGAGGACCTGGATCCGGATTATGTCCCCAGGATTAGCAGACGAGATCGATCCCGAGGTATACGGGATAAGAGCATTAGCAGGAGTAGGAACAGGAGCAGGAGCAGGCACTGGAGCAGTACCAGATCCAGTAGACGAGTGATCACCGAGGATATCTTCTGAGTATATGCTTTATCCATACTCAGTAATTGCAGTTGTTATCTTTATTTTTGTATCTTGACTATTGTATCAGACTTGTTATTGGGTTGTTCCCCGATTTATTTACTTGTGACTTGATGATGTTTAAATTTCCTTTTGTTGATATTAATGTATTCATTCTGTGGATGAGATTAGTAGACCTTATTGTTGTATTACAGCTTAAGTACGCCCCGATGGATCCATTAAATTGGGTTTGTCCATCGGTGTGTGTTGCTGGCCATTGCCACGTGTCCAGTCCCTCGATATTTTAGGACTGGGGCATGACATGGTTTTTGTGGTGGCCCATGCAGGTCAACGACTAAATTGTTCGGTTTCAACTTAGGGACCGAGCAAGCCAGCAATAAGAATAGGATAAGTTTTTAGGATCTTATCCACTTGCTTGAATCATTCTTGATCTCTATATCGGATTTGAATTAAATTCTTGACTTGCATCCTTCCTTGATTCCCCTGTGCACCTTTTATAGTTTATTTTGGATGCAGAGTAATAGAATCACAAGCAAGCAACGAGGCTCCTGCAGGAACACCACAAGGTGCTGTGGTCACCTACGAAGATGAAGTGACACCAGAAGATAGAGGTCAATCAACTCAACAAAGCAATCAAGCAGATCAGCACTCTTCCAGCTGGCCCAGCAACTGCACAGGAATCCACCGCAAGGACGCGAACAAGCTTTCGCGATGACCTTGGAGGACGCGCAGACTCGTGGAGTAGCTAATGCGCGTAAGTTTTCGTAGCTATCTCGTCTAGTATTGTTTAAGCTCGTGCCTATTGGTTCGTGACCTTAGCCTTAACCTGGTAGTTTTAAACTTGCTAATAATTGATAACCTAATATATTTTTATAAGTGATAACCTAGTTTTTCTAAACTGTAGTTTTTTAGATTTCCTTTATTCTGGAAATTGCATAACTTCCATTTCTTAGGGAAGTGATTCCCTATGTGTTTTTCTTAAAACCCTCATCCTTGATCGTGATGTGCTTCAAACAAATATTTGCAACCGTGTTATCTTTGTTGCCCGATTATTCTTTGATTGCGATGATGCAATCCCCTTAAGGGGGTAGATTGTAAACCCCCTGATTTTTTTCAAAATTTTTAAATTTATTTTTCACAATTTTCTGGAATTTTTTTGGTATTTTTAACTAATTAAAACAAAGGTATTTTGGAAGTAAATGATTTTTAAATGATATTAAAATATTATAAAAATAATATTTTTATGTGTAAAATAAAAAATTAGACATAGGGTAATTTTTCGGGAATTTATTGGACCCCGAAAGTATTTTTAAAGACCTAGAAACTAAGTTGTAAATAAACCCTAATTAAACCCTGAATTAAACCTGGTTCAGTTGAACCAAACCAACCCGAACCGAACCATGGAGAACCGAACCGAACCCAACTCTTAACGGGTCGGGTCAGATTCGAATTGAACCCGACCCGGACCCGTTAACCTGATCGGAACCCTAATCCGAAACCCTTTCTTTCTCCTCCTCGCCTCTATAAAACCCGCCGCCTGAACCCTAATCCGCCTCGACGCCTGAACCCTAACCCCCTCGACCGACGAGTCCCCGGTGCCCTGCCCTAGCCCCGGCCGCCCTCTCCTCACCGTCTTCCCGACCCACAGCTCCTCGACGACCATAGCCACCGCCTTCCCTCTCTCCACCGTCTCCTCCCAACAAGCCTTCGCCGTCCTCCGCCCTCTCCCCGACCCGCAACAACTCCCATCGACCTCGCCGGAGCTCCTCCAGCACCCTACGTCCCCCACAGCACCTCGAGCCGGCCATCTCCCTCAGAGCTCAACCGACCCAGCACCCGGTCGCCTCCGCCCGACGACGAAGAGCCTCCCTCCGGCGAAGCCCGGCCCTCCAGACTCTCCTCAGGCGAAGTTTCGGCGCCCCAGCCATTGTGGTGATCGAAACCCTATCCCTAACCCTAGCTACAGTACCGTGTCGCATCGCGTCGTGTCGCCTCGCGGACACAAGAATTTTGGTTTCTGTGTAGCCCTGTTCAGGTACCCTTTTCTCTCTCCTCGTTGCCCCATTTCTCGTGCCGTCTATTATGACTCGTAGACTGCGTGACCCTCTTGATGTTCGTGCAACCCGCTCAGTGTATCGCGACCTGTGGCGATCGTGAACTGCGATCCAAAACAGGAAAATATACACCCTAGAACTGAGTGCGCCCCGCCAAACGGGACGACTTTGTCGCGTGTGGTCTTCACCGAAAGGTGCGTGCCGTTGATACGGACGTGCAAAATTTTGCAGAAGTTGATTTGGATGTGGGTGCACACCGGAATCAACGCGTATCCGCCGACAACGCCCCGTATCGACCTATTCTGGAACACGTTGTAACTTTGTGTACACATGTCGGATCGAAACGAAACTTACGCCATCGGACTCATTGTAATACGCTGGTCCTATGACCCAAGTTTGGTTCGATTCTGAGAACGTTGACAAAATCGCGTATCGTGGGCCCCACGGCTCTACTTGACGGGCGATTTTGTGACCGTCTCATCGAAATCCAATTCTGGAAGTTCCGTTGGGTTAGTATCATCGTTCTGGACTTGTTGACACTAAGTTTGATGAATTTGGAGAATATTGTCTCTGGCACATTTTTTGGTGCGAAGCGGCCCACATGTGGACCCTGGTTTGACCAGAAACTGTCATTTTTGCCCCTGTGTCCAAATTGGACTCAAGGACAGGCGTTTCTAGCTATTTGATATTTTTTGAATCTGATGGTGATATTTATTCCAGCAACCGGAGGAGTACCTGCAAATCCCACTGAGACCAGAGCTACAGTTGGAGTCAGGACACCAGGCAAGTGTACCTTGCCAATATTGCAGTTCTTGTTATATATTCCTTGACTTATTTATCTGTTGTACATGCTTAACCTAGGACCGTGTAACTTAGCTTTCGATTAATAGTCGGGTGCCAACACTGTACGCAGAGTTGTGTAATGTCATATAGACATGGATATCGAGACCCTATGTATTCTCGTGCTTGCATTATCAAGTACAACATACCTCAGGACACCTAACACTATTCATGAGACAAAATCTTCCTGAGATATTTATGGTGATTCTATATAGGTTACAGGTTTTGTGACATATTTTTTTGCTTAGATATTATATGACTGGATGCATTAGTTATAATCCTGTGTGGCATGGACATGAGACGTTGTGGACATGAGACGTATGATTACATTGGGTGGGGAGAGACACACAGGCTACAGGTTAATTATATTATGCCAGCGTCTTAGTCTCTCTCCGAGCTAGACAACCACATGATATCACTGCTACCGGCTCCCCGACACAGAGCTTGTAGTGGTCTCAGCCTGAGTTCTAGTGATGCTCTCATCTTGCATATCACTTAGCTGGTTATATAGTTTACCCTATTTTGATTCATTTATTGCTGCACTGCATTTATCTTGGCTTGAGTTATTTTGTACCTTGCTATGTCCCCTGAGGACCTGGATACGGATTATGTCCCCAGGATTAGCAGACGAGATCGATCCCGAGGTATACGGGACAGGAGCATTAGCAGGAGCAGGAGCAGGCACTGGAGTAGTACCAGATCCAGTAGACGAGTGATCTCTGAGGATATCTTCTGAGTATATGCTTTATCCATACTCAGTAATTACAGTTGTTATCTTTATTTCTGTATCTTGACTATTGTATCAGACTTGTTATTGGGTTGTTCCCCGATTTATTTACTTGTGACTTGATGATGTTTAAATTTTCTTTTGTTGATATTGATGTATTCATTCTGTGGATGAGATTAGTAGACCTTATTATTGTATTACAGCTTAAGTATGCCCCAATGGATCCATTAAATTGAGTTTGTCCATCGGTGTGTGCTGCTGGCCATTGCCACGTGTCCAGTCCCTCGATATTTTGGGACTGGGGCGTGACAGTATCCGTCGAAAAATACCGTATCGGCCTGTTCTGACACTCGTCCTAATTTTGTGTGTGCTTGTCGTTTCAAAACAAAAATTACACCATCGGATTCGCAGCGTTACGCTGGTCCTGTGACCCAAGTTTTGTTTGATTCTGAGAACGTTGACAAAATATTATTTTGTGGGCCCCACGGTTCCACATAACGGGCAATTTTGTGATCGGCTCATCGAAATCCAGTTCTGAATATTTCGTTGGGTTCATATCATCATTCTAGACTCGTAGACACTAAGTGGGACAAAATTGGAGAACTTTGTCTTCGGCACATTTTCGGTGCGAAGTGGGCCACATGTGGACCCCGCTTTGACCCAAAATTGTTAATTTTGCCCCTGTCTTCAAATTGGACTTATGGGTAGTCAATACTATATATTTTAAGTATTCTGAGAATATTTGTGATATTTGCTTCAGCATCCGGAGGTGTACGTGCAGATTCCACTTTCCTAGGAGCAGTTGACGGAGTTCAGAACCCAGGCAAGTGTACCTTGCCAAACCTGCAGAGATCCTGTTATATTACTTGCTTGTGTTCTTTTATTATGTATATACTTCTGTGATGTATCATTTTCCACCTAGGGCCGTAAGACGTTGCTTAGCGTTCGAACAAGATTCGGGTGTCGACGTCGTACGCGGAGTCGTGCAACGTCACTTAGAGAGTTGATTTCGCGATCCTATATTTTTACGTGCTTGCTTTACCAAGTACGCCATACCGTAGGACACTTGACTCTATTTCATGTGACAGAATCTTTCTTGAGATATTCATGGTGATTCTGTATAGGCTTACAAGATTCGTGGCATGAGACTTGCATATTACATGGATATTATTATGACTCGTTGTATTAGCTAGAGGTCATGATCTTGCATATTATGGGCATGAGACGTTATGGACATGAGATATGAGATTACATTGGGTGGGGAGAGACACACAGGTTACAGGCTGATTACATACATATTTATTTATTATTGCGGTGCTTTATCCTCAATTCCAGAGCTTGGCCCATTACTTGATATTCCTGCTACCGACTCCCCGACACAGAGCTTGTAGTGGTTTCAGCCTGAGTACTAGTGATTCTCTTATTTGTATTTTACTTAGCTGGTTACATAGATTGCCCTGAGGATCTGTTTATATTTACTTGCTATATTTTATTTGGCTTGAGTGTTTATTTTACCTTGCTATATCCCCTGAGGACCTGGATCCAGATTATGTCCCTAGGTGTAGACGAGGAGAGCTATCCCGAGGTTTACGGGACATGTGCTACTATTGGAGACGTACAGGTTGCAGAGGACGAGGTTGTTCTGGAGGACTTCTCTTGAGCACACAGTATTTTTACCATTCATTATTTATGCTTAGTGTTCTTGTATGTAGTGACTTTTGGATATTGTACTTGGATTTATTTTTCTTTTCATTTTGATGATGGGTTGTTCCCCGTGACATTATTTATATTGCTTTGATTGGACAGATTATTTTATATTATTGTGACTGAATTTGTCTCTTTATGATTTCGTTACTTATTGTGGATACTTATTGTGGATGAGATTAGATATATAAACTGTGACAGGTATTCGTAGACCACATTTTTATGTATTACAGCTTAAGTGCACTCTAAAGGGTCCATTAAATTGGGTTTGTCCATTGGAGTTGTGCTGCTAGCCATTGCCACGTGGCTAGTCCCTCGATATTTTGGGACTGGGGCGTGACATTAAACATTAGTGAATCGAATTGGCCCCGATATACTGTGATATCCTTGTGAGCACATCGAGTTGGATCTGCTGCATCTGTCATCCAGCGTAAAGCTGATGGGAAAATACTAGCATCGGTATCAATACGGGAGACTAGCCTACCGATATAGAAGTGCTCATAGGACCAAACCTAGAAAAATTATATTATATAAGTGTACATATGAAGTGCTCGTACGACTTAAATTTTATGAATATTTTATACCTATATTAATGTCATACATCCACTCAAAATTTTCCTTCTTTTATCCACTGAAGTAAAATACACAAAAGTTGACATGGAGTTGTACAAATATGCCAACACAGATGCTCCCCATGCATGACATGTAGGTTTTGACAGATCTTGCAGAAAGGGTAAAAAACATAAATTTGCCCTAGCTTCTGAGTTTGGAAACAAAATTCGGTTGATTAGACCTAGTAAGTAGGCCATGGTACAAGCAGTAATCTGAACAGGTAATAAAAAAATAATATCAGTTAAACTAAATTAAAAAACATATTAAATAAATAATAATATTAAATGTGATACTTATCCGATTCTCATTCACTAAGATTTCTTGCTCACCAATACGATCTAGGTGCATAAAGTTGTGACGGAGCCACGAAAGCGTCACAAAAATTTTACTATGTATTTTAGGCAGCTCCACGCCTAAGTACTCCCTAATCACAGTTTTGCCGCAAAATGACTCATCATCATCAATTATTATAGGTTCACTCGTAATAGGTAATCCTAAGATATTTGTCACATCTACTAGCAAAATGGTCATTTCTCCGTGGTAACTGAAAGGTATTTCTTCTGGGCCACCACCGCTAAACTAAATTGAAGATCAGGTCTCTGTCGTGACGTAGAATTATACCTGGTCAATATACTCAAAACCAAATACAAGCACCAATGAAGATTGTTCTTCAGTCAACATCCAGTACCCAACGTCGTCCTCATAACGCCATGAGACATGCTCTCGTGCTCGTATATTTTCAGGACAATCGTATTGCTATATATTAGATATATAAACGATGTTATTATTAGACATGTAAAAAAATATAAATTATATTGACTAAAGCAATTGAATTAATATACATGTCCAAAAAATACTAAACTAGAAATGTGCGACTCACGCTGCTGGATAATCATATCAGTGGTAGGCCCTCTCGGAATACGTCCATCGTTTTGGGTAACCATTTGTAAAATGTTAGTTATGATTTAGATTCAAAAAGCATTAAGATTAAGTTAAGATTTCTGCTAAAGTTAGGGTTATGGTTAAAATTGTTAGTATTAGTAATGGTATTAGGGTTAGAAAAATGTTTGGGGTTATGGTTAAAACGGTAGTATTAGTATTAGGATTAGGGTTATGATTAGAAAAAATGGTAAGGTTAAGGTTAATTTTTCAAATCTAAAATATTTAACACTTAGTGTTAACATGCTAAAACTAATCAAATATTTAGTATTAATAAGCTAAAACTAATATTACAATTATAAATGCTAAAACTAAAATTATAATTATAAATGTTAAAGCTAAAGTTATAGGAATATTTTTCGGTATGCTAAAACTAAAATTAAATATTTAGTGTTAATATGCTAAACTAAAATTAAAAATGATGAACACATTTGAGTACAATTAGAAGAATGACTAATACTAACATTTTTTATTACAATTATAAGAATATTTTTATGTATTTTTAAAATATTTTTTTGTCTTTTTAAAATATATTTCAATTTTTGTAATTATGACTAACACTAAATTTTTCGGTTAACATTCTAAAAGTTATAAGAATGACTAACACTATATTTTTCAGTTTTTGTATAATTTTTTTATCATTATTCTAACAATTATCAAAACCAAAAAAAGTTGTTATCATGCTAACAATTTTTATCATCATGCTAACATTCTAACATTTTTAATATTATAATCATTATGGTAACAATTAAAAATTATCATCATAGTAATAATTAAAAATTATCATCATGCTAACAATTAAAAATTATAATTTTTATCATCATGCTAGCAATTAAATTTTTTTATCATTCTAACAATTATAAATTTTTATACTAAATGATTATTTTAGAATTAGAATGAGATTCTATTTAACAAAACCCCAAAAATTAACATACCTCTCTTCTTGTTCTCATTCTTCTCAGGATTCAGATGGATCGTACCGTACCCCATGTTAAGCAATATATGTTCCTTGCTACGGCGCAATAGCGACCGAGTCAGTCCATGGATTGAATGATAGAGTTATTCAATGAGACAGACCCAGCATACACGCGATACGGTATAAAGAACGAGTATAAAATTGTGTTCGAATGGATCTAGTGGTACCGATTGCTATGCTTGGGATTGATTCGATAGTATGATAGAACAGTTTGTGCTCAGAAAGTCTCGAGGACGAGACTTTTTCTGAGCGGTGTATAATGTAATAACCCATTCCGTTCAAGCGAACAGTCAATTCAAATGACACAAGTGCAACGACCTGACCCGCTTTGCTCAGCGAGAAGACTCGTTTGAAGCAAAGGATTTCTAGACGTGTCCCTTCAGGAGTTCAGACTTAGACTTTCAAAGGCTCGCTCGGAGTATCGCTCGACCGAGGCGAATCATCGCTAAGGTGGGTGGCTACGATGAACTTGTCTTTGCAAAGCCAGTACACTTAAAATATGGACGATACATGCTAGTCGCTAGGTGAATTACCCCATGTATGCTAATAAAGAATACAACGCACCTAGCTAAGGGAATAATCCCAACTTAGATTGCTTGTGTTAGAACATGGAAATAAAACTTTGCTTATAACATAGACCCTCGCATGCTACCTTTGCCTTGTGCAACTAGACCCCGCTATGCCTCGAGTATATCGTTATATACTCTTCGTAGTGTTTACTTGTTTATACTGCACTGTTTACTTGTTTACACTGCACGTCCCTAGATCATGTCGCTCGGTATGTCCCTTTACGGTTTTACAACTTGCTTTATCCTTAGACCCGTGCCAACGTAAATACTTATATTTCATATAAATGCATGCTTGCCTACTTACTGTAGCTTGTACGTGTTGCCTCATTTCAATGCTTGCCACACAAATTATGCCATAATCAAGTAACACTATCTGTATCGTGCATGCATCTAGTTAGCCAGAAGACTATCAAATAGTTCTTCTGTGCAATATAAACCTGCAAGTATCCGGGACCATTAGGTCGCCAAGGCAATCCCCTAACCAGAGGAATGCATCAAGTCAAGTTGAACACTGAACGAGAATTATGTCAAGTAAATCAAGAATCACAGCTCGTGGAGCAATGCTCGTTCAGAACAATAATCAAGAATTAACATGTCATATTGTGAATTTGGAATGACCAAGACTTGCATATTGCGGACAACTTGGAAACAAGTGAGATATTCGGATCTTGCTCCATGGATGGTCTTTGGGGCACCAGGGTCGATCCGATCCGGAATGGAATTTATAACGCCTTTCATGTGAGAATGACATGCGCAAATGTTTTTCGTATCTGTTCGTTGACCAAGGTATGAATTTACCTTGTTCATTTCTACCTAATGTCATCCTTGAATTTCTATCGTGGCTTAGTTTTAATTTCGAGGGCAATTTTTTTATAAGTTGGGTAGAATGTAAAACCCCTAATTTTAAAATATATTATAAGTATTTAAATAAATCATTTAATTTAATTGCATTTTTTCATAGTATATTAGAAAATATAAATTTATTGAATTTAATTATTAGGTAAAGATGCATTTAGAATTTATGGGCAAAACTATTATTTTTATTTTTATTTATTTTAAGGAACTTTGTAGAAGGATGAGAGAATTTTAGAAAATACTAATATTTTTTTTTGGCATTTTTATACCGTATATATATATATATATATATATATATATATATATATATATATATATATATATATATATATATATATATATATATATATATATATATTTAAGTAGAAGAATAAAGAAAAGAAAAGAAAAGAAAAGGAAGGAAAAGAAGAATAAAAGAAAAAGAATAATCACTAAACCCTTAACTTAAACTAACCCTAACCCACTGCTAATCTATTTCCCCCGCGCGAGTAGAAGACCGTTGCACCCCAGAACCCGCGACCCACGGTATCCTGAACCCCTCTACTCTCTATATATATATACACACTCTTTTGTTATAAACCCTAACCCTAAACCTAACCTAGCCGATCATCATCCCGATGCTGACTTGACGCCGACTTCCCAACGCCGCCTACCTCCACCGCCCGGGACCAGCGCCGCCACTGCGTCCGCCACCCACGTCCGCCACCGCACGAGCGACGCGACAGGATTTGACTGCGACATGCCCTGCTTCCCGTATAATTTTTCGTTCCATCTCGCGACCGATTTCTGACCGTCTTCACCGGTATGTTCATGACCTATCCCTCTTCCAACTCTGTATATTAGTTTCCATAGAGCAGCGCTTAAAACTAAGTAGAAATCGAGGCCAAGTTGGAGAAAAACCGTGATCTTTTAACTACAAAAACTGTTACGATGACCCATGTTTAAGGACCAATATCTCCCACCACAGACATCCAAACTTAAATTTTCTTTTTGCTATGTGAAGACCATGTAACCGAGATTATTTTCTGTTAATTATATTATTTTATTTGGTGTTGTATGCAGAATTAAATTGGGTTAAAAATCATGAAAAACTTGTTCTTAAAACTCTAGAATTTGCGATACGGAGTGCGCCCCGCCAAACGGGACTGCTCCGTCGCGTACCAATTATACCAAAAGGTGCATATGGTATATCCTGACGTGTGGGCTTTTGCGAAAACTGATTTGGACGTGTGTGCACGTCGAAACCAACCCGTATCCGTAAAAAGACCCTGTATCGCGACTTTTGCAAAACACCGCACCATTTAGTGTATGCTCGGTGGAATATGACAAAACTTGCACAATTGGATTAGTGGTATCACACTGGTCCTGTGACCCAAGTTTTACGCGATTCCGAGACAGTTGACCAAGCCGCCTATTTACGGGCCCCACGATTGACTTTTTGGACAAATTTGTGTTCGGCTTACTGGAATCCACAATTGGACATACCATTGAGTTCATATTGACGTTTATAATTTGTTTGACCTATAATTTGTACCATTTAGAAACCTTTACCCCTGGCACACATTTTGGTGCAAAGTGGGCCACATGTGGACTCCACTTTGACCCGAAATTTTTGTTTTGCCCCTGTGTCCAAATTGGACGAAAGGGTTATGTTTTCTATCTATCTCGCTGATTCCGGGAACATTGGTAATATTTATTTTAGCATCCGAAGACGTTTATTCGAAGGCCTTAGTTCCTGATCCTGTGTACTTGACGTCTAGACGCTTACACTATACAGATTGCTTGCCAGGCAAGTATACCTTGCCATTGTACTGTGATTTACATTCCATATAATGCATATATTTTATTTCTGTCATTTAGTTCATATATTTTAACTGCTATATAAACTGCGCGTCCAAGGATAACTTGGGTGCAACGACGGTGGCGTCGTATTCTGTTTTTATTATATATATGCATGTTAACCTAGCTTATGAGACTACCATATTATCATGATGCATTCTTATGTTTTATTGGCCATGACACTGTTATTACACGAGTGTGAGTCTCATGTAGGACACGAACTTGCGTACTCGCTGGCCACTGGTACGTATAGGTCGTACGACGGATAGGGATAACTGCTGATAGAAATTTTGCATGCTAGAAGACCTGGCAGTTATTTAGAGGTATCATCGTATCATGGATGTGACATGCTTAGAGCATGGGGTGGAGAGAACAATAAGTAAGGTGTTTGGGCTCCTTTGCACTTTCCTTGTGTAACCCGTACGCTCCGCCGGAGATGAGCAGTCATGATGACCACTATATATTATATATTATCAGGCGGCCTCTGAGGTTCAAAAGACGTCATGCTTTTTAGGACCCTGAATCTCCGAGAGAATCATGCCAATCCTATTTTAGCCAGATAGCCCACTTGTTGGAAAGTTGTTCTTAAACTGCATTCACATAGATGGTTAGGCGACTCTTGGATGTTTATTTTCAGTACTTTATTGGCATATTTATATGTATCTTGTTATGTCCCTCTGAGGACTTGGTCTCTTTCCAGGTATAGACTTGCAGGAGTATCCACAGGAGTACGGACCCCGACGTGACGCTTCATACCAGACTGAGGAGGTCTTACCTTCGGAGTATCTTTGATTCATCGCAGCTGATGGATATTCTAGTTGTTATTTTCTTTGTGGACATTTATCTTATATTAGAGTTGATCTCTTCTCTCATTTAGTAGTTTTTAGTATAGTCGATTGGCAGTGGATTTGTTTCCATCCGACTATCATACTTTGAGACTTCATATTTGAGATTCAATTGTTTATTTCCTATTTTTTTATTTATGCTGTGGATGAGATATAGATTACGTGTGACTTGTTGACAACATATTACCACTTGTGGATTTGATATTCATGTACAGCGTACGTGTGTGTTACGATCTTCCAACACATTGGAGTTTCGTCTACATACGGCTGACGTGTTACGTATTCCTAGTCCTACGTATTTTGGGAATGGGGTATGACATATTTTAGTGGTGGCCCATGCAGGTCCTGAATATATTGTCTCGGTTACGTTACTGTACCGAACAAGACTGCGTATAGGAATAGAGTATAGGATCTCATCCACGCTTGACTAAAACTCATCTTCTTTTCCAACTTCCTATTTAAATGCTTGCATCCTGTTTGATTCCTGTACTTCTTCTAATCGTTTCGTCCACCTCTTGCGGAGAGATGGATTCGCGTAGTGGATGTACTGTCACCGGAGGCGACACACCTTCAGGAGTCAACAGCCAAACTCGAGGAGAAGCCTCAACGAATCCTAGACTTTCGGGGCCGGATGGACAGACTCACAACCCATTTCCATCTGATCTTTCCACTTCACCTAATGGGACTTTTCCAGCTTCATCGACACCGCAGGATGGCCAGACACAGTTGTTCCAATTCTTCCAAATGATGATGCAGTAACAGAGACAGCAGGCGGTCGCACTAGCTGCAGAGCAGAAGCAGCAAGCGGCAGAGCAGAGGCAAGAATTTCTGGCAGCACTTGAGAGAATGGCTGCACAGGCTTCTGTACCAGCTTAGGCACTAGTTCCAGTACCATGAGCTATAGTTGGTTCAGTCAATGACTTTGTACAGATGGGTCCCAAGGCGTATAAAGGCACTGAGAGCCCAGAGGAGACTACAAACTGGATTATCCACACCAAGAAGTTATTAGAAGTATCACAGCTGTCTACCGACCTATGGATGACAGGCGTAAGGATGCAGCTAGATGGTAATGCCCATCACTGGTGGGAATCAATGGAGCGCTAGTTGGGTACGTATCAGACTTGGGAATAATTCTTGGAGTGCTTTGAGAGGAAGTACTTCCCGGACACTGTAAGGGACGCGTTGTACGATCAGTTTCTTCATCTGGAGCAAGGGAACAAGACATATGACGAGTATGCTGTAGAGTTTAGTCGCCTTAGTAAATATGGAGCTGCCCTGATACCGAATGACTTGGTGAAGGCTAAGAGGTTTTACCGCGGGCTGACTCAGGAGCTCCAATACTACACCAGCTCACAGTCCCGGATCTCTTATGCCGAATTATTGACAGAAGCTAGATTACAAGAGACCATCAGCAAGGAAAAATGAGGTCAACTGAAGACACAACAAGGACCAGCAAGGACACAGCAAGGAGGGCCTATCAGACGTCTTGTGGCACAGCAACAACAGCATCAGCACAGAGCAGGACCATACCAGAATTCGGAGAAGCCCCACTGCAGTTATTGTGGGAAATACAAGCATATTTCGAGAGACTGTCGAACTCGCTTGGGATAATGTATGAGGTATGGTTTCGGACAGCATATGGCGAGAGACTGTCCAATGCAGCAGACATTAACACTTCCACTGCCAGTACAGAGGCTAGCACTTCCAGCACCGAAGCCAGCTCAGCAAATGACTAGACCAGGAGCACCTCGACCTCCAGCAGCAGGAAGATTTTAGCGAGGACCACCGCTACCTACTCAGGAGGATTAGTACAAGAGGGCCAGTCATGGACTTCCACAGAGGAATGGACAAGCTTTTGTACTAGAAGTGGATGACATGGATCAGGAGATTGATGTCATAGCATGTATTACTCTTGCTTTTACTTTTCCTGGTGTGACATTATTTGATACGGGAGCCACCCACTCGTTCATATCTTCTAGTTTTATTGCCAAACACAATATTGCCACCACATGCTTACCTAGTTGTGTTAGAATGCTCACAAGAGGAGGAGTTGTACCTGTTAGTCAGATTTATAGATCGTGTCCTGTAGTAATTCGTAGCAGAGAGATGAATGTCCGACTCTTAGTCCTCCATATGCCTACTTTTGATATTGTGCTTGGGATGGACTGGCTAAGCAAGTACCACGCTTTCTTTGACTGTTTTGGAGGAAGCATTCTTTTTAAGGTACCAGGCCAGCCAGAACTTGAGTTTGCACGAGGAGCCACAGAAGCCCTTGATGGTGTGCAGCTTGCAATGGATGACGTTATCTATCACCCCATTATTTCAGAGTTCCAAGACATCTTTCCATAGGAGTTGTCAGGACTACCTCCGGACAGAGACGTAGAATTCTCAATTGAATTGACACCAGGAGCGGCACCCATAGCGTCGCATATTTATAGATTGGCAAAGAAGGAGATGGTTGAGATGAAGGCACAGTTGAAAGAATTAGAGGAGAAATGTTTCATCCGACTAAGTGCATCACCCTGGGGAGCACCAGTGTTGTTTGTACCAAAGAAGGATGGGTCAGTACGTATGTGCATTGACTATAGAGCCTTAAATGCAGTGACCGTGAAGAATAAATACCCATTGCCATGTATTGATGACTTATTTGATAAGCTTAGTGGAGCCAAGGTGTTCTCAAAGATAGACTTGAGATCGGGATATCACTAGGTGAAGGTACGGAAGCAGGATATCCCGAAGACCGCATTCAGGATAAGATATGGACACTACGAGTTTCTGATCATGCCATTTGGGTTGACCAATGCTACAGATAACTTTATGGACTTAATGAATCGAGTATTCCATCAGTATTTGGACCAGTTCATGGTCGTCTTCATAGATGACATACTTGTCTATTCGAAGAGCCACGAGGAGCACGAGAAGTACCAGCAGATTGTTCTAGAGAGAGAAGTTATATGCGAAGCTCAGTAAATATGAGTTTTTCTTGGACAGAGTCTCGTTTCTTGGGCATGTCGTTACGGGAGATGGTATTTCTGTTGATCCAGAGAAAATCTCGGCAGTTGAGACATGGCCAATTCCTAAATCAGCATCAGAGGTGAGGAGTTTCCTTGGACTTGCGGGATATTACCGACGGTTCGTGGAGAACTTTTCAAGGATAGCAGCACCTATGACTCGGTTGACATGCAAGGATCAAGAGTTCATATGGACCGATGAGTGTCAAGCCACTTTCGAGGAATTGAAGAAGCGACTGACCACAGCACCAGTATTGACTATTCCATCAGGATCAGTAGGTTATGTGATTTACAGTGACGCATCAGGGAAAGGCTTGGGATGCGTGTTGATGCAACAAAGCAAGGTGATCGCATATGCATCTAGACAGTTACGAGTACATGAGAAGAATTATCTAACTCATGACTTAGAGCTTGTAGCCGTTTATTTTGCTCTGAAGCTATGGAGACATTACTTATATAGGGAACGAGTGGAGATCTATACTGACCACAAAAGCCTCAAGTATGTCTTCACGCTGTAAGCCCCCAGATTTTTCAGAATTTAAAAATAAATTTTCGAGAATTCTCTCTAATTTTTAACTAATTAAAATAAATATTTTCTGGTATTAAATAAATTGTGTAATTTTATTAAATATTCAAATATTATGAAAATAATATTTTTGGGTGTAAAATAAAATAAACCAAAATGAACCGGGTTAAACCCAACTTAAACCGAACCGGACCAACCCTGAACCCAACCCAAACCTAGCAGATTCGGATCCATACTCGTACCCGCTAACCCGTACCCGACCCAAAACCCTATTGGATCGGGTCAGATCCGAACCCAGAACCCTACCCGACCTACAACCCGACCCGCTACAGTAACTGCACAGTAACCTCGAAATCGACCTGACCCCCCCGCGGCCGTTTCGTTTCCACCGCCGGCCGTTACTCCCCGTAACCGTCGACCGTTCCCCGACTTCCGGTCGTTCGTCTCCATCGTAACCCTCGCCTCGTCGATGCCCCATAACCGCTGCCATCGCCTCCCTATTTAAACCCCCATCTCCGCCACCACCATCACCGTCAACCCCATAGCCACCGCCGTCTCCCTCCAGCTCCGCTGTCAGCAGCCGACGGACCCCGAGCCCGCGTCGCCGAGCTCCGCCACCGCAGCATCCGTTGCCACAGCCACACCCTTCACCACCGCCACTGTCATCCTCCGGCCACCCGCTGTCCCCAAACCCAGCCTTCACCAACCACCACCACTTTTCCGACCGCCACCTACCTCGACAGCCTCTCCGCCACCGCCATCAGCTCCCGGATTACCATCTACCACCGACCCCGACTCCGCAGCCACCACTCCTCTGGCAACGTCCCTCCGCCGTGACACGATGACCTCCGTCGACCCCAGTCGACACAGCAGTCGCACAGTGCCGCCGCCGGCCGAGCTCCGTCACCCCGCAATCGCCGCCCCGTGTTTTTGCGTACAACATCAAGGTACTTATTTTCCCGCTCGTGTAATTTCCTGTATGTTGATTTGTCTTCGATTCTGTCGAATCATACGTGTAGACCTCATGACCCTCTCGAACCCCGTGTAATTAGACTGGGGTATCGCATTCTGTGTAGGTTGCAAACTGCGACACAAAAATAGAAAAATAATTCCTAATTTATAAAAATTCAGAATTTGTCCCAAACTCCCCAGTTCACGACCGTTTTGCGACCAACCTTCTAAATGTTTTCAAAATTTGCCTGAACAGTAATTTAGACCGTATAGCCTAGTTTTAAACCTTGTTTTTAGTTTATTTTATTGAGCTGTAGATTGTAATTAATTTACGGGTGAAAATGACCAAAAACTTGGTTATTTAAAATCCTAATTTTTCCGGAACTGGGTACGTCCCGCTAAACGAGGCGACTTGGTCATGTGCAAACTTCACCGAAAGGTGTGCACTGTCAATACGGACGTCTGGGATTTTTCGGAAGTTGATTTGGATGAGCGTGCACACCGAAATCAATGCGTATCTGTCGACTACGCCCCGTATCGGCCCTGTTCTGAAACTCGTTGTAACTTCGTGTATGCTCATCGTTTCGAAATAAAACTTCTGCCATCAGACTCGTAGCAATATGCTGGTCCTATGACCCAAGTTTGTTTCGATTCTGAGAATGCTGACAAAATCTTGTATCGTGGGCCCCACGGCTCCACTTGACGGGCAATTTTATGATTGGCTCATCGGAATCCAGTTCTGGATATTCCGTTGGGTTCGTATTGTCGTTCTAGACTTATAGACACTAAGTTTGACAAATTTGGAGAATATTGTCTCTGGCACGTTTTTCGGTGCGAAGTGGGCCACACGTGGACCCGCTTTGACCAGAAACTGTCAATTTTGCCCTTGTGTCCAAATTGAACTTATGGATAGGCAATTCTAGCTGTTTCATATCTTCTGAGCATGATGGTAGTATTTATTTTAGCATCTGAAGGAGTACCTGAAGATCCCTCAGATATCAGAGCAATAGTTGGAAACCAAACCCCAGACAAGTGTACCTTGTCATACTTGCAGCATTTGTATTATATTATTTCTTTGAATTATTTATATGATGTATTTGTTCAACCTAGGACCGTATGACATTGCTTAGCGTCCGAATAATATTCGGGTGTCGGCGTCGTACGTGGAGTCGTGTAACGTCACTAGAGATTGATATCGCGACCCTATATATCTTCGTGCTTGCATTATCAAGTACGTCATACCATAGGACACTTGATACTGTTCATTGACAGAATCTTCTGAGTTATTCATGGTGATTCTGTATAGGCTACATAATTTATGATATAGATATTACATATGCATAGCTATCATTATGACTCATTGCATCAGTTAGAGGTCATGATCTTGCGTGTCATGGACATGAGACGTGTTATTATATTGGGTGGGGAGAGACACACAGGCTACAGGCTGATTTTATATATATATTTATTATTGTGAGGCTCTAGAATCTACATCAGAGCTAGGCACTCTACTAGTGATATCATTGCTACCGGCTCTCCGACACATAGCTTGTAGTAGTTGTTTGATGATAAACAAAAGAATGAAACTAGGTTTATACGAAACCCTTTCTTTGTTTACAAACAAGAAAAAATAGTATAATTAATCTTATACGAGGATGTTAAGTACAACAACAAAAAATGATTCTGGGGAAAAATTGCTATAGGAGTCTGATCTGCGGTCGATCACTTTGTCCCTTGGACCACACGATGATGAAGAAGTGTTGTAGAAGAAGAAGAAGCTTCAAATGTTGCAGGTGGGATTAAATTCTCGTTGTCGAAGTTGTCAATCGACACTCTCTGTCTGTGTTCTCTGCTCCTTTTTCTATTCCATCCATTTACCCTGTGACTAGGGGTCTCTATTTATAGAGATCAGTCACAATAACTGTCCAATTGGTGTAGAAACCAAACTGTGAAGGAAGTAACATCTTTTACGCGACGGTTATAATAACTGCTACCCACGTTTGAATGATCTCCTGAATCTGCGTATGACACGTGTCACATTATGAGGTAACGCGTATAACTGCTTCTCGAGGATCATGGCATGCAAGCCACGTAGGTAACTGCCCCTCGCGTAGAGATGGTTGGCATAAAAGTCAAATAACTGTCTCGTTGGCGTAAAAGCCAAATAGTTGTCTTGGTGGCATAAAAGCCAAATAGCTGTTTTGGTGGCGTAAAAGCCAAATTCTACGTAAAACTTGATGCTGCATAAATAATAGATAACCAGCGTAAAAATAGCCAATTATCCTTCCTGACTAAGGTCTTGAGCGTATTCTGGGCTAAATAGCCTTATCACGTACCTTTGCAAATATAGCCTGAGTTGGCGTATTTCGAGGAGATAGCATACGACGTACTCCTATAGTTGAAAATAGCCTAGTTGGCGTAAAACGCAAGGATGGTGATGTGAGCGTATTAGTCACTGTTTTAGCTCTCCCAGTCGTTTAAAAAATAGAACCAGATCTCGTGCATTAAATGCAGAGATATGCCTCGACCTCTGTACGAAAAACAGCTTTTGACGTGGCATCTGATTTCGTCTCATCTTGAGCGTAAAAACTCATCTCTGCCTGTGTAGAATAGGCAGCGAATGTGTCACTAAACGACAGTCTGGGTCTCTGTGCAAAATCATTATCACAGTCGTCCTCTCGATCGTCGTGTAGTACTTTTGTCAGGAGTCAGGTTCACTGTTTTGTCTGACAGATTCATCCAAGGAATACGAAGAGTTCCTCGTATGACTTTACATTGCATTAAAAACAAACGTATTTTACGCCGGGGGGAGGTGTAGCAATCTTTTACGCCAAAACAGCCTTGAAGCGCTGCTTTACGCGGGCAGCTCTGAAGCTCTTCTTTACCCCAATAGCTCTGAAGTCATATTTTACGCCACACAGCGCTGAAGCTCTATTTTACGCGAGCAATTATGAAACCATATTTTACGCTACACAGCCTTGAAGTGCTGTTTTACGCAGACTTCATGCATTTTGGGTTTTGATTGTATAATACGCGTATAATTCCCCAGCGTATTTCATGCTTCTACAGTAGTGTCAGCCTGAGTTCTAGTGATGCTCTCAACTTGCATAACACCTAGCTGGTTATATAGTTTACCCTATTTATTACTGCACTACATTTATTTGGCTTGAGTTATTCTTGTACCTTTCTATGTCCCCTGAGGACCTGGAATCCGGATTATGTTCCCAGGTTTAACCGAGGAGATCTACCCCGAGGTGTACGGAACAGGAGCAGGCGCTGGAGCAGTACCAGAACCAAAGGATGATGTGATCGCCGAGGATTTCTCCTGAGTATCTGCTTTATCTATACTCAGTTATTTCTGTTGTTTCCTGTTTATTGAATTGATATATCAAACTCATTATCGGGTTGTTCTCCAAGATATGTTTTATTGAGACTTGATGTTGCTTTATATTTCATATTGATTGTATTTATTTCTGTGGATGAGATTAGTAGCATAGACCTTTATTGTTGTTTTACAACTTAAGTACACCATGATGGGTCCATTAAATTGGGTTTGCCCATCGGTGGGTGCTGCTGGCCATTACCACGTGTCTAGTCCCTCGGTATTTTGGGACTGGGGCATGACACACGCAGAAGGAGTTAAATATGAGGCAACATCGGTGGTTTGAGTTGATGAAAGATTTTGAGATAGAACTACATTATCACCCAAGCAAGGCTAACGTAGTAGCAGACGCGTTAAGCCGGAAACCAGCAGCGTACTTCTTGATGACACAGAGGAAATTATTAGAGGACTTGCAAGAACTTGGCATAGAAGTGATAATACCTGGAGAAGATGGGACATTAGCCAACTTGCAAGTACAATCATCACTAGTAGAGAGGATCAAGGCAGCTTTGCTGGACGCCAGATTCAGGAGATTGAAAGAAAGGACAGAGGCCGGAGAGTAGACATGATTGTGCATTCATGATAATGGGATATTACGATGTGGTGATCGTCTATATGTTCCCAATAGAGAGATTCGACATGAGCTGATGGTAGAAGCTCATAGTTAGATATATTATATTCATCCTGGAGGCACCAAGATGTATCGTGACTTACGACAGCACTTTTGGTGGCATGGGATAAAAAGAGAGATAGCTCGCTTTGTAGCCAAATGTATAATATGTCAGCAGGTAAAGGCGGAGCATCAGAGAACAACAGGGCTACTGCAACCACTTCCGATTCCTGAGTGGAAGTGGGAGCACATCATTATGGACTTCATCACGAGTTTTCCCAAGAGTCCAAGTGGGAGAGATATAGTATGGGTAATAGTGGATCGACTCACCAAGTCTGCACATTTCTTACCTTTTAGAGTTGGCCAGTCTACAGAAGCTTTGGCCGACTTATACATGAGGCAGATCGTGAGGTTGCACGATATTCCGGTCAGCATTGTGTCAGACAGGGATTCGCATTTCACATCTCACTTTTGGAGAAGCATGCAAGAGAGTCTTAAAACTCGTCTGAAGTTCAGTACATCTTACCACCCGCAGACAGATAGACAGTCTGAACATACTATCCAGACACTGGAGGATATGATGAGGGCTTGTATGTTAGACTTTGGAGGATCATGGGAGGACCACCTACATCTTGTGGAGTTTTCTTACAACAATAGCTATCAAGCGAGTATCCATATGGCTCCGTTTGAAGTATTGTATGGAAGAAAGTGTAGGTCTCCCATGTGTTGGAGTGACGTGGGAGAACGTTAGATTCTGGGACCAGAGTTGGTAGTCAACATCGTTGAGACAGTGAAGAAGACACAAGGGCACTTGTGAGCAGCACAAGACAGGCAGAAGCAGTGGGTAGACCTTCATCGTCGTCCTTTGGAGTTTAAAGAAGGCGATCATGTCTTCTTGAGGATATCACCTACTAGAGGCACCATTCGATTCGGAGGGTAAGATAAGTTGAGCCCAAGGTATATTGGACCCTTCGACTTGCTCTACCACCTTCACTCGAGGGAGTACATGATGTTTCCACGTGTCGCAACTTAGGCGATATATGGCAGATATCAGTCATGTTATCGACCATTCTGAGATCACCATTGGGCCGAGCTTGTCATATCAAGAGCAACCCATGGGAATCCTTGATCGTCGAGAGAAAGTGTTGAGGAACCATTCTATTTCCTTGGTCCGCGTGGCATGGAAGCATGGCGCGCTAGGAGAATCCACTTGGGAGCGTGAGGAAGACATGCACAAACGTTTTTCGTATCTGTTCGTTAACCAAGGTATGAATTTACCTTGTTCATTTCTACCTTATGTCATCTTTGATTTTTCTATCGTGGCTTAGTTTTAATTTCTAGGACGAAATTTTTATAAGTTGGGTAGAATGCAAAACCCCTAATTTTAAAATATATTATAAGTATTTAAATAAATTATTTAATTTAATTGTATTATTTCATAGTATATTAGAAAATATAAATTTATTGAATTTAATAATTAGGTAAAGATGCATTTAGAATTTATGGGCAAAACTATTATTTTTATTTATTTTAAGGAACTTTGTAGAAGGATGAGAGAATTTTAGAAAATACTAATAAATTTTTTTGGCATTTTTATTCCATATATATATATAATTATATATGATAAGTAAAAGAATAAAGAAAAGAAAAGGAAGGAAAAGAAGAATAAAAGAAAAAGAATAATCACTAAACCCTTAACCTTAAACTAACCCTAACCCACTGCTAATCTATTTCCCCCGCGCGAGTAGCAGACCGCTGCACCCCAGAACCCGCGATCCGCAGTATCCCGAACCCCTCTACTCAATATATATACACTCTTTTGTTATAAACCCTAACCCTAAACCTAACCTAGCCGCTCATTATCCCGACGCCGACCTGACGCTGACTTCCCAACGCCGCCGACCTCCACCGCCCGGGACCAGCGCCGCCACCGCGTCCGCCACCCACGTCTGCCACCGCACGAGCGCCGCGACAGGATTTAACTGTGACGTGCCCTGCTTCCCACGCAGTTTTCCGTTCCATCTCTCGACCGATTTTCGAACCGTCTTAACCGATATGTTCACGACCTATCCCTCTTCCAACTTTGTATATTAGTTTCCATCGAGCAGCGCTTAAAACTAGGTAGAAATCGAGGCTAAGTTGGAGAAAAACCATAATCTTTTAACTACAGAAACTGTTGCGATGACCAATGTTTAAGGACCAATATCTCCCACCACAGACATCCAAACTTAAATTTTCTTTTTGCTATGTGAAGACCATATAACCGAGATTATTTCCTGTTAATTACATTATTTTATTTGGTGTTGTATGTAGAATTAAATTGGGTTAAAAATCATGAAAAAACTTGTTCTTAAAACTCTAGAATTTGCGATACGGAGCATGTCCCGCCAAACGGGACCGCTCTATCGCGTAACAATTGCACCGAAAGGCGCGTATGGTATATCCTAACGTGGGAGCTTTGGCGAAAACTGATTAGACGTGTGTGCGCGTCAAAATCAACCCGTATCCATAAAAAGACCCAGTATCGCGACTTTTGCAAAATACCATACCATTTAGTGTACGCTCGTCGGAATGCGACAAAACTTGCCCCATTGGATTAGTGGTATCACGCTGGTCCTGTGACCCAAATTTCACACGATTCTGAGACAGTTGACCGAGCTGCCTATTTGCGGACCCCATGGTTGACTTTTTGGGCGAATTTGTGTTCAGCTCACCGGAATCCAAAATTGGATATTCTAGTTGCTATTTTCTTTGTAGACATTTATCTTATATTAGAGTTGATCTCTTCTCTTATTTAGTAGTTTTTAGTATAGTCGATTGGCAGTGGATTTGTTTCCATCCGACTATCATACTTTGAGACTTCATATTTGAGATTCAGTTGTTTATTTCTTATTTCTTTATTTGTGTTGTGGATGAGATATAGATTGCGTGTGACTTGTTGACAGTATATTACCACTTGTGGATTTGATATTCATGTACATCGTGCGTGTGTGTTACAATCTTCCAACATATTGGAGTTTCGTATACATACGGCTGGCGTGTTACGTATTCCTAGTCCTACGTATTTTGGGACTGGGGCGTGACAGCATCGCATCCAAAAATCAGAAACACCTGAACGGATATGAATATAACACACTTGTACATATGAAACACTTGAACATCTTGAACATCCATAGCAACATGCCTGGATAATCTGTATAACCCGTGCCTCCGAAATAACACCTCGCACATGACACTTGTTTTTGCATATGCTATTGTCCTTGGATTTCATTATATTTGGTAGGGTTTGATTTAACTTGGTTTTCCTTGGACAGGGAAGGACAAATGGTAAGTTGGTAAGTCTCGTCGTGTTCCTTTATATCGCACGGCGCACTGCCACACGAGTTAGGCTTTTCATAAATGCCATAAAACTGGTCCTAAGGCAAGACTAGAAAGATAACTTAATAGATGGTGCACGGAACCTTTATAATATGTTTGGATTTGTCGAGCGGGCGAGAAGTCTCCCTACCAGTGCATTCATGTACTGATAATCCACCAGTTTGCTTGTAGGGTGCGGAGAAATCTCGTTCGGTGCGGATGCCTCCTTCGTGCGTGCTAAGGCGTGGAGTTCACTCTGGAGCCTTGGAGCGTTGCATCCGGAACTGAAGCACATATACAAGACATAATGTTGGAACATCATCTATGCAATCATTCCACAATTGTAGCCACTTGGCACGCTTTTACTGTTTCAGAGAGAGAGGCTTGAGCGACTTGTAATCTCAGCCAAGTGCCGCTTGTAACACTTGTTCAATATCAATAAAGATCTTGTTTTACTTCTATACTTGTGTTATTCAATGCTTCCGCTATTGACGACTCTATAAACTTATTACCAATCGCCTGTGTGTTTCTTATTCTGCTGCACTCGGACTATCTTTACGACTCTGTGGCTTAGACCTCTTACCGTATCTTCGGATCATGGCCTTGCACGGGCGCGGCTTATGCTCGTGCGGCATCACGTCCAGATAGGGAATGGTCGTCCCGCGGGAGCGCTGGCACGGTAATTCTCGTCCAGCGGGGACGGTCGATTACCTGCGAGAGATCGGGGCATGACATATTGGTATCAGAGTATGGCTTTACGCCTTTGGACTTCGTATCGACTTTCTCAGTTTTGAAAGCTCGTTCATGGGTTATGTGCATACACTCTCTCATTGACCCGATAGGATATTCCATATAATAAGTCTAAATACTTTTAAAAGTGCATGTGAATGATATGATTGCTTGTATAAAATTATAATACGAAGGCCTTTATGCCAACCTGTGTTAGGCTTTATGGAAATAGATTCGTGCTAGAATTTGCAAGTTATGTGCAAACCCGAATACTTATACATGATTACCCAACTAGTTAGTATATGAAATAGAATATCGTTCGAACGGTTAGCTATACACACAGCCTTTCGGCTAAGTTGTGTAAAGTATCGTATGCCAAGACCCTTTGGTGTAAGCTAGTTGCAAACGAGATTGGAATATCATTCAGATAAAGACAAGTCAGACTTAGAATGGCAACCGATAGAAACCTGATCAGATTATCGCTAAGGCGAACATAAAGAATCATACTTGGATTTTGGGAAATAGCTTAGACGGTATTTCGTGTCGGCAGATACAAATCAGATATGGTTTGCTTGGATGATTATCAACATGATATATATATACGAGACTAAGATTTATCAGACGATGCTTAGGTATCGTACAGGAATTCTAAGGAATGACTTGGTGAATATACTAGCGATTGATGCGAACACGATTGAGAATTTAATTGGGTGACTAGATTCACGAGTGGTGTATGGATCATTTTAGAATTGTCCAAACGGATTCATAGGTCTCGTGAGATAGTTGGATTGAACGATTTGGGAAGTCTTGAACAAGTGATAAGGCTTATATCGAATAGGGATTCAAGAAAATGAAAATCAATATTTTGGTTAAGAAAAACTTGGTGGAAACTTGATGGATTGTGCGAGCGATTTTGGATTGAATCAAACAGATTGAACTTGAATAAAATATTGCTCGAATAGAAGTTAGCCCAAGAATGAATATTGTGGTTCGATGAAAGAGGTAAGCGATAACGAATTTGACCTGGAGTTTGGAAGAACGATCTTGAATCTAGTTCAAAAAGATAACCTTCGAAATCAGTCCCAGCGAGAACGATTATCCTGCGGGAGCGCCGACGAGGTAATTTCACGTACAGCAGGGATGATCAAACTCACGAGAACATGTTCGGTGATTATTCCAAACGAACTTGATCTATAGAATGTATCAAAAGTGGATATACTTGGGCTTGAATATTTGAACTTAGTTATTTGAGAAATGCCAAAAGTAGACTATGAATTTACCGAACGGTAACATTAAAGTTGGATAATTTTGCTAGACGAATTATAATCATGACATGAATGGACATGACTTGATGGAATTTATATATAACTTGGATTTAGCAAAGTAAAATGATAAGGTGTCTCGATCGTTTTGAAGATAACCATAACGTTCGACGTTATTGTCTTGTGCGAGCGTAACTCTATGCTTGTACATACGTCACGTCCGGATTAGGATGATTATCCAGCGGGAGCATTGGCGTGGTGATCTCATGTCCAACGAGGATGATCGAACTTGTGGGAGACCGGAGCATGATAACTAATGGATCGTCTTGACTTTTGGTTCGACACGATAAGACAAATTTGGAAATACAAGTGATTCGAAAGTATTTCAGGGATATGTTAGCCTAGAACCTGGAGTAAATCACGCTTGATGTTTCGTGAACGGATACATGAATCAGGTTGGATAACTTGGAGTTATGATCAAAGGTTTAGAATGAATCTTGGCTTGGTGGTCTAGACTTAGAATGGATATTTGGATTCTATCAAAACATGTTAAGAAGATAGACTATGCGAATTGCTAGGCTTGTAATGCATCTTGGATATATCATGGATTTGACTGAACAGACTCAAACCTTGTACAAACGAACATGTTATTGTGTGTAGGATAATATGTGCTTGATGTTTAGAAATATGAGTGAAACGAGCTTGGGTAGAATAATCCCATGCAAAAGAATAATGGTTTGACCTTAGGAATTGGGGCAAGCATCGTGCGACGAATTTGCACGATGAATCGTGTGCTTAAACTTGTACCTATGACCCTGTGAGCTGACCTAGTAATTAGGCAGACGACCATGTGCCGAGTGAAAGAACTTGTGTGACCGACTTTAGAATATTGCTTGAACAAACCATAGAACTGGGGCAACAAGACTTAGTATTAGACTTGGGATGGTAAGCGTGTGTTATGTTTCACACGAACGAATGGACGCAAGTCGGTTAGATCGAATAGATCATGCTTAACGGTAGTGCAAATACTTGATTTGAGTTGGAATAAAAAATGACTTGTATTTTATTGACCCTGTCGGAAGTATCCTTGTGATTCATAAGACGAGAACCCTTGATATTTTCACAAGTAGCTTGTCCGATTTCATTATCTTATTTCACTATCTCTAAGTTTTGTTGAATACATATATTTGAAGGATGCCTTGAACGTATGCACGATCCAAGAATCAGTGATATGTTAAACTCGAGTGCAAAGACTTCGCTATCGCTAAGTTGGTTGACATGCATATGTTTGAAGGATGCTTTGAATATGTGCACGATCCAGACTCGCGATATGCTGATCTCAAATGCTAGTGCAAGTGAATATATTAGATCCGTATGGACAAGTATAATGACTTATATATATTTGCCTCAGCCTTAGATCGTTATTCAGATGGATCATATCGTACCCCGCGTTAAGCAATATATGTTCCACGCTACGGCGCAATAGAGACCGAGTCAGGCCATGGATTGAATGATAGAGTTATTCAATGAGATCGACCTTGCATACACGCAACACGGTATAAGGAACGAGTATGAAATTTTATTCAAATGGATCTAGTGGTACCAATTGCTACGCTAGGGATAGATTCGATAGTACAATAGAACGGTTTGCGCTCAGGAAGTCTCGAGGATGAGACTTTTTCTGAGTGGTGTATAATATAACGACACATTCCGTTCAAGCGGACTGCCGATTCAAACGGCACAAGTGCAATGACCAGACCCGCTTTGCTCAGCGAGAAGACTCGTTTGAAGCAAAGAATTTATAGACTTGTCTCTTCAGGAGTTCAGACTTAGACTTTCAAATGCTCGCTCGGAGTATCGCTCGACCGAGGCGAATCATCTCTAAGGTGGGTGGCTACGATAAACTTTTCTTTGCAAAGCCAGCACACTTAAAATATGGACGATACATATTAGTCTCTAGGTGAATCACCCCCTGCATGCTAATAAAGAATACAACGCACCTAGCTAAGGAAATAATCCCAACTTGTATTGCTTCTGTTAGAACATGAAAATAAAACTTTGCTTATAACATAGACCCTCGTATGCTACCTTTGTCTTGTGCAACTAGACCCCGCTATGCCTTGAATAGATCGTTATATACTCTTTGTCGTGCACTGTTTACTTGTTTACACTGCATGTCCCTAGATCAAGTCGCTCGGTATGTCCCTTTACGGCTTTACTCCTCGCTTTACCCTTAGACCCGTGCCAACATAAATGCTTATATTTCTTATAAATACATGCTTGTCTGCTTACTGTAGCTTATACTCGTTGTCTCGTTTCAATGCTTGCCACACAAATTATGCCATAATCAAGTAACACTATCCGTATCGTGCATGCATCTAGTTAGCCAGAAGACTATCAAATAGTTCTTCTGTGAAATATGAACATACAAGTATCCGGGACCATTAGGTCGCCAAGGCAATCCCCAAACCAGGGGATTACATCAAGTCAAGTTGAACACTGAACGAGAATCGTGTCAAGTAAATTAAGAATCACAGCTCGTGGAGCAATGCTCGTTCAGAACAAGAATCAAGAATTACCATGTCATGTTGTGAATTTGGAATGACTAAGACTTGCATGTCGCGGACAACTTAAAAACAAGTGAGATCTTCGAATCTTGCTCCACGGACGGTCTCCGGGGCACCGGGGCCGATCCAATCTGGAATAGAATTTATAACGTCTTTCATGTGAGAGCTGGGTGGCGTCTCCGCTAACATGCGTGCCATCTTTGCAGATATAAGGCAATGTAGTCTCATGTGCTTAGACGGTTTGTAGCGTATCATGTACTCTCGTTGCAAATAATCCTCGTCAATGACTACGTTCCTTTATGGCTATGGCAGCGACTCATGTTCATATAGATAAGTCATCCTCACTTAGCGGCAACCCGCGTGCGAGTCATTGCATCGTATCTAGAAATCGGGAACACTTGAACAGATATGAATATAACACACTTGTACATATGAAACACTTGAACATCTTGAACATGCATTGCAACATGCCTGGATAATCTATATAACCCGTGCCTCCGAAATAATACCTCGTACATGACACTTGTGTTTGCATATGTTATTTCCCCTGTATTTTATTATGTTTGCTAGGGCTTGATTTAACTTAGTTTTCCTTGGACAGGAAATGACGAATGGTAAGTTGGTAAGTCTTGCCGTATTCTTTTATATCGCACGGCGCACTGCCATACGAGTTAGACTTTTCATAAATATCATAAAACTGATCCTAAGGCAAGACTAGAAAGATAACTGAATAGATGGTGCACGGAACCTTTATAACATGTTTGGATTTGTCAAGCGGACGAGAAACCTCCCCACCAGTGCATTCATGTACTGATAATCCACCGGTTTGCTTGTAGGGTGCGGGGAAACCTCGTTCGGTGTGGATGCCTCCTTCGTGCGTGCTAAGGCATGTAGTTCAGTCTGGAGCTTTGGAGAGTTGCATCCGGAACTGAAGCATATATGCAAGACATAATGTTGGAACATCGCCTATGCAATCATTCCACAATTATAGCCCCACTTGGCACGCTTTTACTGTTTTAGAGAGAGAGACTTGAGCGACTTGTAATCTCGGCCAAATGTCGCTTGTAACACTTGTTCAATATCAATAAAGAGCTTGTTTTACTTCTATACTTGTGTTATTCAATGCTTCCGCTATTGACGACTCTGTGAACCTGTTACCAATCGCCTGCGCGTTTCTTATTCCGCTGTACTCGAAATATCTGTACGACTCAGTGGCTTAGAGCTCTGATCGACTGTTCGGATCATGGCCTTGCACGGGTGCGGCTTACGCTCGTGCAGCATCATGCCCAGATGGGGAATGATCGTCCCGGGGGAGCGCTGGTGCGGTGATTCGCATCCTGCGGGGACGGCCGATTACCTGCGGGAGATCGGGGCATGACAGCTAGGCCGAGATTACAAGTCGCTCAAGTCCCTCTCTCTCGAAATAATAAAAGTGTGCCAAGTGGCTACAATTATGGAATGATACATAGGTGATGTTCCAATATTTTGTCTTGTATATGCGCTTCAGCTCCGGACGCAATGCTCCAAGGCTCCAGAGTGAATTACATACCTTAGCATGCACGAAGGGGTTTCCGTACCGAACGAGGTTCTCCCGCACCCTGCAAGCAATCTGGTGGGTTATCAGTACATGAATGCACTGGTGAGGAGGCTTCTCGCCCGCTCGACAAATTCAAACATGTTATATAGGTTCCGTGCACCATCTATTAAGTTATCTTTCTAGTCTTGCCTTAGGATCAGTTTTATGGCATAATGAAAAGCCTAACTCGTGTGGCAGTGCACCGTGCGATATTTGAGTAACACAAAGATACTTTCCAACTTACCATCCATCTTTCCCTGTCCAAGGTAAGCCAAGTTAAACTAAGCACGAGTGTATATATATGAAATCAAGTCAAATTGCATAAGCAAACACGAGTGTCACGAGCGGGGTTCTGATTTAGGTGCACGAGTTACACGGATAACTCAGGTGTGTTGCAATGGATTCTCAGGTATTCACTATGTACAGATGTCTTATACTCATAATCGTTCAGGTGTTTTCGATTACTGGATGCGATACAATTACTCGCACGCGGATTGCCGCTAAGCGAGGATGACTTATTTATATGAACAAGAGGTCACTGACACGACGCCATAGAGGACGGCGTAGTCTCAAGGCAGAATGGTGTGCAAGCAGGAATATGGAGTATTTTACACATCCCGTATAATGCAGGTGACTACAGTCATGACATTCCGACGGGTCGGATCGGCCCTGGTGCCCCAAAGACCGTCCGTAGAACGAGATTTAAAAATCTTCCTTGTAAACCATGTTGTCGGTGACCATGCAAGTCTCTATAATCTTTCAGGCCTCTTGTCAGGTACAGGTTCAAATCAGGATCTTCTCAGGCACGAGTTCAAGTTCAAGGTTGGATTGTTCACAAATATATATATTGACTCCCCGAGCTATTTAAAATTCAGTACTGATTTAGTATTGCTCCACGAGCTGTGATTCTTGGTTTATTGACATGATGCAATCCCCTAGTTTGGGAACTGCCTTGGCGACCTAACGGCCCCGTATACTTTCAGGTTCATACTTGCACGAAACAACGATTCGATAGTCTTCCGGGGAACTTAGATGAATGCAAGACAAGATAGTGTTACCGGGGTCATAGCATGAATTATGTGACAAGCATTGAAACAAGACAATGAGTACAAGTTACAATGTAAGCATGCAAGTATGCATTTATATGAAACATAAGAATTTACGTTAGCACGGGTTTAACGAGTAGTGAGAGGAGTGAAACCATACAGGGACATATCGAGCGACTTAATCCATAAGGCGAGCAGTGTAAATAAGTGAAGCAGTGCACTACAAATTGTATATAATGATCTACTCGAGGCATAGCGGGGTCTACTTACACGAAGCTAAGGTAGCATGCGAGGGTCCAACTATAAGCCAAGTTTCATTTTCATGTTCTAACACAAGCAATACAAGATGTGATTATTTTCTTAGCTAGGTACGTTGTATTCTTTATTAGCATGTAAGGGGTAATTTACCTAGCGACTCGCATGTATCGTCAATATTTTTAAGTGTGCAGGCTAAGATAAGACAGGTTCATCATAGCCACCCACCTTAGCGATATTTTACCTCGGTCGAGTGATACTCCGAGCGAGCCATTGAAAGTCTAAGTCTGAACTCCTGAAGGGCCAAGTCTAGAATCATTTGCCTTAAACGAGTCTTCTCGCTAAGCAAGAAGGGTCGGGTTATTGCACTTGCACTATTTCAATCGGCTATCCGCTTAAGCGGAAACATGTCATTACATTATACACTACTCAGAAAAAGTTTCGTCCTCGAGACTTCCTGAGCACAAATCATTCTATCACACTATCGAATCTATCTCAAGCATAATAATTCGTGTCGCGTGTGTGTTGGATCAGTCTCATTGAATGACTCTATCATTCAATCCAAGCTCTGACTCAGTCTCTACTACGTCTTAGCACGGATCATATATCGCTTAACGCGGGGTACGGTATGATCCATCTTGAATGATGAGCTAGGACTGAGGCAAACTTATCCAAGTCGATATACTCGTCCAAGCATATCTTGCACATTCACTTATAACAACATTCAATTTTTGCACACCACTGAGTTTGGATCGTACACATATTCCATGTGTCCCCGAAATATATGTATTTTAACCAAGTTTAGAGATAGCGGAGTCAGACGACTTACTCGGGAAAGCGTTAAGGGTTCTCATCTTACAATCACGATGATACCTCCAACATGGTCAAATAAAATCTAAGTCATTTCCAATCCGACTCAAATCAAGCATTGCAATACCGTCAAGCACGATCTATCCTATCTACCGACTAGCGTCCATGTCCTTTCGTCCATTCTGTTCGTGTCAAACATAGCACACACTTACTGTTCTAAGTCTAACTCTAAGTCTTGATGTCCCAGTTCTATGTCTTGCTCAAGCAATGCTCTAAAGTCGGTTACACAAGTTCTTTCACTCGGCACAGGGCCGTCTGCCTAATTACTAGGTCAGCTCGCATGATCATAGGTACAAGTTCAAGCACACGATTCATCGTGCAAATTTGTCGCATGATGCTCGCCCCAATTCCTAAGGTCAAACCAATGTTCGTTTGTATGAGATATTCTATCCAAGATCGTTTCACTCAGATTTCTAAACATCGAGCACGGATCATCCTACTCTCATTAACACGTTGGTTGCACAGGGTCCGAGTCCATTCAATGAAATCCATGATATATTCATGATGCATGTCAAGCCTAGCAATTCGCATAGTCTATCTCTTCAAATATGTTTTGATAGGACCCACATATCCATTATAAGTCTAGACCACAAAGCCATGATTCAATTCTAAATCTTCGATCATAACTCCAAGTTGTCCAACAAGATTTATGTATCCGTTCACGAAACCATCAAGCGTGTCTTACTCCAAGTTCTAGACTAACTCATCCATAAAATACTTCCGATTCACTTGTATTCTCAAACTCGTCTTATCGTGTCGAACCACAAGTCAAGACGATCCTTCAATTGTCATGCTCCGGTCTCCCGCAAGTTCGATCATCCTCGCTGGACGTGAGATTACTACGCCAACGCTCCCGCTGGATAATCTTCCTAATCCGGGTGTGACGCATGTATGAACATGGAGTTACGCTCGCACAAGACAAGAACGTCGAACGTTATGGTTTTCATCAAAATGATCGAGACACCTTATCATTACACTTTTGTTTCATCCAAGTTATATATCCTTTAAGTCATGTTCGTTCATGCAGTGATCATAATTCATCACTCCAAATCATCCAACTTCAGTGTTACCGTTCGATCAATCTATAGTCTTACTTCAAGCACTCCTCAAGCAACTAGGTTCAAATCCCAAGGTAAAGTCTATTCACTTTGTTACGTTTCATTCATCGAGTTTGTTTGAATAATCATCGAGCATGTTCCCGTGAGTTCGATCATCCCCGTCGGACGTGAATCACCACGCCAGCGCTCCCACAGGATAATCATTCTCGTCCGGGACTGATTTCGAAGGTTATCTTTCAAACTAGATTCAAGATCGTTCTTTCAAACTCCAGATCAAATCCGTTATCGCTTACCTCTTTCATCGAACCACAATATTTTTTTACTTGTATCAATTCGTATTGTCTTCCAATTATCGATACAATGCTAAGTCTATTAATCTGAAACCACAATATCCATTCTCGGACTAACTTCTATCAAGTGATATCCTAATCAAGTTCAATCTATTTTAATTTAATCCAAAATCGCTCGTACGATCCATCCAGTTTCCTTGACCAAGTTATTGATTCCATTACCTTGAATCCCTATTCGATATAAGCCTTATCACTTGTTTAAGATATTCTCAATCGTTCAAACCAACTATCGCACGAGATCTGTGAATTCGTTTAAATATTTTCAAAATGATCCATACACCACTCAGGAATCGAATTATCCAATTAAATCCTCAATCGTGTTCCCATCACTCACTAGTATATTCACCAAGTCGTTCCTTTGAACTCAAACACGATACTTAAGCATCGCTACGATAAATCTTAGTCTCGTATATATCCTATTGATAATCATCCAAGTAAACCATATTTGATTTGTATATGCCGACACGAAATACCGTCCGAGCTATGTTCAAAAATCCAAGCATGATTCTCTGCATTCGCCTTAGCGATAATCTGATAATGTTTCTATCGGTTGCCATTCTAAGTCTGACTTATCATTATCTGAACAATATTCCAATCTCGCTTGCAAACTAGGTAGCACTAAAGGGTCTTGGCGTGCGATACTCGACACAACTTAGTCAAAAGGCTGTGTGCATAGCTAATCGTCCGAACGATATTCTATTTTGCACACTAACCAGCTTGGTAATCACGTATAAGTATTCAGGTTTGAACATAACTTGCAAATTCTAGCACGAGTCAATTCCTATAAAGTCTAACACAGGTCGGAACAAGGGTCTTCGCATAACTATCCAGTTCAAGTAATCATATCATTCACATGCACTTTTAAAATTATTTAGACTCATTGTATGGAAACATTCTAATGGGTCAATGAGAGAGAGCGTATACACATAACCTATGAACGAGCTTTCGAAACTGAGAAAATTGATAAGAAGTCCAAAGACGTAAAGCCGATGCTCTGATACCAATATGTCACGTCCCGATATCCCCCAGGTAATCGGCCGTCCCCACTAGGCGCAAATTACCGCGCCAGCGCTCTCATGGGATAATCGTTCCCATCTGGACGTGAGGACACACGAGCACAAGTTGCGCCCGTACAAGGCCATGATTGGAACATGCGATAAAATAACTAAGCCACAGAGTCGCACAGATAGTCCGAATGCAGCAGAATAAAAAATGAACAGACGATTGGTAACAAGTTCACAGAGTCGTCAATAATGGAAGTAGTGAATTACACAAGTATAGAAGTAAAACAAGCACTTTATTGATATTGTACCAGTTACAAGCGGCACTAGGCCGAGATTACAAGTCGCTCAAGTCTCTCTCTCTCTCGAAACAATAAAAATATGTCAAGTGGCTACAATTATGGAATAATACATAGGCGATATTCTAACATTATGTCTTGTATATGCACTTCAGCTCCGGACATAACGTTCCAAGGCTCCAGAGTGAACTCCATGCCTTAGCATGCACGGACGAATTTCCGCACCTAACGATGTTCTCCCATACCCTGCAAGCAATCTGGTGGGTTATCAGTACATGAATGCACTAGTGAGGAGGTTTCTCGCCCGCTCGACAAATCCAAACACGTTATGTCACGCCCCAGTCCCAAAATACATAGGACTAGGACACGTAAGCATGCCAGCCGCATGGATATGGCAACTCCAATATATGGAAATCATAACCCATACGTATGTTGTAATATGAATATCAAATCCACAAGTGGTATAAAATGTATCACAAGTCACAGGGTATAACCTAAATCTCATCCACAAAAAATCAATATAAATAAATAACAAACATCTATATAACTAGATCTCAATAAAAAGTATCTAAAGATGACAGTCGGATGGAAACAAATCCACTACCAACTCGAATATAAGAGAAAATACAATATAAGTATACCTCAACAAACACAATATAAGAATACCAGCTAACAATCACTGGCTCGAAGAGAAGACATCCTCGAAATATATGTAACCATCTGAATCTGTACCCCTGCGAATACTCAAGAACAGCGACAACTGGAAGGGCCAGGTCCTCAGAGGGACGTAACAAGATACATAAAAGCAAGCTAATTTGAATACAGTAAACATGCATAATATTTGAAAATATATAAGTACACTGTACAAGACAATCTATATGAATGCAAATGAGGATAACTTTTCGATGTATAGGCAAGAATAGGCTACTCGATCTACCTCACAACTCACACACTCGTCAGTGGACATCAGAAATCGACATACCGCGGGGGTAGCGACCAGCGAGACTCCAGAAATTGACATACCACGGGGGTAGTGACCAGCGTGACACACGTCCGTATTGTCCTCTCATGATACTAAGTGTCAAGTGTGTGTCAACATATCTAATATATAGTAATGACTGAAAGGAACTACACATACATTAAATAAACAGAGATGCAATAAATATATAGAAATATACTAAGCATGTAAAATACTGTAAGCAATTTGGCAAGGTATCTTGCCTGATCTGAAAAAGAATGAAGTCCCAACTCAAGACATCGTCCGATCTACCCGTCACATAAATTAAATAAGTTAGGTTACAAAAGTGGGTAAATAAGTTCCTCTATTTTAATCTATTTTAATTCTGAATAAAATAATCAAAAATAGTATTTTAATCTTATTATAATCTGATTTTATTGTTAAGCTCTAATTTTGGTCCAAAGAAAGTCAACTTTAAGAATTTGTGATCCGTAGCCCGCAAATCGAGGCAATCCGTTAACCAAAAAGTCAACCGACTCAAATCCTGGATTTGTGTATGGAATCCTATATATTTTAATGCTACATGAACACTGGAATAGATGATTTCATAAAATCATAAGTCAGTAAAGAGTTATGGCCACAAGGGCGCACAGATAATAGTTTTCGGTAGTTTCCTATTTACGTCTACGTTGCACAAATTTTATAGTAGAATAAATTTATATTTTAAATTCTGTAAAAATACTTTTCTGGAAGTACATCATGTCAACTTTCTGAAACTTCAAACAGTTTGTAATTCCGAGTTTGGGATCTCCCGAAATCTCGAAAATACCAAAATGCATCTGATTTCGGACAACTGACACTTTTAGAATTTTCTGGAAAAATAGGTTCTAAAATTATTAAAATAATTTATATATTCAGAAAATTAACCTTGATATGGTTTTAACAAAAAAAACTGGAGCACGTTTGGAGTCCGGAGCTAGGAGATATCATCTTTTTAAGTCGTCATAACATACTAGAAAATGAGGCTGAATTTATGACGAATTTTGACTCTTTTTGGACGAAAAAGAGGTGAATTTGGGGAAGAAAAATATGAAGGATGAGGTATTTATAATGGTGGAGACTACTTAATTGAATACGACTAGGATTGGCTAATTTGAATATGAATAGGATCGGTTTAAATAAGGATAGGATATGCATGAAGTTGCTTTCCTAGTAGGGTTAGGATTTGAATTAATTTAAAAATAGAGTTTAAGTTTATCTCAATAATTTATAATCTTAAATAGAATTAAAGATAATATAAATAATTTATATATAATCTTATTAATATCTATTAACACTAAATTAGCATCTATCTAATATTAAGACTATATATAACCAAATAAATTCTAATTAATTTCAAAAATCTAAATAAATTTCTTAAAATTCTAAATAAATTATAAAAAAAATATAATTAAATATTTTAACCAAAAATAAATATTTGGTAGGAATAACATGCAAGTATGGTCTCAAAGTAAATCATAGAAGTCCTAGAAATTACGTTCCCTATGTTTTAATTACCTAAAAATTCTAGAAAAATTTTCAAAAATCTAAAATAACCTAAAAATAATTCTAAATAAATATTTATATAAGTAAATATATCAAGAAATTCATTTGCTAATTAACTAAGAGAATACTCTAAAGAAATTCAATATCTATAATAAATATAATAATATAAAATATATATAAAATATCTATTTTGGGTGAGGGGGTTTACAATCTACCCAACTTACAAAAAATTTGTCCTCGAAATTAAAATAGGACATGGTTTCTCTCTATCTAATCTCACTTAATCACAATCTAAAAGAATTCACCTCAAGTTTAACAATGCAATTTCTACCCAACTTAGAATTTATCCACCGATCAAATAAGGCTATACATTTAAGAAAACTATTTCTTAAATTATTTAATCATGTTATTCAATCCTCAGAAATTTTAACACCAAACATATCACCTATGGTATGCCCTTAATCAATTATAAAAGAGAGTCACTAAGTCATGTGATTAGCCTTATGGGGTATATCTAGTACTATCAGTGTGTCAACTTAAACCAAGCACGAGGTTTCGTCTTTCCGAAATAAGGGAAGACGGAGAGCAATAAAAAAGAATTCAAGGTGAAGGTGATAGAATACAAGTACGAGGTTCAAAGAGATTAAGAAATTCGAAAAGAGAGTTGTCAGGGCAGTTGTGGATTGAAATCCTATTTTTAATAATTTTTTATTTACATGCTCGTATCAGTATAGTTACGTAACCGATACGATATGTCAGACATATCTAGGGGCAAGTATATTCGTCTACTACCATATATCTCAATCCACGTAAAGTAGTCATGCGAAGAGCGAACCAAGCGCACTAAGGTTAGTTAGACCTTAATACACCGATTCTGATTAGACAATTGTATCATTGTGTGCACCCAATAATACATATGTCATGAGCAAGCTCGATGAAAGAATAATCTTGCAAAAACTAGGCTATAATAGCAGCATAAGTCAAGGTAGTACAGAAAATATAAGTACGCTAGATTATGATGAGAGAATTTACAAAATAATCCAAGTTCACAAAGAAGATAAGACTCTTACAATCTCTACAGTTGTCATACTAACTCCTTGTCTAAGTCGATAGTCGACTAAATAGGGGTATGGGCTTCTAGGTTCTACAGTCTGATTAAACACTGTCATCTTATGCTAGCATACAGGTAATGTCATTCAGTTATACTTCAATAATAGGTCAAAAGACTATGTGATACTAGGTTGTGAGGCACACTACCCAACTTACAAAAATAAACTAATACTGTACTGTCTTAAGGATACCGTAGAAACTCCTATTAAGGTCTACGAGAAAGGGTCTTGGTACTTATTAGGGTATCATCTTACATTACATAGGTCATGGTCGTCTTAAGTCTCAGTCATAGTGCTTATAGAGCAAGTGTCAATAGTAAGAATGGAAAGTTACTGGCCTTCAAGGGAAAAAGGGGATATAACTCGTATCGAGGTCTGGTACAAGTTACGCAATTGAAACTAAGGGATAATCATCAGGTCACAATCTACAAGGATAACTTAAACCATCAAGTTCTAACTACTAAGCACATGGATTCAAAATTCAAGTTTACAACTATAATCCTAGCAAGCTATATATCCTAACATAGAATAAAATCATTTGGTTTATAATCAGAGAGGTTTAGGTGGCACGAATTGAAAGATGAAGGAAAGAAATTTAGTCGTCTCACTAATAGCGAGCGCTAAGGGTTCAGAGGAACAAGTCATAAAACTAAATAGAAAGACTCTAGATAATGTCATAGTTTCTCTAAGGGAAAGGTGGTATGCTAATCTCCGTGTTCGAGGTATGATCAAGAAAATATTCTATGTATTGCTCTTAGCTTTCTAAGGTACTGTCTGCTAATCTCAAGACAAGAATCTAAATTTATAGTTCTCCAATACTATCTAACTATGAAGGCTAGGTTCAGTCATAATATTCAATTTTGGTTTTCTATTGGTTCCTCAATACTAGGGTCAAACATTATGGTAAAACTTCTAACTAACTCTAGTAATGTCTATACTACTCTCAAGTCCTCATAATACATCAAGGGGTAATGGTAAACCAATCTATAGATAAGGAATTCTAGGGTTCACTAGATATTCTAAACTTAATGGTGTGTCAATACTCTAGTTGTACTCTTAATAGGAGGTTACCCTACTTATCATCTAGCGACAGGGACTTCTATATTCTAGGAGGGGGCTATACTCAAGGAATTATCAGGGAAGTACATGAATCAAGCAGGATATTATTATTCGAATAGAATAGACTGGAAGGAGAGCGAATCATAGTCAATTGTGGATGAGATCCTATACTCTATTCCTAGGTGCAGGCTTGTTCGGTACAATAACGTAACCGAGATAATATACTCTCGACCTGCATGGGCCACCACAAAAATATATCACGCCCCAGTCCCAAAATACATAGGACTAGGACACGTAAGCATGTCAGGCGCATGGATATGACAACTCCAATATATGAAAACCATAACCCATACGTACGCTGTAATATGAATATCAAATCTACAAGTGGTATAAAATGTATCACAAGTCACAGGGTACAACCTAAATCTCATCCACAGAAAATCAATATAAATAAATAACCAACGTCTATATAACTAGATCTCAATAAAAAGTATCTAAAGATGATAGTCGGATGGAAACAAATCCACTACCAACTCGAATATAAGAGAAAATATAATATAAGTATACCTCAACAAATACAATATAAGAATACCAGCTAACAATCACGGGCTCGAAGAGAAGACATCCTCGAAATATATGTAACCATCTGAATCTGCACCCCTACGAATACTCAAGAACAGCGACACCTGGAAGGGCCAGGTCCTCAGAGGGACGTAACAAGATACATAAAAGCAAGCCAATTTGAATACAGTAAACATGCATAATATTTAAAAATATATAAGTACGCTGTACAAGACAATTTATATAAATGCAAATGAGGACAACTTTTTGATGTATGGGCAAGGATAGGCTACTCGATCTACCTCACAACTCACACACTCGTCAGTGGACATCAGAAATTGACATACCGCGGGGGTAGCGACCAGCGAGACTCCAGAAATTGACATACCGCGGGGGTAGCGACCAGCGCGACACACGCCCGTAGTGCGAGCTATATACTACAATTTACTAGAGTGGTTAAAAGCCCATACGCCTAATGATTGTCCTCTCATGATACTAAGTGTCAAGTGTGTGTGTCAACATATCTAATATATAGTAATGACTGAAAGGAACTACACATGCAATAAATAAACAAAGATGCAATAAATATACAGAAATATACTAAGCATGTAAAATACTATAAGCAATTTGGCAAGATATCTTGCTTGATCTGAAAAAGAATGAAGTTCCAACTCAAGGCATCGTCCGATCTACCCGTCACATAAATTAAATAAGTTAGGTTACAAAAGTGGGTGAATAGGTTCCTCCATTTTAATCTATTTTATTTCTGAATAAAATAACCAAAAATAGTATTTTAATCTTATTATAATCTGATTTTATTGTTAAGCTCTAATTTTGGTCCAAAGAAAGTCAACTTTAAGGATTTGTGATCCGTGGCACGCAAATCGAGGCAATCCGTTAACCAAAAAGTCAACCGACTCAAATCCTGGATTTGTGTATGGAATCCTATATATTTTAATGCTACATGAACACTGGAATAGACGGTTTCATAAAATCATAAGTCAGTAAAGAGTTATGGCCACAAGGGCGCACAGATAATAGTTTTCGGTGGTTCTCTATTTACGTCTACGTTGCACAAATTTTACAGTAGAATAAACTTATATTTTAAATTCTGTAAAAATACTTTTCTGGAAGTACATCATGTCAGCTTTTCGAAACTTCAAACGGTTTATAATTTTGAGTTCGAGATCTCCCAAAATATCGAAAATACCAAAATACGTCTGATTTCGAACAACTGGCACTTTTAGAATTTTCTGGAAAATAGGTTCTGAAATTATTAAAATAATTTATATATTCAGAAAACTAACATTGATATGGTTCTAACAAAAAAAACTGGAGCACGTTTGGAGTCCGGAGCTAGGAGATATCGTCTTTTTAAGTCGTCATAACATACTAGAAAATGAGGCTAAATTTATGACGAATTTTGACTCTTTTTGGACGAAAAAGAGGTGAATTTGGGGAAGAAAAATATGAAAAATGAGGTATTTATAATGGTGGAGACTACTTAATTGAATACGACTAGGATTGGCTAATTTGAATATGAATAAGATCAGTTTAAATAAGGATATGATATGCATGAAGTTGCTTTCCTAGTAGGCTCAAGATTTGAATTAATTTAAAAATAGAGTTTAAGTTTATCTCAATAATTTATAATCTTAAATAGAATTAAAGATAATACAAATAATTTATATATAATCTTATTAATATCTATTAACACTAAATTAGCATCTATCTAATATTAAGACTATATATAACCAAATAAATCCTAATTAATTTCAAAAATCTAAATAAATTTCTTAAAATTCTAAATAAATTAAGAAAAAAATATAATTAAATATTTTAACCTAAAATAAATATTTGGTAGGAATAACATGCAAGTATGGTCTCAAAGTAAATCATAGAAGTCCTAGAAATTTACGTTCCCTATGTTTTAATTACCTAAAAATTCTAGAAAAATCTTCAAAAATCTAAAATAACCTAAAAATAATTCTAAATAAATATTTATATAAGTAAATATATCAATAAATTCATTTGCTAATTAACTAAGAGAATACTCTAAAGAAATTCAATATCTATAATAAATATAATAATATAAAATATACACAAAATATCTATTTTGGGTGAGGGGGTTTACACGTTATATAGGTTCCATGCACCATATATTAAGTTATCTTTATAGTCTTGCCTTAGGATAAGTTTTATGTCATAATGAAAAGCCTAACTCGTGTGGCAATGCACCATGCGATATTTGAGTAACACGGCGATACTTACCAACTTACCATCCGTCCTTCCCTATCCAAGGTAAACTAAGTTAAAACAAGCACGAGTGTATATATATGAAATCAAGTCAAATTGTATAAGCAAACACAAGTGTCACGGGTGGGGTTCTGATTCAGATGCACGAGTTACATGGATTACTCAAGTGTGTTGCAATGTATTCTCAGGTGTTCAATATGTACATATGTCTTATACTCATAATCATTCAGGTATTTTTTATTACTGGATGCGATGCAATAACTTGCACCCGGGTTATCGCTAAGCAAGGATGACTTATCTATATAAATATGAGGTCACTGGCACGACGCCATAGACGGCGGTGTAGTCTCAGGGTGGAATGGTATGCAAGCAGGAACATGGAGCATTGCACATATCCCGCCTAATGCAGGCGACTACAGTCAGGAGGTTCCGACGGGTCGGATCGGCCCCGGTGCCCCGAAGATCGTCCGCGGAGCGAGATTTGAAAATCTCCGTTGTAAACCATATTGTCTGTGACCATGCAAGTCTCTATAATCTTCCAGGCCTCTTGTCAGGTACAGGTTCAAATCAGGATCTTCTCAGGCACGAGTTCAAGTTTAAGGTTGGATTGTTCATAAGCTGATTTAAAATTCAGTACTGATTTAGTATTGCTCCACGAGCTGTGATTCTTGGTTTATTGACATGATGCAATCCCCTAGTTTGGGAACTGCCTTGGCGACCTAACGGCCCCGTATACTTTCAGGTTCATACTTGCACGGAACAACGATTCGATAGTCTTCCGGAGAACTTAGATGAATGCAAGACAAGGTAGTGTTACCGGGGTCGTGGCATGAATTATGTGACAAGCATTGAAACGAGGCAATGAGTAGTTACAATGTAAGCATGCAAGTATGCATTTATATAAAACATAAGAATTTACGTTAGCACGGGTCTAAGGAGTAGTGCGAGGAGTAAAACCGTACATGGACATATCGAGCGACTTAATCCATAAGGCGAGCAGTATAAACAAGTGAAGCAGTGCACTACAAATTGTATATAATGATCTACTCGAGGCATAGCGGTTTCTACTTGCACGAAGCTAAGGTAGCATGCGAGGGTCCAACTATAAGCCAAGTTTTATTTTCATGTTCTAACACAAGCAATACAAGATATGATTATTTTCTTAGCTAGGTGCGTTGTATTCTTTATTAGCATGCAATGGGTGATTCACCTAGCGACTGTCATGTATCGTCCATATTTTTAAGTGTGCAGGCTAAGATAAGACAGGTTCATCATAGCCACCCACCTTAGCGATGTTTTACCTCAGTGATACTCCGAGCGAGCCTTTAAAAGTCTAAGTCTGAACTCCTGAAGGGCCAAGTCTGGAATCATTTGCCTCAAACGAGTCTTCTCGCTGAGCAAGGCGGGTCGGGTTATTGCACTTGCACTGTTTCAATCAGTTATCCGCTTGAGAGGAACATGTCATTATATTATACACTACTCAGAAAAAGTCTCGTCCTCGAGATTTTCTGAGCGCAAACCGTTCTATCGCACTATCGAATCTATCTCAAGCACAATAATCCGTGTCGCATGTGTGTTGGGTATGTCTCATTGAATGACTCTATCATTCAATCCAAGCTCTGACTCGGTCTCTACTGCGCCCTAGCGCATATCATATATCGTTTAACGCGGGGTACGGTATGATCCATCTTGAATGATGATCTAAGACTGAGACAAACTTATCAAAGTCGATATACTCATCCAAGCATATCTAGCACATTCACTTATAACAACATTCAATTTTTGTACACTACTGAGTTTGGATCGTACACATATTCCATGCGTCCCCGAAACATATGTATTTTAACCAAGTTTAGAGATAGCGGAGTCAGACAACTTACTCGAAAAAGCGTTAAGGGTTCTCGTCTTACAATCACGATGATACCTCCAACATGGTTAAATAAAATCTAAGTTATTTCCAATCCGACTCAAATCAAGCATTGCACTACCGTCAAGCACGATCTATCCGATCTACCGACTAGCGTCATGTCCTTTCGTCCATTCTGTTCGTGTCAAACATAGCACACACTTACCGTTCTAAGTCTAACTCTAAGTCTTGCTGTCCCAGTTCTATGTCTTGCTCAAGCAATGCTCTAAAGTCTGTTACACAAGTTCTTTCACTCGGCACAGGGCCGTCTGCCTAATTACTATGTCAGCTCACATGATTATAGGTACAAGTTCAAGCACACGATTCATCGTGCAAATTTGTCGCACGATGCTCACCCCAATTCCTAAGGTCAAACCAATGTTCGTTTGTATGAGATATTCTATCCAAGATCGTTTCACTCAGATTTCTAAACATCGGGCACGGATTATCCTACTCACATTAACACGTTCGATGCACAGGGTCCGAGTCCATTCAATCAAATCCATGATATATCCATGATGCATGTCAAGCCTAGCAATTCGCATAGTCTATCTCTTCAAATATGTTTTGATAGGACCCACCTATCCATTATAAGTCTAGACCACAAAGCCATGATTCAATTCTAAATCTTCGGTCATAACTCTAAGTTGTCCAACAAGATTCACGTATCTGTTCATGAAACCATCAAGCGTGTCTTACTCCAGGTTCTAGACTAACTCATCCATAAAACACTTCTGATTCACTTGTATTCTCAAACTCGTCTTATCGTGTCGAACCACAAGTCAAGACGATCCTTCAATTGTCATGCTCCGGTCTCCCGCAAGTTCGATCATCCTTGCTGGACGTGAGATTACCATGCCAATGCTCCTGCTGGATAATCTTCCTAATCCGGTTGTGACGCATGTACGAGCATGGAGTTATGCTCGCACAAGACAAGAACGTCGAACGTTATGGTTTTTATCAAAATGATCGAGACACCTTATCATTACACTTTTGTTTTATCCAAGTTATATATCCTTTAAGTCATGTCCGTTCATGCCGTGATCATAATTCGTCACTCCTTTAAGTCATGTATCGTCCATATTTTTAAGTGTGCAGGCTAAGAAAAGACAGGTTCATCGTAGCCACCTACCTTAGTGATGTTTCACCTCGGCCGAGTGATACTCCGAGCGAGCCTTTGAAAGTCTAAGTCTGAACTCCTGAAGGGCCAAGTCTGTAATCCTTTGTCTCAAACGAGTCTTCTCGCTGAGCAAGGCAGGTCGGGTTATTGTACTTACACTTTTTCAATCGGCTATCCGCTTGAGCGGAACATGTCATTACATTATATACTACTCAAAAAAAGTCTCGTCCTCGAGACTTCCTGAGCGCAAACCGTTCTATCGCACTATCGAATCTATCTCAAGCATAATAATCTGTGTCGCGTGTGTGTTGGGTCAGTCTCATTGAATGACTCTATCATTCAATCCAAGCTCTGACTCGGTCTCTACTGTGCCTTAGCGCGGATCATATATCACTTAACACGGGGTACGGTATGATCCATCTTGAATGATGATCTAGGACCGAGGCAAACTTATCCAAGTCGATATACTCGTCCAAGCATATCTTGCATATTCACTTATAACAACATTCGATTTTTTGCACACCACTGAGTTTGGATCGTACACATATTCCATGCGTCCCCGAAACATATGTATTTTGACCAAGTTTAGAGATAGCGGAGTCAGACGACTTACTCGGGAAAGCGTTAAGGGTTCTCGTCTTACAATCATGATGATACCTCCAACATGGTCAAATAAAATCTAAGTCATTTCCAATCCGACTCAAATCAAGCATTGCACTACCGTCAAGCACGATCTATCCTATCTACCGACTAGCGTCCATGTCCTTTCGTCCATTCTGTTTGTGTCAAACATAGCACACACTTACCGTTCTAAGTCTAACTAAAATTCTTGTTGTCCCAGTTCTATGTCTTGCTCAAGCAATGCTCTAAAGTCGGTTACACAAGTTCTTTCACTCGGCATAGGGTCGTCTGCCTAATTACTAGGTCAGCTCGCATGATCATAGGTACAAGTTCAAGCACACGATTCATCGTGCAAATTCGTCGCACGATGCTCGCCCTAATTCCTAAGGTCAAACCAATGTTCGTTTGAATGAGATATTCTATCCAAGATCGTTTCACTCAGATTTCTAAACATCGAGCATGGATCATCCTACTCTCATTAACACGTTCGTTGCATAGGGTCCGAGTCCATTCAATCAAATCAATGATATATCCATGATGCATGTCATGCCTAGCAATTCACATAATCTATCTCTTCAAATATGTTTTGATAGGACCCACCTATCCAATATAAGTCTATACCACAAAGCCATGATTCAATTCTAAATCTTCGATCATAACTCCAAGTTGTCCAACAAGATTCATGTATCCGTTCATGAAACCATCAATCGTGTCTTACTCCAGGTTCTAGACTAACTCATCCATAAAATACTTCCGATTTACTTGTATTCTCAAACTCGTCTTATCGTGTCGAACCACAAGTTAAGACGATCCTTCAATTGTCATGCTCCGGTCTCCCGCAAGATCGATCATCCTCGCTGGACGTAAGATTACCACGCCAACGCTCCCGCTGGATAATCTTCCTAATCCGGGTATGACGCATGTACGAGCATAGAGTTACGCTCGCACAAGACAAGAACGTCGAACGTTATGGTTTTCATCAAAATGATCGAGACACCTTATCATTACACTTTTGTTTCATCCAAGTTATATATCCTTTAAGTCATGTTCGTTCATGCCGTGATCATAATTCGTCACTCCAAATCATCTAACTTCAGTGTTACCGTTCGATCAATCCATAGTCTTACTTCTAGCACTCCTCAAGCAACTAGGTTCAAATCCCAAGCTAAAGTCTATTCACTTTGTTACGTTTTATTCATCGAGTTCATTTGAATAATCATCGAGCATGTTCCCGTGAGTTCGATCATCCCCGTCGGACGTGAATCACCACGCCAACGCTCCCGCAGGATAATCGTTCTCGGCCGGGACTAATTTGGAATGTTATCTTTCGAACTAGATTCAAGATCGTTCTTCCAAACTCCAGGTCAAATCCGTTATCGCTTACTTCTTTCATCGAACCACAATATTCTTTTACTTGTATCAATCCGTGCTATCTTCCAATTATCGATATCATGCCAAGTCTATTAATCTGAAACCATAATATCCATTCTCAGACTAACGTCTATCGAGTGATATCCTAATCAAGTTTAATATATTTTAATTTAATCCAAAATTGCTCGTACGATCCATCCAGTTTCCTTGACCAAGTTATTGATTCCATTACCTTGAATCCCTATTCGATATAAGCCTTATCACTTGTTTAAGATATTCCCAATCGTTTAAACCAACTATCACACGAGATCTCTGAATTCGTTTGAATATTTTCAAAATGATCCATACACCACTCAGGAATCGAATCATCCAATTAAATCCTCAATCGTGTTCGTATCACTCGCTAGTATATTCACCAAGTCGTTCCTTTGAACTCAAACACGATACTTAAGCATCGCTACGATAAATCTTAGTCTCGTATATATTCTATTGATAATCATCCAAGTAAATCATATTTGATTTGTATATGCCGACACGAAATACCGTTCGAGCTATTTTCAAAAATCCAAGCACGATTCTCTACATTCGCCTTAGCGATAATTTTATAATATTTTTATCGGTTGTCATTCTAAGTCTGACTTATCCTTATATGAACAATATTCCAATCTCGCTTGCAAACTAGCTAGCACCAAAGAGTCTTGGCGTGCGATACTCGACACAACTTAGCCAAAAGGCTGTGTGCATAGCTAACCGTCCGAACGATATTCTATTTCGCACACTAACCAACTTGGTAATCACGTATAAGTATTCAGGTTTGCACATAACTTGCAAATTCTAGCACGAGTCTATTCCTATAAAGTCTAACACAGGTCGGAACAAGGGTCTTCGCATAACTATCCAGTTCAAGTAATCATATCATTCACATGCATTTTGAAATTATTTAGACTCATTATATGGAAACATTCCAACGGGTCAACGAGAGAAAGAGTATGCACATAACCCACGAACGAGCTTTCGAAACTGAGAAAATCGATAAGAAGTCCAAAGACGTAAAGCCGATGCTCTGATACCAATATGTCACGCCCCGATCTCCCACAGGTAATCGGCCATCCCCACTAGGCGCAAATCACCGCGCCAGTGCTCCCGCGGGATAATCGTTCCATTCTGGACGTGATGCCACACGAGCACAAGCTGCGTCCGTACAAGGCCATGATCCGAACATGCGGTAAAATGACTAAGTCATAGAGTCGCACAGATAGTCTGAATGCAGCAGAATAAGAAACGAACAGACGATTGACAAAAAGTTCACAGAGTCATCAATAACGGAAGCAGTGAATTACATAAGTATAGAAGTAAAACAAGCACTTTATTGATATTGTACCAGTATTACAAGCGACCCTAGGTCGAGATTACAAGTCGCTCAAGTCTCTCTCTCTCTCTCTCGAAACAATAAAAATGTGCCAAGTGGCTACAATTGTGGAATGATACATAGGCGATGTTCCAACATTATGTCTTGTATATGCACTTCAGCTCCGGATGCAATGTTCCAAGGCTCCAGAGTGAACTTCATGTCTTAGAACGCACGAACGGGTTTTCGCACCTAACGACGTTCTCCCGCACTCTGCAAGCAATCTGGTGGGTTATCAGTACATGAATGCACTGGTGAGGAGGCTTCTCGCCCGCTCGACAAATCCAAACACGTTATATAGGTTTCGTGCACCATCTATTAAGTTATCTTTCTAATCTTGCCTTAGGATCAGTTTTATGGCATAATGAAAAGCCTAACTCGTGTGGCAGTGCACCGTGCGATATTTGAGTAACACGGCGATACTTACCAACTTACCATCCGTCCTTCCGTATCCAAGGTAAACTAAGTTAAACTAAGCACGAGTGTATATATATGAAATCAAGTCAAATTGCATAAGCAAACACGAGTGTCACGAGTGGGGTTCTGATTCAGGTGCACGAGTTACACGGATTACTCAAGTGTGTTGCAATGGATTCTCAGGTGTTCAATATGTACATATCTCTTATACTCATAATCATTCAGGTATTTTCGATTACTGGATGTGATACAATGACTCGCACGCGGATTAGCGCTAAGCGAGGATGACTTATCTATATGAATAGGAGATCACTGGCACGATACCATAGACAGCGGTGTAGTCTCAGGGCAGAATGGTGTGCAAGCAGGAACATGGAGCATTGCACACATCCCACCCGATGCAGGCGACTACAGTCAGGAGGTTCCGACGGGTCGGATCGGCCCCGGTGTCCCGAAGACCGTCCGTGGAACGAGATCTAAAAATCTTCCTTGTGCACCAAGTTGTCCGTGACCATGCAAGTCTCTATAATCTTCCAGGCCTCTTATCAGGTACAAGTTCAAATCAGGATCTTGTCAGGCACGAGTTCAAGTTCATGGCAGGATTGTTCACAAGTATATATCGACTCCCCGAGCCATTTAAAATTCAGTAATGATCGAGTATTGCTCCACGAGATGCGATTCTTGGTTTATTGACATGATGCAATCTCCTAGTTCGGGAACTGCCTTGGCGACCTAACGGTCCCGTATACTTTCAGGTTCATACTTGCACGAAACGACTATTCGATAGTCTTCCGGGGAACTTAGATGAATGCAAGACAAGATAGTGTTACCGGGGTCGTGTCATGAATTATGTGACAAGCGTTGAAACGAGGCAACAAGTACAAGTTACAATGTAAGCATGCAAGTATGCATTTATATGAAACATAAGCATTTACGTTAGCACGGGTCTAAGGGGGTAGTGCGAGGAGTGAAACCGTACATGGACATATCGAACGACTTAATCCATAAGGCGAGCAGTGTAAACAAGTGAAGCAGTGCACTACGAAGAGTATATAATGATCTACTCGAGGCATAGCGGGGTCTACTTGCACGAAGCTAAGGAGCATGCGAGTGTCCAACTATAAGCCAAGTTTTATTTTTCTATTCTAACACAAGCAATAAAAGATGAGATTATTCCCTTAGTTAGGTGCGTTGTATTCTTTATTAGCATGCAAGGGGTAATTCACCTAGCGACTAACATGTATCGTCCATGTTTTTAAGTGTGTAGGCTAAGCAAAGACATCTTTATCGTAGCCACCCACCTTAGCGATATTTTGCCTCGGTCGAGCGATACTCCGAGCGAGCCTTTGAAAGTCTAAGTCTGAACTCCTGAAGGACAAAGTTTGGAATCCTTTGCCTCAAACGAGTCTTCTCGCTGAGCAAGGCGGGTCGGGTCGTTGCACTTGTGCCGTTTGAATCGGCTATCCGCTTGAGCGGAACGTGTCATTAATATAAATCTATTTAAATATATTTAATTTAAAATGTATTATATTTTAATTAGAATTTGTTATATATTTGTTTATAATTTAATTATAATTATATGGATATATTTCTACTCTTCATAAAGAGTCTTGAAAACGGTTAGCTACGCAATATTATCTCATTATAAACAAAAAAATATTTGTAACTCATGATGTTAAGGTGGGAGGTATTTTTTTCTAGTTGACTGAGTTCGAATTCTTATACTTTTAACATATATATATTTTTATAATTTTTATGTAATATTAATTTTTTAAAAATAATAAATTGATGATATATATACATACGATTTAGACGGCTAAGTTTGAGCCGTTTTGAAATCTTATTATATTATGTAAGAAGGAAGATTGGACTCCAAATTGGGAATTAGTGACCAATCCTCCATGTAGAACTAACCCTCCTTTCTCATCCAGTCCGTACTCTCTCTCTCTCTCTCTCTCTGATCTGGATCTCTAATGGCGGCGATCTACAGTCTGTTCATCATCAACAAGTCGGGAGGACTCATCTTCTACAAGGTGAATATCCCCTTCTCTCTCTCTCTCTCTCTTTTCTATTCAGCACCCCCCCCCCCCCGGTTATTTCCAAATATTCGCAGAGCGAGTCCGGAAGGAAGGAATTCGTTTAATTTTGTGAGGTGGTTGTGGTGGTAGGACTACGGGTCGGCGGGGAGGATGGACACGAACGACAGCCTCCGACTGGCGAGCCTGTGGCACTCGATGCACGCCATTTCGCAGCAGCTCTCCCCGACCGTCGGATGCAACGGCATAGAGCTCCTCCAGGCCGACTCCTTCGACCTCCACTGCTTCCAATCCCTCACCGGTACGTTACTTTTTTTGATGCTTCTGGTGGCGGCGGTGGTGATCTGGGAAGCGCGGACACTCCTTGTGTCCTGTCATATTAGGAATCTTATTCTCGGTGTAATTGTTAGCTATAATGGGGCTTTAAAGTGCGGAATGTTAAAAAAATCATAAATAATTGGGTTATTTAGTTTTAGTGTATCGTATAATATTCAAAATATGAGTTTAGTTCTCCATATTGTCCAGAAGAGGGTTTGGGTCTCGTCCCGACGTTGGACTTGGGATGACCGTGCAAAACGGAGACCTAAATACAAATTTCGAACATCCTAAAACGAAACGCAAAATTCGCTCCGTGTCGGACCCCCATTGTGTCCTGTCATATTAAGAATCTTATTCTCGGAGTAACTGGAGAAATTATTCAGTGGGACGAGATCACCACGTGGCAATGGTAATATCAAAAGGCCAAAAGAGAAACTACTCAAACAATTGCCAAATATCATTAAGATAGGATTACCAAAAATAGTAAGATATTACCATGTGTCATTATACCAATGGACGGGGTCACCATTCACCACTAGCACGTGGTGAGTCCGTCCCACTAAATAATTTCTCGTGTAATTGTTAGCTATAGTGGGGCTTTATAATGCGGAATGTTAGAAAAGTTGACCACAAAATACTCGGCCATAAATAATTGGGTTATTTAGTTTTAGGGTATCTTATGATAGTCAAAATTTGAGTTTAAGTCTCCATATTGTCCAGGAGAGGGTTTGGGTCTCGTCCTGACGGTGGACTTGGAATGACCGTCCAAAACGGAGACCTAGACGCAAATTTTGAATATTATAAGAGATCCTAAAACTAAACACAAATTCAAATACTATGGAGAGCTAAACAAAATTTAAGAGTCATCCCAAGTGAACCGTTAGGAAGGGATCCAAATCCTCTTCTTCTGAAAAATATAGAGATCTAAACGCAAATTTTGAATATTATACGAGATCCTTAAAGTAAATAATCCTAAATAATTACAACAACAACAACAACGAAGCTTTTATTCCAAGTTCTTGGGGTCGGCTGGCTGCTCCCCAACATATAATTACATAATGTAAATAGTCACAGAAACATACTACGCAACCAATGGAAACCACTTGTCATTTATCTTTTTCATTTTTGCTAGGTTACTAATAGTTATGCTGTGCATTTCGTTGATTTCATACCATCCTTGTACGTTGAAGTAGAAAAATACCTGTTTGTCCAAGAAACAGAAACATGCCTCTTTAATGAGGAATTGATGGTCCAAAGAGAGTAATAATTTGCTTAGTTTTGTCAATAAGAGTTGGGGACCAACTCAAAGGAATGATATCAATGTTAGTGTTTTTTGTTTTACTGAATTGTACTAATGCCAAGTTAATTAATCGTAAGAACATTCCTTACGATCACTTTTTAAGTTTAGAACTCAGCACGAATAGCGTATTTAGGCTATTTTGATAAGTAGGAATGAGTTGACGGAAGGGTTTTAGCATTCTTAGAAAATGAGTAATGAAGATAAAGTTTAGAAGGTTGAACTGAGTTTAATTGGAACTATTATGGTGGGATCATCAATGTTATTAAAGGTGTCCGTCTCCCAGTTTTAGGAGTCCACCAAAGTGTTTCAGATGTCCCGTCACCTTGCCGTCGTAGGTGTCTGCGTGGGGTTTCAGATGCTTTGTCGCCTCATCGTCTTATGCGGGTGTCTCGAGCTGCCTTATTTTGTTGTCTGGAACCTAGTCCATATCCAATAAGTTAAAAGCTACAAATATCATTAATAACTTATTATAGAGGCCATAAAAAAACAATGACATTTCCCTTCTCTTTTGTGTCTATCCTAATCCATCAATTATGTCTGCAACTTTGACATCAATTGCAAGCACCATTTATATGTTCTGTGTGTATCATACTCTCTCAAATTTTCTTTTCTTTTCTCCTCTCTATGCCAATTTAGCGATACATTTAGCTATTGTTTTTTGATTGAACACTTCATTCAGTTGATGTTCTTGAAATCTCAAATTTGTGTATGCAATATGTACAATAAGAATTACATGTGATGCTTATATGTTTGAAATTGCACATATATTGTACAAATTAGGAGGAAACCACAGCTCAAAGTTTTAGTCACAAATGACAAGCTTGTCTTGACTTACCTACTGTACAACCATAATTTTGGTGGTGAGCAAGGTTCATGATATCTATTGTTCCCATACCGGTTAGGGGTTCTCATAACTGGAAACGGAAACCGGACGATATACCATACTATTGGGCGATATTGACCCATAGTGTAAAAACAATAATTCACTTCATATATGACGTACATAACAGAATTAAAGCATTAATATAAAATCTAACAAGTATCCTTAAATAATTCCAGCAATAAATAACTCAAAATCATCCTTCAAACTAATAATTAAGCAAAATTATTCTTTATAAAATTTACCAAACATAATATTTAGAAGCATATCTAAAAAAAATCACAAAACATAAGATAGTAAGCTAATAAAGATATTATTTGTCATCTCTTTATTCTCAAAAGCTAAGTTTATTCTTTTTCACTATGAGAGGCAAGTCTTTTTCTTTCTTCAACTCTTTTTCTTCTTCCCTTTTTTTCCGATCTGGTTCGAGAGAGACAAATAGAGGGAGGGGGGGGGGGGGGGGATACTCGATTTTAGGGTTGAGAAAAAAATTCTTATTATATTTCAAAATTTAAAGCTTTAAACCTGTAAATAAGGAAGAATGGATAATTTCCTATTAGGTTTGAACCCACAAACTTAAACATGCAAACTTAACATTTATAGCTGTCAAACCATCAGTATACCGATCAAAATATCGACCAGTATATCGGTCAAACCGGTCGATTTATTTCTTTACTGTTTTTCTGTCTCGGATACCCAAAATGTATTGGTTTCTTTTCAAAACTGGTATACCAGCCGATACCTAGAACACTGGTCATGAGAACCCAGCCTTGCCACACCTGCAATGGCAAGCCTTGGATCACAATGTCGGGCTTATGTGATATGCCATGGCTTGCTTATCTTTATGGTTATAGAGTAATGCACCTTAAAACTTGCAGCATGGCATTGAAACGAGTCAATATTTCTGAAGGCATAAAACAACCTAATTCGTCGAGGAGAACGAGAGTTACCTTATTAGATGTACAGTTCTCAGTCAAGAGAGTCACGATTCAACATTGTACATATAACAATGCTTCGCTTTGCAACATTTATTCCGTTGTTCATCTTTTTTGGTTCAAACTTGTTTTATATAGGGTTCTTTGAAAGAAGAGGAAGTGGTTCCTTCTACGAATTAGACTTTATTGATGTAGACTTGCTCTTTAATTCTTTCCGCTTAAAATGTTATTAGACTGTTATGCATTGGCGGAAAGTTGATCCTTCTTGATGTAGCTAGAATCTAAAAGTTTCATTTTAGATTCTTATCTCTCTAGTCTCATCAACTAACACAAGATCCTCAACAAATAACATACACAATAGAAACTTGTCCTGGAAGTTTCTAGTAAGTTCATCATAATTATGTGCAAAAAGGTAAAGATTTGAGTCTAATTCTTGAAGGAGGCCTATAGTAATGGAAAATGAAGGTGTACATGGTATTCTCGAATCCATGATGCATATGTTTAATAATTTGAATGTAGGAATTGAAAATTTGTTTTCTCCAATGCCCACCACATAAACTCTCTAGGGTATCATAAATCTTTTCTATCACAATGAAACCATATGTAGATCTTAGTCTCTAAATTCTTCTATCGCTCTTCTTAGTAAGTAAATAACTTCCATACTAAATCTTTATGACATTGAACCAACTTGATTCTCATAAATACCAAGGTTAACATAATCGGTATCTGACCTTCCTATGAGTATCTGGATTGGCGATATCAACAGTATTGACGGTTTCGGATCGGAGTATCGATTTTTTGGTATCAGAAGACAAATAATTATTAATAAATTATTAAAATTTTAGAAAAAAATATTTATGTATTTTAGGCATAATTTTAAGTATTTTTGTGTTATTTTTTAGTAATTTTTGACTTAAATGAAATAATACTCACACTTGCTGATTGGTTTACCTTCGACAAATAAGTTTTCTTCTTTTACATGCTTTTAAACTTTACTATGCTTTTACATCATTGCTGATTGGTCTTTTTCGTTCAATTTTGTTGTTGTTGAATTGACTGGAAAAGAGACCCTCGATATCGGTATCGGTCGGTAGCGGAACGGTACATGCCAAACCGTATCGGTATCGTCCGTATCGGATCGGTATCGGCCGATACTACAAACAATGATAAATACTTGTTTCTCTTCTTAAATTGTTTCAATTACTCCACAAAATTATCATTGTATTACCTCTTAAGCTTACTCTTCTGACTACTAGTAGAACTTTATACTTATTCCTTACTATAAGTAGGTATCAAAATGCAAGTTCTCCATTCATTAGGTACTTCTACTTTTCTAGTCATTAAATTTAGTTGAATGAGTTAGTTAGCCACACCAATCCTTCATCTCCCAAACATTTCCAAACTTCAATAAGAATATCATCAGGATCTACACGGGCATCCATATATCTAAATGTTGATTACATGTATTACTAGTTTATATAAGCTTTGTATCATGTGCTTTACCTAGTTCTGGTTTCCCTACGAAATTCTCCTTACAAGCTAGCTCAAGTGACTGAAAAGAACACTGAACCTCCGTTAGATCAAGTAGCTATGCAAGTCACACAATAATCCTCATTCTGGTGGCATCCTATTTGTAATTTTTTTTGTCGAGCCTTAGTAGGGCAATCATGTTTTCTTTTGGGGTTTAGAGATAGGTGAACATTGTTGGATATGTTAAATGGAGGAATGTTAGGAACCATATCAATGGTAGCGAAGACTTTCTTATTGGATGACCATGGTTGGGTTTGCTATCACTACTTCGATGTTGAAAAAAAAATGACCATTCTTCTCCAGTTGATTAATTCAAACCTTGAAACAATGATTGACATATCAATGGATGCATGCTGGAGATAGCGGAGGTTGATCAGATGGCAGCTAGATTGTCTTTGGCAACAAACTCAACCTGTGTAGGGTGGCCTTCATTGTCAGTATGCATTCCCAGCCTTGATGTTGTTTTGGCAATTAAAGGAATAACTCGCAAAAGTATTACCAAGTGGGGTTTATTATTAGAGCAATTTTGTAAGGGAAAACAGTTAGCTGAAAAAAAGATAGCATCAGCATAGGCACTATAAAAGTTGTTTCCGTTTCTGTGTTGCATCACACATGTATCGGACATGTCGTGGACACACCAAAATGCACTAGGAGACGCCAAAATTAGTTATCACATCCCTATTGCGTCATGTCTATATGTGCAATGTAGCTAAAAAATGGAAGGAAATTAATGAGGCATTTCCCCTTTAAGTTCTATGGTACTTTATCACTAGTCATCTTTGATATTTGTGGAACCACATTTTCAGTTTCAACATAATATTCTTTTAGGTTCATGGATTGAAGGTAGGTGAAACTTATTGCCTTCTTCTTACACCTAGGAAACTCAAAACGGAGCAGCTCACATGACACACGAGGACACGAACCATATACAGGAAGTGCTAATAAGAGAATACCTAGGATCTTAGAAGGGCACAGTTGTGGGCCAATGTAAGCATGTAAGCAAGGAGATTTATGAGATTACAGGAATCTCCCCAAGGTTTGTATGTTTATCAGGTAAACACCCCCCCCCCCCCCCCCCCCCCCCTCTCTCTCAACCCACCCACCACCACCACCACCCCCCACCCACGCCAAACCCCGTATTTCTTTAATATTACATTTCTTTCATTTTGCCCCCCTTCCACTGAAATTGTGATAGGAAAAAGAAAAGAAACGTCTAAGATACCTTTTAATGAGAAAAAATAAATAAGCATTATAATCTGTCTCAATCCTCTCCCGGTCCAGCTTTTAGCCCCTCCACTTCCATTTCCTTTTCCTTACTTCCCCACCTCCCCCACTAACAGCGATAGTAAATGGTTGTCGCAAATGCTGCTAGCAATAGATAACCTTCTCCTTCCCCATCACTACACTCTCCCCTTGTTTCCTCTTCCCTTGTGGTCTATGATCCATATCATAGTTGTCTGAAACGAAAAGTGTTATGCGCCAATCTCTTTTGGTCACAGATGCTGGTTACAAATGACAACCTTCTCCTTCCCCATCACTACTTTCTCCCCTTTTTCCTCTTCCCTCGTGGTCGATATCATGGTTGTTAGAGTTGGAAAGCCCTCTTATGCGCGTCCTCCTAAGTGCAAAGCATGCACCTGATGAAAAGTGCAGGCATAATATAAAATCATGTATATGCCATAAATGCAGTGTTCTAAAAAGCGGCCTAGGCGCTAGGCGGCCGCCTACCGCACCGAATTCGGGCAATTCGGCCTCCTAGGCGCCTGTTCGGGCCTAGGCGGCTCCTAGGCGGCCCTAGGCGGCCAGTTCGGCCTAGGCAGCCCTAGGCGGCCAGTTCGGCCCAGTTCGGCCGAATCAAAATTTTAAAAATTCAAAATTTCAAATTTTGAAATTATGAAATTTGAAATTTCAGATTTGAAATTTCAAAAAAAATTCAAATTTCAAAAAAATTTAAAAGAAATGTAATAAAAATTCAAAATATCAGGAAAAAAAATCAAAATATTAAAAAAAATTCAATTTTTTAAAAAAAATTTAAAACTAAAAATTCAAATTTAAAAATTTTTTTTTTTTTCCTGTTCGGCCGCCTAGGCGGCCTAGGCGCTAGGCGGACCTTCGGCGCACCGATTCCGCCTAGCGCAATTTATAACATTGCATAAATGTACCTACTTCATAGTAATAAAAAAAACATAATATATTAATCTAGTATTGAGGAGGTAGTAGGAAAAGGGACTACAACGAGGTTGATGAGGAGATGGTGATGCAAGGACAACACAACCAACGAGCAGATGGTGGCTTCTTTGAGGAGTTGATGACTACTACAAGCAGATGACTGCTGGAATGACGGGTTTTTGAGGAGGCTACTATTAGAGACGCTGCTATTGGTGGTGAGTAGCTGACATCAAGGATTCAGCTTTAGGGAGCTATTGTCAGCGAAATCTGGAAGAGAGATAAAGAGATGATTTACTGCTCGAGTATATAGAAAGATATCATATACAATTAGGGCATTTTAGCTAGTTAACGGGTTGAATGACTCGGATTTGCATCAGGTTAGAGTTGGGTACGGGTAGAATTCTAAAATAAGTCATCTGGGTCGAATTAATGGGTTCAGGGGGAATTCGTAAAAAAACAAAACAACCTTATAAAAAGATGTGGACCTAGGTACCCTGATGCCTTGTCCAGGACGCCAGCTTAGGTGGGACTTTTGCTATTGAATTGCACTTTGGATGAAGCTAGGCTTTTGGTCCTAGCTCACTGCTAAGAATTATGTACCATGTCACTTGCAACGATGGGAAGAGGATGGAGGGGAGGGGAGGGGAGGGGAGGGAGGTGAATGATGGATACTACACAAGGATTCTCTGTAAAAGCTAAGTCCAATGCCTACTGCTGCTGTTGGTAGTGTGAGGTGGGAAAGAACAGAAGAAGAGCTTTAGGGAAAGAGAAGGTCGAGGCGGGACGTTCAGGGAAGAATAGGTAAAATTATGGAGGTTGAAGAGTGGGGGTTGAGGTTAAGATGGTGATACCGACATCCTGGGATGAAGGCACATAGGTCCGATTTTGGGATGTTGGGTGACTTTGTTTGGTGCATCATTTTTTATTTATTTTTATTTTTAGGATTAGCTATATTTGGTAATATGTTAGTTGAATTTTTTATTTTAATTAGGATTTTTTTGGCCAAGTTTTATCTGGCAAAATAAACAGTGTAAGGGACTCGATTTTGTTAAATGAAGAGAATAAGTAGTTTATTTATACTAGATGGTTAGATTGCCAAAAAGCCTAGAATAGGACTTTCAGATTCTTCATATTATATGCTATAAAACCCTAATCTTATGTAAAACCATATTCTTCATCTTTATAGTGTCGTTCAGATAGTTTAACTTTAAAGCATGGATCAGTTTCACAATGTTTGATAAACTTGATCCTTGTTGAATTCAATTGTGAATTTTCTAAATCCTCCGGGTATGTTTATTGGTATAATGTATATAATCAACTACGATTGCTTCGTAATCAGGCTTTCGTAAATCTCAGTTTGCTTTGTCATGAATGGATCCAAATAGATTGCCCTAGCGTCATGTTCTCCATCATTTGGGAACATTTGTGGGGCGACAAAAATAGGTTGAAGATGAAGAAAGGGTTGTTTTTTGCTTGTTCATTTTAAAAATAAAATAAAATTGACTAAAAGAGCGTCTTGGTATTTCTTAAGAGTTTCTATCTAGGAAGCACACATACATAGAAAAAAAGGGTGTGAAATTCGTATCCGAACGTATCGAATATGCGATACACGTCCTGTATAAGTGTTCTGGAGTATCATGTATTTTTTTTTTAAAATTTTGGATACGTCCTGGATACATATAGATACATACTCATACGAGCTTAAAAAATAGTTAACACTTGCGAGCTTTGAATCCAAGGGCTCAACAACTTCATACATATTAGCTTTGATCCGAAGGACTCGCTGACTTCAACACAAGCTTTGATCTTAAAGCTTGCAGACTTCAACCTCTTTCAAGAAAGATGGTGATCTTCTTACAACAATTGAGGATCTCAATTTACAACTCAATTTATACTCTTATCACAAATATGTAATGGCAAATGAAATCTCTTGAATGTGGAAAAGTTGGGAGTAAGGAATTTTCAAGTTTAGGCTCCAAAAATTAAAAAAAGAAGAGAGGAGAGCAACTCCTATGTATAACCTTCCAAAAGCACAACAAATGGCTGCTTATAATAGAGTTGTTACTATAACAAACAGATACTGCTGCAACAGTAACGACTACAAAATACTGCAATAGTAACAACTATAAATATGTCGTTATTTATAGCCGTTGCAGAGAAAAAACAAAGACAATAATATACTGACAATAGACTGCAATAGTGTACTGTGATAACAAGTTTTGGCGACAGAAGATTTCTAGATATGAAATTTGGGTATAACTGGCAGTAAACTGCTGCAGGATAAATGAGCCAAAATAAGGATGACTGTGTATTGGCGGTACACTGGCATTATACTGCTGCTGAAGGATAAATGAGCCAAATAAGGATGGCGGTGTACTAGCGGTACAATGACACTATACTGCCACTGGACCGCTCAAGGGATATTTGGCCAGATCAGTCTAGGTTTTTGATATGGGAAGTTTGAATGTTTAGGTTAGAGTGCAAGCTCAAAGTCAGAGATGTTCCTAAGGTAGGTTTGAGCTTGCAATATGCCTTATGTACTTGAGTTACATATGTTACCTAGGTTAACACAACTGAAGAGAAGATACAAAGGGCTTGAGTATCTTGAGTCTTGATCGTATATTGACGTATCTTGATCAAATTGATTCTTCATGAGTGCGTGCTTGACTCTTGATATGTGAGTGCTTGGCTCTTCATATTTGATTGTCTTTGATGGCACTTTGGCATTTGGTCAATGCTTTCGTACTGCCATGATCTTCTGTCTTCAAGGTAACTTTGATATGACTTGAGTCATGTATTCTCGTGTAGCCTTCCGTCTTCAAGTTAACTTAGATGTGACTTAAGTTCTTATGACTTTGGCCAAACATGTTTTCTTCATAGGCTTAAGTCCATGACTAATCTTGCTTCAAAATATTTGAATTATTTTCTACAAAATAAAAGTTAGACAAACAAAACAATATACGTAATAGCAAGTTAGTATACGTATCATACCCAACACTAATATAGATATCGTGAAATACAAGCGTGGATGATAGAAATGTACATAGTATCTGGCATTAATAAAGATATTGTGAAATACAAGTGTGGATGATAATAATATTTGAATTTGACACTAATAGAGATCACATACAAATGTGGATGATAAGAATAGTAAAATACTTGGATGATAATACTATATTAACAATATAGTGACTGCATGACTATTAGTGATATCATAGCAATAAACTTAATCGATTAACCATAATCAAAATACTAAAGTAATCATTGGGCTAACACACAAGATTTAAATCCATACTTACTCAACACCAAATTATTAGTTCCATGTTAACCAACAATATGTTATGACTAAAAATGTTTTTAGGTGCTTTTATTTAATTTGTTAACCATGATTATTATTCCTAGGTCCGTAAATATTTTTAACATTGAACTTCAATAGGGATCAACTTCGAGTTCAATAGGGATCAACTTCAAACTAGAAGATCTTATAAAAAATTGCAAGGTTGGATAGAAATTATGATGCAGAAATTCAGAAGCTTAAATAATATCATCACCAAACTAGCTGATCAGCTTTGGCCTATGTAGCACCAACTCTAGCAAATTCAATATCAAGCTGTGATTAAGAAATTTTTTACACAGCCCTAAAATAAAAAAAAAAATCTACCATATGTAAAAGGATATAAGACAATATTAATCAAAAGAAAGAAAAATGCCACAACCAATTTGTACTCGGTAGTTACCAACCAAAAATTTCAGAATTCCAGAACCTTAACATAATCTATTAAGACATTCCTTCTTTTTTAAAGAAATAATTTAATGCAAAAGGCACTATGGAATACCTCTATAGAAGTTAATTTACCAAAAGTATCACCAGCATTATATCTCAGAATCACAAAGTATCCTACAAAACGTTGAAAAATAGAAGAATACTAAGAATATTTAACAAAAATCTCACTAAGAGCATTTGGTCCGGAACTAGACGCAAAATTTAACCAAAAGGTTAAAAAAATAGGGAACTTACTCAAATATTGTTTCTTTAATTTCTTCGGAGAGAAACAAAGATTTAGATTGCAAATAGAAGAAGATTAGGGTTAGGGAACTTATCAAACACAAATTTAACAAAAAGATTACAAAAATTAAATCTATAACTTACTCGATTTCTTCGGAGACAATCAGAGACGTGAATTAGATCCAGAATTCGATCCAGAAGGACCATTACTAGAAGCCAGAAATGATTAGGATTTCGTACACTACTAAATCCAGAAGGACTAGAACTAGAAGCCAGAGAATCAAAGAGAGTTTAGGGCTTAGATTTGGTAGAGGTGGCAGAAAGAGAATTGGCGACAGTTTAAGGTTAGTGCTTGTGGAAGTGAGGATACATACGAGTGAGGGTATAACCGTAAAAGCTATATATATATATATATTTCGATTTTTGGGAAAGGTCAATTCCAAAAGTTGAAACCGAAATCCGAACCGGTAAACCGATTAAAATGAACATGAATCCGAAATCGACCCGACTTACAATTTCGGTCCAGGTCGGTTATCGGTTTAAAACCATTAAATGCTCATCACTCCCGGTTACTATATATATATATATATATATATATATATATAAATGCGCTATATTTTTCAAAAATATGTATCCCTATCGTATGTGTATCCTATATTTTTTCAAATTTGTGTATATCATATCCCATCATATCGTATTACGTATCGTCCATGTGCTTCCTAGGTTTCTATCATGTTGCAAATAGCATGGGGTATATATATATATATATATATATATATATATATATATATATCCCATGCTATTGGTTGTAACTAACCTAGTTGATTGTGCTCAACAAAACAGTTAAACATATATTTATCTCTTCGTTATCATGTATGATCATAACTTGTAACCATCTCCTAGCCATTTACTATAATAAAAAGAAGTATATGGAGAACCCTTGAGAGGTTCATCTATGAGAGAATTCATCTCTCCTCCCCCGTATCTTAGTTAATAAATTAAGTACAATACGTTATCAATACACAAAAGCTCACGATCGTGCGATCATCCTTGTATTAATCCGAGGAAGTATGATCTCAATTTTATTTATGATCTAATATTTTCTTTGTTTCTTCTTAGCAAAAGAGGAATTTTTCTCTATGATGCTTTGTTCCGCCGACCTTCCTGATCGACGATCCTTTAGCCTGCAGATCCTTCAGATCTTACTTAGTCAGCAATAGCAAACTGTACAAATCCTTCGGATCTTACGTAGCGCACAATGACCTTCTAAACTATATGGATCCTTTGGATCTTACTTAGCCCACAATAACTTTCTAAACTATATAGATCCTTTATATCTTTAGCCCGCAATTACTTTTTAAACTATTTAGATCTTAGCCATAAATGACTTCTAATATTTTTAGATCCTTCGGACCTTACCCAAAAATGGTTTAAAATGAAAGTTCTATTATTTCATCAACGTCTCTTAACATTATAAACAAACCGTCCAGCCTCGCTGTAGCGAGGGTAATAAAGAACATAACATCACCATAAGCGACGTTAAAAGCATCGTCCGAAGTGGCGTTAAAAGCATCACCCGAAGAGACGCTAAAAACATCGCCATAAGCGATGCTGACAACATCGCCAGAAGCGACACTAAGCATCACCATAAGTGACAATAAGCATCGCTAGAAGTGACACTAATAGCACGCTTAAATATTAAGCTTAATTTCACCTGAAGCGAAGACAATGTAGTCCCGTGACACCACAACCATCGCCAGAAGCGATGCTAAACAAGTAAACACAACTTCGCGTGAAGCGATGCTCGCTATATGCCAAGTAAAAGCTACCCGTAATAGTTTTGCTAAAAAACTCAAAATTTTGGCTAAGACACTAGCCTTGTTGTCAGGTTTTTCCAGAAGCAAAATTTGGCGGAGGCCTAGCATCGCTGTAACATCCTCGCAAAGGCCTAGCATCGCTAGCAGAAATTTATCTGTAGCAAATATTGACTGAACCTAATCTCACCGTATCGCACAACGATAAAAATTTGCCAGAAGCAAAGATAACAAAATGGTAGATGTCCTAGCCTTGCGATATCGATAGTGTGCCGCAACAATAACTTTGTTAGAAGTAAAATTTGGCCTAGTTTTTCTCCCCTAGCGTTGTATGAAGCGAAGCTATAATTTGGTTAAAGGCACGAGCCTCGCTATATGGCATAGCTCTGCGACATCCTAATATCGCCTGAAGTGAAGCTAATTTTTTTGCTAAGTTGTTATCCTTGCCGTAATGTTAATAAGATTAGCAATGTTGTTTCGTTAGCTTTTCCATAGCAAAAGTTATAAATTGGCGGAAGGCAGAGCTCCGCCTGAAGCAAAGTTCTTACTTGGTATAGGTTATATCTCACTCTTATGCCAACAACATTAGTCCCACAGTTTCGTTAGCTTTGTCATAACAAAAGCTACAAATTAACGGAGTACACAACTTCCCATGAAGCAAGGCTCCTACTTGGCAAAGGTCATAACCTTGCCATAGTTCTAATACTATTAGCTTTTCCTAAAATAAAAGCTACAATTTGTGTAAGGCATCGCCTCATTGAGGCATATCTCCGCTGAGGCATAACCTCGCAGAGGCCTAGTCTCGCTGTCAATAATTTGCCCAGAAGCAAATTTGGCTGTGGTCTAGCCTCGTCGTGACATCTTCGCAGAGGCTTAGCCTTGCTATCAGGATTTTACCAGAAGCAAAACTTGGCATAGGCTTAGCCTCGCCATAAAAACTTTACCAGAACCAAAGCTTGGGAGAGGCCTACCCTTTACCGTAAAAGCTTCGCCAAAAGCAAAACTTGGTAGAGGTTTAGCTTCGTCGTTTTAGCTTCGCCAGAAGCAAAACTACGACTGGTGCATCATAGCTCTACCAGATGCGGAGATAATGTATACAAACTGTTTAGTCTCATTGTCAGGCTAGCGATGCTGCATAGCTTAGCTAGAAGCAAAGCTACTTCGGAGAGGCTATACCCTCGCCGTAATGCTAGCGTCGTCTCAACATTAGCTTCGCCTAAAGCAAAACTAAAAAGTGAACATGAAGTTCTTAAGTTGATCCATAGTTCATATTGAACCTGAAGTTCATAAGTGAACCCGAGGTTCATGTTGGGCTTGAAGTTCATATAGAACCTGAAGTTCATAGAATACCTAAAACCTGTAGTTTCCTAAAATTAAACATTGTATGTTGAGAACTAAAGTTCTGCATGTTTAATGCGCAATTTCTATAATATTCAAATTCATCGTATCGATACTTTTGGAAATAAATGACTTCCATCAGGAATAAATATAAAAGGCCTTAACGTGCCAGAAATTTTAATTTTATTACTGGATTAATATATATTTTTAGTTTGGATATTTTGGTAGTAATTTGTATTTCGGATAATTAATTGATTTTTTTTATATATGTAGAAAGAATAATAGGTTGATAACTTCTTGGATTCATTCATTGATAAGTGAACACATATATATAAGAGAGAGTCAGCCTCTCATTATTGGATCTTCCCGATGTGGACAAAAGCCAAAGACTAATATTCTATACCCTCCCTGTCCAGCTTGTTACAAAGAAACCGAACACGAGAACCAAAAGAGATTTCGTAAAGATATCTGCTATCAGATCGTCGGTTCTCACGTGGTGAAATGTTATCATTCCCTTTGGTATTCATCACGAACGGAGTGGACGTTGATCTTAATGTGTTTCGTCCGTTTATGAAATACGGAATTGGTAGCAATGTGGATGACTGATTGGTTATCACACTACATATCTGCTGCTTCTGATTCTGTTTTTTCTTCCGGTTCCTTTAAAAGATGTTGCAAATATCACTCTTCTGCTGTGCCATGAGCAATGACTCGGTATTCTGCTTCTGAACTCGATCGTGAGACCACACTCGGTTTCTTGCTCTTTTATGACACTAAGTTTCCACCAATAAATACTAAATAGCCGGACGTAGACTGTCGATCTGGAAGACTCGAATCCAGTCAACATTTGTAAAACACTCAAGACGAGTATGTCCATGATTTTCTATACGATTTTTTTTTCGAATTCTGAGCTAGATAGCACAAGATCCTGTGAACAACCTGCGAATGCGGAACACGAGGAGAAGCTATAAACTTGCTTACTACACTAACAATAAAGAAGATATCTTGGCCTCATAACCGCTAAGTAATTGAGTTTTTCAACCAGCCGATGATACTGATCAGGATTGGTCATAAACTTATCGGGAAGTAACTTTATCCTTGGATCCATGGGTGATGTTGCTCTCTTCGTTTGCATCATTCCTTCTTTAGTTACTATATCAAGAACATACTTTCTCTGAGATAGTATAATGTCTTGTTTGTCCCGTGTGACTTCGATTCCCAAGTACTATAATGCTCCCTTATCTTTGGTCTGACTGTTCGTCCAAAAACTTTTTTAGCTCAGCAATACCTTAATTGTCATCCCCTGTAATTATGATGTCATCAGCATAGACTCCAAGTAGTATCCGTTCGGCTGATGTCCGTCGGTAATATACTGAATGATCCTTCTTCGATTGGCATATACCAAATTGATTAAGAACATGAGAAAAACGACCAAACCAAGCACGAGATGATTGTTTGAGGCTATAGAGTGACTTTCGCAGATGACACACCTTATCCTCCCTTGCAACGAACCCATGAGGTTGCAACGCATAGACTTCCTTGTCAAGATTTCTATGGAGAAAAGACATTCTTCACATCCAACTGAAGTAAGGGACAATCATATCGAACGACAAACGACATGAGCAATCGTACAAAGGTTATCCTGGCAACCGGAAAAAACGTCTTAAAATAATCCACGCCGTAAGTTTGAGAATGCCCTTTTGCCACAAGACGAGCTTTTAGACGATCAAGAACGCTATCCGATTTTACCTTGATTGTGAACGTCCATTTGCAACCTACAACCTTCTTACCAAAAGACAAATCCACAAAGTTCCATGTATGGTTCTCCCAAAGCGTTCATATTTTCTCTTCCATAGCGACGCACATGTTGGAGTCCCAGATTGTGGGATCTGAATCCCATAAATAGTGGCCACCAAGGACTGAGTGTGACTCGCGAGCCCTTTGTAGTTGTCAACATACAAAGGATGGTCGTGACATGCATGACGGGAGCGAGTCAGTATATCGGGCGGTGGTGAATCTGTGGAGCTGGAGGATGAATCTAGTGACGACACTGGCTCTACGGTTGTGGGTACCATTGGTGATTTCGGAGTTGGTATTCGCGGACCTTGGGACGGTGAGACTGGCTCGATATGAGAGGGTACCCTTACGAGCGACTGTTTTGGTTGAATCGAATATAGAAGTCAATTCTCATCTGGGTAAGTTTCGGGGACATTCTTTAAGGGAGAGGATGAGGGAAACTCAACCTCGACAAATGTAACATCCCGAGACACAATATACCTCCTCAAAGTCGGAGAAAAACAACGATGCCCTTTATGATCCTTAGAATACCCAAGAAAAATACACTTGAGCGCCTTCATATCCAATTTAGTAAATGTAGGACAAGTATCACGAACGTAACATAAGCACCCAAAAATCTTGAGATGTAGAGGAAATGGCATACGATCGGGATGTAACCTAGAAAAAAGGAGTGCCTCCACTGAAAACACGAGACGACATACGATTAATCAGATAACAAGCTGTAAGCACAACATTCGACAAAAAATTTCTATGTGTACTGACGTGAAACATAAGTGCTCGAATTGTTTCTAAGAGATGACGATTCTTATATTCTGTCACACCATTTTGATATGGTGTATAAGAACAAAAAGTTTGGTGGATAATTCCATGTCTGGCAAGATGGAAAAAGAACTCCCGAGACACGTACTCACGACCATTGTCGCTCTGAAGACACTTAATGGAAATCCCAAATTGAATTTTTATTAAAGTAAAGAAATTACACCAGATATCAAATAATTCGAAACAGTTATTCATTAGGTAGACATAAGTGACTCGTGAGTAGGCATCAACAAATGACAATATTTGAACCTCATCACCGATTCAACATGACATGGATTCCAAATATCATATTGGACTAATTCAAAGGGAGCTGAAACATCTTTATCCAAACTCACTGGATAAGGTGCACGATGATGGTTAGCTAGACTACACGACTCACAATTAAGAGAAACTCGAAGATTTAGTGATAGACACAATTTCTGGAGAGCTCGGATAGACGGATGACCAAGCCGATAGTGCAAACTCAAACGGGTCGTGGGACACGCCGATACATGCAACATCAAGGTTGTGAAAAGCGCTAGGCGCTAGTCGGGCGGGCACCCGCCGCCTAGCGCCTAGCCTGCCTAGGCGGCCGCCTAAATATAGACGGTTCAAAAAATATATAATTTTTTTATAAAAAAAGCTAATGAAAATTGTATAAAAGTCCATAAAACCCAATAACATGCATAATCGGGCGTAGGGGGGACTAGGCGGGCATCGGGCGGACACCAACTGCTTAGCGCCTAGGCGGCCGCCTTTTAGAACAGTGTGCAACAGACGAATTCAGGTCAACCAAGTATAAGCCTCCAGCCACATGTCTCCTACCAATGGTCTTTCCGTATTCGGGTTCTGTAAAACACAACTATCGAGAAAGAATATTACCGAGCAGTGTAAGTCACGAGTTATCTAACTAATGGATAATAAGCTGAAGGGGTTTCCAGGTGTATGTTAAACTGAAGTGAATGGCAGGTTGGGAGAAAGACTGGTATTTCCTCTTCCATGAACTTTCAGAGAACTGTTATTCACAACAATAATATATGTCATACGACCCACAAATACATAAGCACGCAACATACCTGCATCACCTGTCATATGATCAGATGCACCTGAATCGATCACCCATTTCTTTGGTCTTACCAGACACGTCGCTGAATATCCGGTTGTGGATCCATATGTAGAGGCTCCACTACGTAGCTGAGCTTGGAATTCAACGAATTCTGTATAGGTATTTACAGTCATCTTCACGGATCGCTCTTCATCATCATGAGCATCCGATGTAACATTAACAGAAGGAGCTTTGGGACACTTCCACTGAAAATGTCAAGGTTGTCCATAATTGAAGCATATGCGCGGTCGTCCTCCATCACGATCGCCATTACCGCGTCCACCAGCACGACCAGCATTGCGGCCACCACGTCCAGTACGACCCCTACGGAATCCACTACGAGCAACACCTAAGGTAGATCGATCAGCAGGTGCAACTACTTTCGCTGTCCGTATGACTCGAAAGTAGACTTCTATCAGAGAAGGAACCTCGACTCCAGCAATAATCTGAGACCATACAGAATCTGCATCAGGACGATGCGAGGCAAGATACGCCATGACATAGAGCTACTGATGTTGAGTCTTCACTTTATTGACATTCGTTGTCAAGGATAACAATTGATCCACCTCACCAGTCAGGGCCTTAAAGCATCGGAAGTGATCCTTATGTGACTTGTCTCCTTGATCAGCTCTGTAGACGTCGACAACCGAGTCATAAATGCTAGACAAATCGCGCTTTCCATCAAACGCAGCTGCTAGGATCTCCCATAATTTCTTTATCGAATCCGTGTTCTGAACCATATCCTCGATTGATAGTTCTATCTAATTCATCAACTGTGTAAATAGTATGCTATCATCCGTCTTCCACTGCTCGTACATGGGATCATCCACCGCATGGGGGTTGCCAGTGAGATGCTTTGACAACCGCATTCTCCGAAGCATCTTTTCGAACTTTTTACGCCATGTGGAGTAGCCATTTGGACCCTCCAGTCGTCGATCGACAAGTCGAATTGATGAAATTGTTGTACCGGTGCCCGATGTCCCCACTACTGCATTTCTGCCACTGGTATTGTCGGCACTGCTATTCACGTTAGAGTTCATCCTTTAGGTTCTCGATTCGACTATCGTTGATCGTTACGACCCGATATTCACATCAACCATGCCAATGCGCGATGTTCACAACAACGTCGCCAAATACCGGCTTGTGCATTCTTGGCAGAGATCGAAGGTGGATCACACAAGTCAGGATAGAGATTCACACAAAACTAGTTTGCTCTCTGTTAGATCATGATATGGATACCGGACCAGGAAAAGAGATTCACACAAACAAACAATTTTGCTCTCTGTTAACTTCTAATGTCATTGTCGAGGTTCAGAAGTTCACACAAATGATTACCGTTTGCTCTATGAAGATCTCAATTCCAATTTTTTTTATAGCAACAATAGGGCTAGGGTTTTGGGGTTTGGCGGCTGGGTTTGGGAGATAGAGGCAGCATGCTAGGGTTTGGTGTGTGGTGGCTAGGGTTGTGGAGATGTAACGTGGCGGCTAGTGTGCTGGAGTCGGGGTAGGGGCAAGAGTTGTAGTGTCCCGTTCTCCCTTTTATGGGAGCGCTGTAAGAAATACTTGGTATCTTTTGATCGGGGCAGATTGAATCAAGATCCTTTCCTCGTTATGGATTGGTTTCTTCGGAATAAAGTCCCATATTCAGCAAATCGTACCTCAAGGAAGGACAGCGGCAGAGTCGCGAGGGGCCTTTCCGTTGCATTAGTTTTTTTGTCCGTTTTCGATGCCGTTTGGTTGCTTTCTTGTTGGTTTTGTGACTTGCGTTTTCTTGAACGGTTTCGATGGATTTTATTGTCTTCGTTCTTTGAACTTCGCATTTTCTATTGAACTCTGGTAGACCGAGGCAGTAGATATTGATCATCTGTTGATGCGTGCAGGTGATCGAGTAGGCGACTTGCGAGCGGAGTCTTAAAGATCTTCCTTTTCTCTTCCCCGATTGACCAACTTGTGAGTGGCCTTACCTTCGATTAGCTCACTTCCTCTAAGTCTTCACTCTTAATAATCTGACTCGTTTGGGTATTCTAATCAACGATACCCTAATAATAATAACTGAGTCAAGATAATAAATAAACTTGGAACACTTTTGCTTGTCACACAAAATCACTGAACGATCATATTGTCGCATGCTTGTCTGCTATGCATGTATCTATTCTATTTCAGTTGTTGTTAGAACTTATTCATCTATAACTATGCAATGAGTAGTACATAACTTGCAATGTGATCACTTGAGCAGATAGACTATACCATCGCACTGTGCTAAAGTAGCTTTGTTCATTCTTATGTCTTGAAATGCTTTGTATGATAACTTAGTGTTGAGACGTCTTATGGTCACGGACAACTTGTGCACAAGGTTTTGGTTCCTGCGAACGGCCGTCGGGACACCGGGCCCGATTCGACCTAGAAGGAACTCAGATAGTCATGCTAGTACAATCAGCATGGGCAGGACGAGAACTTGTAGTGGGGCTCGCTACCCGCCTGCAAGGATCGCCGCATGTCCAGACTATGGTTCATGATGGCTTATGGTGCCAGTGACTCAATATGTATATTTAAACTGTGCAAGCTAACTATGTCTTCGTGGCAGGGAAGGACATGGTAACTTTCGTGTAGGTAGTACAAACGAGCAGGTAAAAGTCACCTAACAGTGGCATATTTATTTTAGCCATTTCCTATCTACACTTGGACTAAGGCAAGATAGAAAGACCACAATAATAATTTGTGTGCTTCACATGAATACTGTGTCGATTTTGGTGAGTTGGGTTAGCTCGTCCTCACCGGTACTTTTTGAAGTACTGACCCTCGTTGCAACAGGTTCCCCGAGCCAAGACGACGCGGTAAGGAGCTGAAGCTTTCCCCCAACCAGTCCACCAAACTTTGACGTGCTCGTGTTCGTAATTTTGGAGCGTTTGTACAACTCTCCCAGAGCTCGTGCATACTCTCTATGCAGCTCCGATGCAAGACTATATCTTCGCCTGAAGGTCTATTATCTTTTAAGTTTTAGTAAGGGATGTAATGTATGGAACGACTATCTCATTTTGCGTCCATCTTGTAAGCCCGCGCGACGTCCATTTACTTTTGAGTCAAGAGTTTGTAACAAAGTGTACATTTATCAATAAAGAGAACTTTTTTTCGTTTCAATGTGTGTTTTTTAACCTCCATACTTTGCTGTTGTGTTTCTATATATATCATTATGCTAGGTCTTGTGCGGACGCGTCTTACGCTCGCATGACATTACGTCCGGGGGACGATTATCGATTATGCGGAATCGGGACATGACATGAATCGGGGTAGGGGCTGGAGTCGGGAGGGGGGGGGCCTAGAGTCGGGGGTAGTGGGTGACGGTTGCGGAGATGTGGAGGAGCCGACAGAGGCGTGGGTGAAGAGAGAGGAGGCTAGGGTTTGAGAGAGGCGACAACTAGGGTTTGGGAGAGAAGAAGAGGCTAGGGTTTTGGCTCTGATACCATGTAGAAAGAATAATCAGACTTCTTCGATTCATTCATTGAGAAGTGAATATATATATATATATATATATATATATATATATATATATATATATATACAAGCCTCTCATTAATCTACCCGATGTGGGGACTAAAGCAAAAGACTAATATTTAACAATATATGTGATCAATTCAATTAATTTGTGCTCATGTATGTAAACTGAGAAAGTTATATGTCTAGCTGACAGTGCGACTATACACACTATTCTAACTTCATATCTAAGTACAATACTTTGGCAATCCTATCAGGCCCATCTAGCCTGATAGAGGGGCACGACATAGCCTATTTTATGTTGTTAAATGGTAATGAATTTACCATTAAAGAGGTCTTATACATTCTCCATTTTGGAAGAACATGGTTGAGTTTTAAGAATATCGAGAAAATAATTAGCATGCTGAAACCGCTGATGAAAATGGAGTGGAGTTTCAATACATACGACCATAGGTGTTAGTGAAGAAGAACACATTTATGCTTTGGTATGACCGTCTGGGTCACCTGGGTCGAGGCTTGATGCACCGTATTCTCATTTCTATGCACGAGCATCATCTTACCCGTAGTAAAGATCTCACCTATTCTCGTACGCTTTGCCAAGCATATTTCTTTTTCTTTTGTACAACGAATTTCAAGAAAAGATTTGTGGACCTATCCAACCAACATGCATATCATTTAAAGATTTTATAGTGTTGGTTGATGAATCAACTTGCTGGTTATATGATGTACACTCGAAAAACAGCAACTTATGGCTCAGCTGATTAAACTGCAGGCTCACTACCTAAATTATCACATAAGATCCAAAAAAATCTGATAATGCCAAAGAGTTCACATCAAAGACTTTTGATAATTATTGTGTGTTGTTGGGGATTAATGTTGAACATCCGGTCCACCATGTTCACGTCCATATTGGCCTCACAACATTATTTGTGTTTCAGTCGTTCACAAGGACATTGATGATGCATACCTAACCTTTTGTTTCTCCGTGGGGATATGGAATATTACATGCAACAATGTTGGTCCACCTGAGTCTTGTTGTCACCTAACCCTATTTGGCGTTATAGTTGGTTATTGAGTACGAACATTAGGTTTCATATTTATGAAGTTTTTGGTGTGAAATCTATATGTTAGTTGCGCCATCGCAATGTACCAAAATGGGCCCTTAGAGAAAGATGTGGATTTATGTTGTTTATGATTCGCCATCGATATTTGCTATCTAAAGTCCTTGACAAACGTTCTATTTACCAAGATTTGTAGATTGTTACTTTAATGACACAATATTTTTGCCGTTAAGGGGGGATAAGAATGTCAAAGTTTTTGAAGAATGACACAAATTGACGTGGTATGTGCCTACTTTATCTTGTTATGATTTCTGTACCGCTCAATGTGATAATGAAGTACCAAGGATCCTAGATCTTCATATGGTAATGCAAAATATGTCAGATATGTTCGCTGACCTAGCGAAAGTGAAAATATTACATATATCTGCTGTAAATATGCCTGCAAGGATAGGTGTAATAGCATGACACAACTTTCTCTGAAGAAAATGTCCTCCCCGGAAGAGGAGCTTTGCACCCCGAATCCTGTCGCTATCTCAAATTGTCCAATTCATGAGATTATTTCGGATTATGAAAACGTTCTGAAAGAGACGAGTGCACAAAATTCCATATTCGAGAATAAGAAAAATCTCCGTCCAATATGCTAGCTTAGATGAGTTATGGAACAAAGTTGAGATGATCATCGATATATCTTTGCATATTCATTGGCTACTGAAATTATAAGAGTTGTTTGTATTTACCCTCCCAAATTGCTAAACATATCTCTATTCTCAACTATCCTCCTATTTTTATTTTAATCAGTACTATCCTCACCCCCCCTCCCAATTCTAAAAAAATAGACTTTTTTGGGTGGGGCAGCACTAATGTATTCCGTTGAAGAATGTCAACGTAGAACTGATTGGTCAAAATAGAAAGAAGCAATCATTGTTGAATTATATTTCTTAGCGAAGAGAAAAATGTTTGGGCTTATCGATCCAACACCATCCAATGTAAAACCTATCAGATACAAGTAGGATTTTCGTAATAAAGCATAAATGAGATTTGAATGAAATAGTGCGGTATAAAGCACGAAACGCTCGTGGCGCAAGGCTTCTCTCTGACAATTATATGTCTCACGATCAAGGGTATTTGAGCGCCATGAGATTGATTACGAGGAGATTTATTCTTCCGTAATAGACATTATTATGTTCTGCTACCTTGTTCCGATAAAGTGAACATGTAGAAAGTGAACATGTAGCTGATGAATATGGTTACTGCGTATCTTTATGGAGATTTAAATACCGAAATATATATGAAGGTACCTGAAGGATTTCATCTAACTAAAATAGTTCTAGATAACGAAACACGCTCTCTCTCAGGTTGAGACATTCACTTTACGAATTGAAACAATCCAGATAGATGTGGTATAACCGTCTAAGTGAGTATTTGATCAGTTAGTGCTATGTAAATTATGAAGTATGCCATTGCTTGTTTATGAAGAAATTACACTCCGAATTTGTGATTGTAGCATTGTTCTAAAAAACGGTCTAGGCGGCCGCCTAGCCGCTAGGCACCTGGTGCCCGTCCGATGTCCGACTAGGCGTCCGACAAGTCTCCCCAACGTCCGACAAGTCTCCCCAACGTCCGACTACACATGTTTTGGGTTTTTATGGACTTTTTCTGCAATTTTCAGTATTTTTTTGTATTATTTATTTATTTGTTGAATCGCTTAGATCTAGGCGGCCGCCTAGATAGTCCGCATAAGCGGACTTCGTGCTAGGCGGCAGGTGTCCGTCCGACTATTGCCTAGCGCTTTTCACAATCTTGAATTGTAGTAGTCTATGTCGATGCCATGAATCTCAAGAGCTTGGAAAAAAATGTCTCGCATCTGAAGTCGGAATTTGAGATGAAAGATCTTAGAAAAACATATTTTGCTTAGGCCTGCAACGAGTATTATAATAATGGTGTTTTGGTCTACCAATTGAGTTACACCTAAAAGGTGTTACGATGATTTAATATAGACAAAACAAGACCCTCAAGTACACCAATGATTGTTCGTTCTCTAGATGCTAAACTAGATCCCTTCCGTCCTAAGGAAGGCGATGATGAGGTATTGGAACCTGAAGTTCCATATCTAAGTGCAATAGGCGTATTACTGTACTTAAGTCAATGCACTGGACCGAACATCTCATTTGATATGTATCTCTTTGCTATATTTAGCGCTGCGCCAATACGTCGCCATGGTATTAAAGACATCTTCTATTGCCTTGTGGGTACTACAGACATGAGCTTAGATATATCTACGCATCTTGGAATGGATCAAACCCTCTTTATCCTTGGAATGATGTCCGTCTTGTCGTCTATATTGATGCTCGTTATTTATCTGACCCGCACAATACGAAATTCCAAAATTTGTCTTTACCATTTGGGATATAACAATACTTGGAAGCCTACCAAACAAAATCTTGAACGCGACTTCTTCAAATCATATTGAGCTTATTATCGCCCTTCATGGCGCCTCTGGGGAGTGTATGATTGTAAGCTGCTATTGAGCATATTCGGACTACAAATGGGTTCTCTTCCATCAACGATGTCTCGATGATTGTATTGACAGATGAAGAAATACTACATTAAGGGAGACAACACAAAGCATATTGCACCAAAGTTTTTCTTCTCTCATCAGTAACAATATCATCAAAAAATTGAAATCAAGTAAATCCGATCCTATGACAACTTGGTTGACTTGTTCACAATGTTTCTTCCAAAGTCCACTTTCTAGAAGATCGTCCGTGGTATTGGATTTCGAGAATTCTTTGAATTGCAATGTTCGTAGTTTTGGGATAATGTCGAAATTAGAGAGTAATCAGGGGAAGGACTGAGAAGTATATTCACTTGATTTTAATGTACTATTTTTTTTTTCCTTAGGAGAATTTTTGACTGGATTTTTAGCCTTCTAAGAAGGTTTTAACGAGACACCCACATTACGATGATGATATCTTTAGATATCTTGAAGACGTATCAACTCACTTTCTTTCTTCGATTATGATTTTTTTTTCACTGGGTTTTTCGAATCAAGATTTTGATGAAGTCCATCTATATCTGTATATTCCTATAAACTCGCGCCAATCTCATTTCTGAAGACTGATACTAATCTTCCCTGAAAACTGATGTTGATCTTCTATGAAGATCGATGCATATTTTTATTGGGTTGTGGACACTCAAAGGGAAGTGTTGCACTTGTAACTAACTTTATTGATTATGCTCAACTAAATAGTTAAAAGATACTTTATCTCTTCATGATCCTTAGTGATCATATCTTGTAACCATCTCCTAGCCATTGGCTATTATAAATAGAAGTATATGGAGAACCTTTTAGAGGTTCAGCCATCAAAGAATTCCTCCTCTCTCATTTCTTAGTCAATAAATTGACTACAATATATATATAAAGTTATTTGGCTATTATAAATAGAAGTATGTGGAGAACCTTTTAGAGGTTCAGCCATCCTCCTCTCTCATTTCTTAGTCAATATATATAAGTGACTTCGGCACCTATCCTGAATTGATTGCTTTCATTCTCTATATACCAAGATAGTTTACTCAACATCTATGTAGTTTACCTAGTAATGGCTTTAACCTAAATTTATTTCTATACCTAAATTCCTGAATATAGCAAGGAATGTCACTCAATTTTCTATTTTTGTCTTGTCTTATAGAGATGAACGCAATCCCTATACCGGATCGTATCATATTACTTCTTTTTGACCTTTGTTGGGTCTAGGGCAATCTGGAGGGTGCCCCTTGGTTGCACCAGCTTAAACTTCATGACTGAAAGTGTAGGAGTACCTACCAGCTAGCTGGCCTTCCAGGTTTTATGAGGTCTTCTCTTGCTCATTGCTACCTTGGGTAAGAATGTGGTACCAGTGCTAATGGTGTACATGTTGACAGCCTGCCTTAAGAACCTTGTCACCTTTTTGTGGAGCCTTCTATTGTTCCATACTCGGCCCATTCTGATGGGGGAAGGCTTAGATGGTTATGACCTGAATATATGCTGGATTGTGTATGCTTAATGAGCAGGTCATGCATGGTGCAAGTTTCAGTTAGATGGTTAGTTTGTGCTAGACATTATATTAATTTTCATCATCCACTGTTCTTAAGTGAATATCGATGATTATCAACCACTTGTTGAGAGCCAATTAACAGAAACATTTTTGCAAGTACATGTTAAAGTTTTCTGTGCAGGAAGCCTTGACCTATTTTGGATTTGCCATTTCTTTTCAGTCATTGGCTTAATGTTTCATAGAGATGAATGCAATTCCTAGCAAATTGTATCATCTTACCTTTTTCTGTAGACTCTTTATAGTATAAGGAAACTTGGAGGGTTCCTTGGTTGCGTGAGCATAAACTGCATATCCATGAGGTAGGTTTACCAACCTGCCAACTAGCTGCCTAGGTTCTATGGCATGACCCTCTCATGCTCATAACTATCTTGGCTAGGAATTTAGCACCAACATAAATGATTGGCATTGGGTCGACAGAATGTCATAAAAACTTTACCAAATCCTTTATGGAGCTCTCTTATGCTCCGTAAGCGACTCCTTTCTGAAGGCTTGGATGATGAGGAAGCCTTGACCTATCGAAGCATTAGTCCATCTTAAGACTTTATTTAATTAATCTTTCCTTCAGATTTGTGGTTGTTGAAACTTGATGTAGGTTGCTTATAAGTTGTACCCTTCCATTCCACATCGGGATGAAACTATATATGTAAGACAAGCTTTTGAGTTGCTCATGTAAGCAGATAACTCCTCCTTACTATTTAGCTCATTGCTTATGTTCTTGTTATGTGATGCCATTGCAGGATGTTATCTGCTTACATGAGCAACTCAAAAATACCCTCAAATAAGATGTTTCTTAGATATCATACTTGGTGCCCAATATTAGATCGTTGCACGTAAGCAGTTTTATTCTTCTTTATTTAGCAAATGTTCTGTGAGATTTGGCGCACAAATCTCAGATATCTTTATAGATGCAAAAGATCACGAGTAAGTAATGTTTTTCTAGTCTTTGCATGATAATGGTAAATTAGCTTTACTAGGTTTGCTGGGCGCCTCTGTTATTGCTATATCCCTATCTAGTATAGTTCATTGGAGTTTTGCACCTTGGTCTTATTGCCCCCTTGACCATATTGGTTGTGGTCAAGTTCATTCCAAGAATTCTCAGTTGTCCCTCTGATTCTTAAATTATACCATTCTTGAGCTTCCTAACATCACTTGCCTATTTGTACCGGCAATTTATTATTCTCCGAATACTACTTTGACACCTTAATCAAATACGACCATGTCTTCTTTTATTTCACTCAGTAATCATGGTAGTTGAAGATTGTAATTGACATAAATTTACTAAATCCCCATACGATAAAATTACTTCCAAATTCGTACAGGCATGAGAGATTCGTCTGTCTCAAGTGACAGATTATCTTCTCTTGTTATAATAATTTTGCATTTATACACTTATGGTCCAACGATTCTTTTTGTGATGGATCAGTATTTGTTATGATTTATTTTAATTTTCAATTTTGCCCACTTGCCAATACTGGTTCATCTATTCCGATATTTTATTATGTACTCATTTCCACAGGAACAAAGTTTTTTGTGGTCTGTGAACCTGGGACACAGCACATGGAACCTCTACTGAAAATTATTTACGAGTTATACACTGATTACGTGCTGAAGAACCCTTTTTATGAAATGGAAATGCCAATTCGGTGCGAGCTCTTCGACCTCAATCTTTCTCAAGCAGTACTGAAAGACCGTGTCTCACTTTTGGGGCGATAAGCAACAGTTCTCTTACATGGTTATCTTCTAGGTATTAGTTCCAGATCTTATGTAGATTCAATATAAATTGCTCTTTACAAGTTGTCAGAATGAACCTTAATAATATGAACATGAAATTTGCTTGTAGATATTGCTGTTCGAGTTCCAAAACTCTTTCCAAAGGAGGTTCACTGCAGAATGCTATTTGTGTAAGTCATCAGAGTGAGCTCGAGTGTTTCTTAGCCAATGGGTGAGAAAAATATGTCTCGACATATTATTGGATGTTTAATATATTAATACCTTTTATATATAGATATGTTCATCTTTCCTTCCGAGTATAATTTGTTTAATCTTGCTGGTCCTGTTATATTGAAGAACTTGATTCCTGACTGGAGCACATTTTAGGGTTTGAACTGTTTACCTGTTTTTTGCATCATAACTGCATATAAATTACTTTGGCAAGCAATATAAATTTAAGTGTTCGTAAAATTTTGGGTTATTTACACTATGCTCTCCTATGTTTTATGTTTATTACATGGACTCCCTTATTTTGAAAATAATTACACGCATCTTCCCAATGCTTAATGTTTTATTTTCAAAATAAGAGTGGTTAGTGTAATAACCTTTTACATAAAATATAGGGGAAGTACGTGTAATTATTTTCAAAATAAGAGAGGTCCGTGCAATAAACATAAAAATATAGGGGATGTTAGTGTAAATATTCCTAATTTTTTTTAGTAGTCTTATATATTATATTTGCTATACTGATCATATACTTTCTTTTTGGTTTGTGTAAGTGTATATATTTCATATTACCGTAAAGTTATCATAATGAATAGTATGGTTACATTAACATGAAGCTTGCTGGCATGGAAAGTACTTGCAGACGCAAGTAAAATGGTTTTAGTGAAACTGAAGGCACTTATTATTTTCTTGAGTCACTACTTGCGACTTACGAATCGTAAACTTGGTTTGCACAAGCGTGCAAGTGGAGAGAGACTTTAATACTGTTAGGATATAGGTATTGATCTTTACAGTTAGAACTATGCTATAGGTTTTTTCATTTGTGGATCCTTATTTGTTTGTTCCGACGTGAATCTGACACAGGAAATCTCCGTGTCCTGCCTAAGTGATAGGTTTGAAGAGTAGAAATAGCTATATAGGTGCGGAGGAAATGGAAATGAAAGTATGAAGAGGAAGAAGAGTATTTCTTAGGCCATCTCCTACCCTACTCCTCAAACCCCTAATTGAGGATTTTTTTTTCTTAAAATTTTTCTCCAACCCATCCTCAAAATGAGAATTTTTTTTAAATTTTTTGAGGGAAGAACTCTCTCCTCAAATTTGAGAGAGATTTTTTTTCAAATTTGAGAATCCACTATTCATGACCATTTTGTCCTCCAAGTTGTAGCTAATTACTAATATATTCTACATATGTTAAACACTAAACTAAATTAACTTACCATATTTTTTAATTTTTAATTATAAATAATATAATAATTATACTATTAAAATATTCTTGTTGAGAGCTTTAAATAGAATCTAATATTGAATATATTTGTTATTAGTATTTTGTTTATTACATTCATTTGATTAATAAAATAATATTTAAATAATTTGGCAAAAATTAATAGAATAACATTAAACTTTCTAAAATTAAAATACGTTGATTTAAAAAAAACATAAACAAGTACATCGAAATTTAAAATAACGCAACCAACAATATTAAATAATATAATGTTAATCTTATATTAAAAAAAATATAAACAAGTGCAACAAAATTTAGAATAATATAAAATAATATAATATTGTCTCGGTAAATAATATTAATAGTATAACGTTACTGTATAACGACTTACTATATATGATGTTTTGAAACATACTATATATGATGTTTTGAAACAATATATTATAACCTATAAGTAAATAACAAATAAGATAAAAAGTTTTAACAAAATGCAGAAGAAGATGCATGTCGTTAAAAAGAAGTTGAAACATATTCATGTTGCCAGTACTGCTAACGACTTCAATTTTTTGTTTTTTTTAAACTGCAAAAGAAAAACTATATTTTAAATTTTTTTTAAAAAAATGTAGGGGACCAAGTCTGCCAGTTTTACTGCAATATTTTTTTAAAAAATGATATACAATTTTTTTATAACAACAGATGTCAAATGGTAGTTTCGTGTGTTGTTGTGATTGTATGTCATTTTCGGTCCATTTTTATTTGATATTGTATAGACGACAAACGATGAAACAAAATGCAAATTTTTTGTGCGAAATTGTTTGCAGAAACAATAAATATTCCATTATAAATAGGAGACGAACTACCCCCAAGTTTGTCTCCAGCGGAAGTACAACGAAAGTTATGTTATCACTGGATTGTCCAACCTTGATTTATAGCTGCACTTTTTCCTCAGGATAGAAATAAACATAGAAATACAAGTTTTTTCTCTAGTGAAAAAAGAAAAAGAAAAAGAAAAAAAAGACAGGATAGATTTAAGGTTTTCAACAAAATTTGTTTTTTCCATGGCCTTCTCGGAATCTTATCATTATATTTTCAACTATTATTGACGTGTGGGATATATATATATATATATATATATATATATATATATATATATATTGACGTGGAGGATATATATATGTGGATTGACCTGAGAAGATAGGGCTGCTCTTTAGCCCCAAAGCTTAGAAAAATTGACATTGTAGGAGCTATGGCATGGTCCAACTCTATGACTTGCAATACCATTACATTACATGTGTAGATGGGCAGCCAATTCTCTGCATATAATAAAACATACTTGCCTTTCATGACAAAGACAAGAATATATATATATATATATATATATATATATATATAGAGAGAGAGAGAGAGAGAGAGAGAGAGATTGATTGATTGGAAGGATCGACATTCCCGCTAACCATTCAACTCAACGGATAAGATTAAATGACTTAAACAACATTCAACGGATGCTATCATGGGAATGGATGGAAATGCACTATTTGCGGGGATGCCGATCCTTATATATATATATATATATATATATATATATATATATAGAGAGAGAGAGAGAGAGAGAGAGAGAGAGAGAGAGAGAATGATCGACATTCCTGCTATCTTTACATCCACGTCTATCCCCGAAATAGGAGCCGTTGGATGTTGTTTAAGTTATCTAATCTTAACCGTTGAATTGAATGGTTCAACTCAAAGGTTAAGATTAAATAACTTAAACAACATCCAACAGATGCTATCATGGGGATGGATGGGAATGTACTATTTGCGGGGATGTCGATCCCTCATATATATATATATATATATATATATATATATATATATATATATATATACGAAAGATCCACATCTCCGCCTATTGTGCATCTCCATGTTTACAACCTTTAGATCTTGTTTAAGTCATCTAATCTTAATAGTTGGTTTGAACCATTCAAACCAATCGTTAAGATTAGATGACTTAAACAAGCATCAAATGGTTAATAACATAGGGATACTTGGAGGATACAAAAAATCGAAAATACGGATCCCTCCTCATATATATATATATATATATATATATATATATATATATATATATATTTCTGTTATTAAGCATCTCCGAATATTTTTGAAATAACAGTCGTTGGATCTGTCTTTTTGGACAGTACAAATGATTTCTTTGTTGATGAAAAGCGTCCAAAGACGAACATGCATACTCCGCGGTGACCATGTCGGAAGGTACCCCCTTCCGATTTCATGTATTTGTACAAGCATGCGGGATCCAAAACTAAGTAGCTGATCTTGACCTCGAAAAATTGGCCGAGATAGATGATGTCACCTTTTTTATTATTATTATTTTTTATCTTCTGACTAACCGGCAAGGCACATTTATCTTCTTCTTGCTCTCCTTCCACGTCCGACTTGGAAATAGAACCCAGTCCCCCTTCTAATTCATGTATTTGTACAAGCAGGCGGGATCCAAAACTAAGTAGCAGATCTTGACCTCGAAAAATTGGTTGAGATATATGACGTCGCCTTTTATTATTATTTTTTTATTTTTTTATCTTCTGACTAACCGGCAAGTCACATTTATCTTCTTCTTGCCCTCCTTCCACGTCCGACTTGGAAATAGAATCCAGCCCCCCTTCTGATTCATGTATTTGTACAAGCAGGCGGGATCCAAAACTAAGTACCTGATCTTGACCTCGAAAAATTGGTCGAGATAGATGACGTCACCTTTTTGTTTGTTTGTTTGTTTAATCTTCTGACTAACCGACAAGGCACATTTATCTTCTTCTTGTCCTCCTTCCACGTCCGCCTTGGAAATAGAATCCAGTCCCCCTTCTGATTCATGTATTTGTAAAAGCAAGCGAGATCCAAAACTAAGTTTTTATTTTTTGGTTCAGTTCTTTGATTTTAAGAATGTTGGTTTAAGAACGAGCTCTCTCCCCTTGTTTGTGTCTCTCTCTTACCTAAATATAATAAAATTATAGATACAAACTAATATATGGGTGACCATTATTCGGTTTTGGACCAAAAATCGAACCGAACCGGTTCGATTCGATTTCGGTTTTGAAAATACTAAATTTTTTTTTCGGTTCGGTTTTGGATTTCGATTTCGGTCCAAAGCCAAAAATCGAATAAGACTTATACAGTTACGTAAATACCCTCAATTCTATGTATGTGTTGTAATTAAAAGTGTATATATTTTAAAAACAACAATTTTATGTATGTGCTTATAGTCCATCTTTGATTATTTAACCATTAGTTTAACTTTGGACACAAATACAACAAATATGTGTATAAAAATTTAATCATGATTTCAAATTCGAAAATTTTCACCGAGAGCATAATATTTTAATAAATTTACAATAAAAGCATTAAAGTTCCAAAAATTTCGGTGAAAGTATCAAAACGTCCTTACAAATGTCGTTTTGAGTTTTTTCGTCAAATTTTTAATATCATTTAACCATGATTTCAAATTTGGACCCTACCAACAAAAGAAATAACCGAATAAACCGAATTTTTGTTCGGTTCGATTTCGATTTTGACTAATTTTAGTTTAATTTTTATTTTAAATTTTGGTTTATTCGATTTGACAATTTCGTTTCGATTGAACCCGAATAAATCTATCGTATCACTCACACCCCTGGCCTAACCTACATCTTTGATGAAAAAAATGTTGGTCAAAATCTATTCAAATTTACAAATTAGACGTAAGGGAGAGTCTCTCTCTCGTGACAATGACCGTAGATAGGCAAAGATATGATAAGCCGACAGCTCAGCATTGAATTTCCTTCCCTTGTCTCCACTGATCACGTGAGGAGCCAGCTCGTCACTGATTTTCATTTCATTGGAGTGGTTACGGTGGGGGTGAGTGCGGATGTGACCTGATAGGAAATGCTGCTGCTGTTTTCTCAAACATCTCGTATTATTGTCTCCTCTTCACCCCCACCCCCACCCCCACCCCCACCCCCACCATCTACCAGCTGTATGTATGTGGATCCCCTGCATCCACTCCAACACAAAACACACACACTCTTCTTCCCTCCCTCTTTCTTTCTTTCTTGCTTGCTTGTTGGAAAGTTTCCTTTGGTTTGGGGATTGGAAGCTTGGGCATGTTTGGATGGGCGAAGTGGACGAGAGTGTAAAATATAGATTTTGCATACGCATTGCATACTCTTCTCTTGTATAAAACTCGACCACATATATTTGGTATCACATGTTCTAAACTGGCCCAACCCATAAACCTAAAAACACATTAGGAGGCCCTAAAGGACCTGGGCCCACTCATCATTGGTGTTGCAAAAGAACAAGTATTCTGAATTCTAGCTGGTTTGATACTTGCCAAGTCGGCTATCCACGACTCATTTTGGCCAACCAATCATGTTCCAGATTGTTGAGGGAAGGGTATGATAGGAATTGGAGTGTTTTGACTAGGGCTGAGCAACGGTTCGGTTCAGTCCAAACCGACCCGAACTTTCAAAAACCGAAAAAACCGACAACCGATTTTTTACAAACCGAAAACCGAACCGAACGTTAACAAACCGATCAAAACCGAACCGAAAATGAATTTCGATTTTACGGTTCGGTTCGGTTCGGTTTTATGGGCCAATTGGGCCGGGCCTTATAACAAAATCCATTATACCTAAATAACAGTAAATTTTTTGAATACAAGTTAAAATACAGTAAAAAAAAATCTGTTCTTGTTCGGTTTTCGGTTAAAACTTAAAATACAGTAAAAAAATACAAGTTAAATTACCGTAAATTAGTAAATGTATCAAATAATTTCGGTTTTCGGTTCGGTTCGGTTCGGCCGCCTAAACCCAGAACCGAAAACCGAAAATTTTCAAACTGAAAATCGACTTCCGAACCGTCTAAAGGAAAAACCGAACCGAATGCATTATTCGGGTCGGTTTTTCGGTTTGAACCGCTTTTTGCTCACCCCTAGTTTTGACTGGATAGATTGAGTAGGTTGGGACACAGAGAGGCAATCCAAGCCCTTGGGATTTCCACATAACCCCATCTCTTCTCATATTTACTTTTATTCTTCTTACCTCTTATTATCATTCGTTTCTGTAGAAATCCTAGTTAGGAATGTGGTAATTTTTTAATTTTATTTTGATTTGGAAAACCTTAAAAGTTACTAAATAATTATGAAACATGTTAATAGGGTTTTATTAATTTATTAATTTTATTTTGGTTGGTGGGGGGATCTTGATCACCGGAACTAAAGCGAAATTCTAGTTGACTTAGGAATTAACCGACATTTCTATATTAGGGGTTTTCTAAACCCTTTATTTCTCTCTCTCTCCTCTCTTCCAATCGAATTTCAATATAGGAATTGTGACTTACAAAACGCATTTCAAACCCTTTTCGAACTCCAAATCAGGTAATTTTTTTACAAAAAAACATATTTATCATGTATAGTATTCTATTTATATTTTTGCGAGAATTTATGATTGTATTTATTATTTTATAAAAAATGTACAAATTTATGTGTCCTAATTTTGTACCAAAATTTTTGTTTAGGGAATAACTAGTAGTTATCTCAACGAAATTTAGATCCATAAAATATTCTTTGGCTTTCAAAACATGCCCTAGTTTCTAGGATAGTTTTTTCAGAACTTAATTCGAGTATTTGATAGTTATTAAAATACAAATCCCCATCAATCCATGTATAAATTTTATTTTGTCAAAACTCGCTAATTCGACCGTATCTTTTGCAAGCGGACTCGAATTGCTATTTCAATCATACTGGCGCGTACGCGTCATCGAAACACACTATTATAGTTTCTTAAACTTTAATTTTGGGTTAGAAATTTTTTAGACTTATTTTAACCTCAGATTGCATGCTGTCACGAGTTTGAAAACTTGTAACCCATAGGTTACCCTTGCGATTTTATGGTATATATAACCTGTCTTACCCATATAGATTAGGTTGGACCTGTAGAACACCTAGAAAATAAGTGACTTGTATTGTAAGTAACTTATGGGGATATTTATATAATTTTACATATTAAATTGTAACTGATATATTTTTATTATATCTGTGCGATGGAATCATGGGTAAACATTTGTCTTCTGATTTTGTGGGATATAGCTAGAGGGCTTGATGTATAGTAGCTAGACCGGATGTGGTACGTTATTCATTAAGAGAACATACAAGTATCACAATTAAGAGAACATACAAGTATCACAATTATACTTTTGATACTTGTTCAATATATTGTATGCTGGTCTTTCTTTTACATGATATTCATATTGGTTCTACATGACTGTAAACTAATATACGAGATAGTTTCTCATTCGTAACTCATGTACTTTACTTCTCATACTTGTTAGTTGATCATCACCTATACATCATATTTAGTGAGAAATTGTGCGAGGGAATGCTATCAGTATGCATGTGGTCTATATCTTGTTCAAACCTTTTTTTTTATCATGCTTGTTAAAGATTAGTTGTCCACTACACGTACCGACTGACGGATATCTACTAGTATTCCACATGTAGAACATAGTATTCTAAAATACACAGTACACGAGATGTAATTCTTGTTATTTCTACATAACCTATTCATGTTATCTTTTGTGGTCGCTTATTGACAATAGCCTTTCTGTTTATATACTCTTGCATGCATATATTTTATCTTTTTCTTGTTCATGTGTACGTATATTTTACTGCGTAGCTTTAGTGTAACTACTTTACTTTGATCCAATCATGAATGGATACCGTTGACAATTATGTGACTCTTTTCTTCTGTGCGATGAGATCGATGTAGCAATCATTTCCTTCCTCTAGAGACTTATTTTATGAATGTATATTTTCATTCATATACCTTTAGACTATTCTTGGTAGTTAGATAGTTATTGTATAGTGTAGCGGGTTTGTTCCCGAGTTGGTTATTTTGTTGGAGATATATTTAGTATCTTTGAGACGGATACACTTATTTTTATACTCTTGTGATTTTAATACTATGGATGTATATGTTATTGTGGGTATTATAGTAGTTGATGATATATATTATTGGAGGTATAGATATTGTACTACTGTCGATGCCACAACGTAGGCTGTATGTACTCACTATCCATACTCGATTATTTGAAAACGAGACGTGACACTTCCTCTTCACTCCTTCCCCACTTCTCTTGTCTTCTCTTCTTCTTGTGGAGCTCTAAGTCTTGGAGGCTAGGAGGTCCACTAGGAGGAGCCATATGCCTTCGAGATCATTTGTGCTCATTTGAGACAAATACCTATTTCATAAGCCTTGTATAACATATATCTATGTTATGATAATTAATACACGTGTGATAATAACTTTTATGTGTGCATGAACTGATTTGATTATACTTTTGTACATGAAAGTTATAGATTTAAATTTAACTAGTTATAGTAAATGTTTCATGCCACTTGAATATGGAACAAGTTCCATACGACAGATCTACCGAAATTGTACGTCTAGTCATATTTTTTTTTATAACTACATAAACTTCAACATCTGAGTAATTTGTTCTCATATTGATGGTCATTCTTGAATTATGATGTATATCCTAACATGTTATGAGAGTTTAATAAAGTTGTCTACATGATTGAGCCATTGCTTTGTAATCAATACTATAATCTTCAGATACAAAAAAAAAGTGTAGGAGAAAAGGGAATGGTAGCCCTCTATATAAAGGGATCCAAAATGGATTACATTTCTTCAATAATGGGATTACAAATCCTTACGAGGGACAGATGCTTATTTATTCTTTTATATAACATAACCATCATGTCAATATAATTTTGTCCATGATCCTCACGAATTAACCAATATTAATGGATTATGCATGTAAAATATTGCCTTACAGTCTACTTGTAAATTATTTTCATCGATTTTAGAGACTTATTGAATCGATCGTTTATGAAGTATTATTTAAAAAAAAATTAGTAAATTTTTAGATGCATTGATTTTGGTTAACTTAAAAACTTTCCAAAACCAGTGTAGTATAATTTTGGATGACTTTGTAAACACCCAAAATCGATAAGTTTTAAGGATTTATATTATTTTGTTCCATTTATACCCTCATAAAAAAATATAATTACAACAACTATATAAAATAGTCTAATACTATATTTCTTCTTTCTCGTCTTTGGTATGACATGACAATATAAGAAAACTTTATAATTGATATTGTAAAAACACCTCATAACTGCTATCCTAACAATTGAGAAGTAGACCCTTAGGGGTTACAACTTGCATATCGTGGGTTAACTAAATGTGTTGATGTGTTTTTAATTATCGAATATGTTATACATTCTCCAAATCAAAACTTACTAGTTAACAAAATTCAAACAAGAATTTAGTCAAACAAATCAAAACCTAAGCTTATGAATAAAACTAATTATTAAAATCGGCCAAATTAAATAACTAGACAATAGAATGATGTATTTCCTAGACAATTTTAGTTCCGTTTTATGTTTAGTAGGGGTGTCAATAGGCGAATTTGGCTCGCGATTATGAAATTTTGGAACCCAAATTCTGTAAACTTTTCAGGTTCAAATTCGAGTTTGGACAAAATAATTATAGATGGACTCATATCTGATTTTGGATCTTTCTTCTAACATGTTTAAACTATTATTTATTCCAAAATTGACCGAAGGTTAGAGATCCATAAAAGATATGGTGTCAGGCATGAAAAGTGATTGAAGACGAAAATTTTCTGACTCAGTGCGAGTCGAGTCTGTATCGTCGATGCCGAGCAACTGTAGTATCTGGATATGATCTATCTACTCGACAATTTCCTTGATTTGTAGTTTTTCAATAGTAACTTAGATAATTTTTATTTATCCTCCAAATTGTTAATCATATCCCCACTATCCTCTATTTTTATTTTAGTTACTAATACCCCTAATTCTAGAAAATTAGACATTTTTTTGGGTAACTATAATTATAATTAGCAGATTATGAAGGAATGAGAGGTGACACTAATTAAAATATTAATAAATATTAATTATATATTGTTGAGTATTGATTTATGTAAAATTGATAAAAGATAGCAATCAGTTCATTCCTCTATAGACTCATTTTATGAATGTATATTTTCATTCATATACCTTTAGACTATTCTTGGTAGTTAGATAGTTATTGTATAGTGTAGCAAGTTTGTTCCCAAGTTGGTTTTGTTGTTGGAGATATATTTAGTATCTTTGAGACGGATACACTTATTTTTATACTCTTGTGATCTTACTACTATGGATGTACATGTTCTTATGGGTATTATAGTAGTTGATGATATATATTATTGGAGGTATAGACACTGCACTATCGCCGATGCCGCAACGTAGGCTGCATGTACTCACTATCCATATTCGATTATTTGGGAACGAGACGTGACTCTTCCTCTTCACTCCTTCCCCACTTCCCTTGTCTTCTCTTCTTCTTGTGGAGCTCTAAGTCTTGGAGGCTAGGAGGTCCACTAGGAGGACCCATAGGCCTTCGAGATCATTTGTGCTCATTTGAGACAAATACCTATTTCATAAGCCTTGTATAACATATATCTATGCTATGATAATTAATTCACTTGTGTGATAATAACTTTTATGCGTGCATGAACTGGATTTGATTATACTTTTGTACATAACAGTTATAGATTTTAATTTAATTGGTTATAGTAAATGTTTCATGCCACTTGAATATGTAACAAGTTCCATACGACAGATCTACCGAAATTGTACATGTCTAGTCATATTTTTTTACAACTACATAAACTTCAACATCTAAGTAATTTGTTCTCATATTGATGGTCATTCTTGAATTATGGCCATTCTTGAATTATGTTGTATATCCTAACATGTTATGAGAGTTTAATAAAGATGTCTATATGATTGAGCCATTGCTTTGTAATCAACACTAGAATCTTCAGATCCAAAAAAAGCAGATCCAAAAAAAGTGTAGGAGAAAAGGGAATGGTAGCCTTATGTATAAAGGAATCCAAAATGGATTACTTTTCTTCAATAATGAGGTTACAAATTCTTACGAGGGACGGCTAAGAACACATGCTCATTTATTCTTTTATATTTATGTAACCATAGTGTCAATATAGTTTTGTCCATGATATTCATGAATTAACCATATTAATGGATTATACATGTAAAATATTGCCTTACGGTATACTTGACAATTATTTTCATCGATTTTATAGACCTATTGAGCCGATCGTGTATGAAGTATTATTTAAAAAAAATTTGATAATTTTTTTGATGCACTGATTTTGGTTGACTTAAAAACTTTCCAAAACCAATGAAGTATAATTTTGGGTGAATTTGTAAACACCCAAATCGATAAAGTTTGAGGGTTTCTATTATTTTGTTCCATTTATACCCACATAAAAAATATAATTACAATTACTATATAAAATAGTCTAATATTCTATTTCTTCTTTCTCATCTTTGATATGACATGACAATATAAGAAAAGTTTAGGCTGGTAATGAATATTCCAATTCACATAACATCAAATTTGAGACTAACAATATTTTATTGTTATAATCTGACAATATGCAATGATATAATTTTGTTTTGGAAGGACTTTTTATTTTATATATATATTTTTATATATATGGACATATATGCAATTTTATTTTAAGAAAACTTTCAGAATAGTTCGCTAATAAATTACCAAGCATAAGTTTGACTAGTTTAAAAGTCGTTATTTAAAAGCACCCAAAAATCGAATCACTCATGACCCTCATAACTGATATTTTAAAAACACCTTATAACTGCTATCATAACAATTGCGAAGTAGACCCTTAGGGGTTACAACTTGCATATCGTGGGTTAACTGGATGATTTGATGTATTTTTTTATTACCGAATATGTTATACATTCTCCAAATCCAAACTTACTAGTTAACAAAATTCAAACAAGAATTTATCAAACAAATAAAAACCTAAGCTTATGAATAAAACTAATTATTAAAATCGGGCAAAATAAAATAAGTATACAGTAGAATGATATATTTTCTAGACAATTTTAGTTCCGTTTTATGTCAGGTTTAGTAGGGGTGTGAGTAGGCCGAATTTGGGTCGCGATTATGAAATATTCGAACCCATATCCTGTAAACTTTTCACGTTCAAATTCGAGTTTGGACAAAATAATTATAGACGGGCTCGAATCTGATTTTGGATCTTTCTTCTTACACGTTTAAAATATTATTTATTTCAAAATAGACCAAAGGTTTGAGATCTATGAAAGATATGGTGTCAGGCATGAAAAGAGATCGAAGGCGAATTTTTTTTGACTCAGTACGAGTCGAGTCTGCATCGTCGATGCCGAGCGACTGTAGCGTCTGGATCTGATCTATCTACTCAATTTTTTTCTTGATTTGTAGTTTTCTAATAGTTAACTTAGATAATTTTTATACGAGTTATATGTATTTACAACCCCCATATTTTATTTTAATTAGGACTACCCTCTAAATTCTAAAAAATTAGACATTTTTTTTTGGAGGTAACTACAATTACAATTAATAGATTATAAAGGAATGAGAGGGACAGAGAGGAGGGGGGGGGGGGGGGGGGGGGGGGGGGAGGGAGGGTAGTACTAATTATCAAGAAAAATAGGGGGGGTGGGTGGGGTGTTAGCACTAATTAAAATAAAAGGTGGAGGGGAGAGAGAGGGTAGTTGAAATATGATGAGTAATTAGGAGGGTAAATACAAATAATTTTTTTTATATCGATAAATATTAATGATATATTAATTTATGTAAAATTGATAAAAGATTTAAATTTCTCAATCAAATAATTGGGTCCCACAAGTTTTGGGTGCGATGTGAACAACCTAGACATGGGAGGTAGAAGCCACTTATCTTTTATGTTTTTTCTCCCACAAGATCCCTACTTACCTAGTGTCACATGCGCCATAATCAAGGTCTACTTTTTGAGTTTGATGTCCCAAACATGGGAGGTACCAATAATTCTTGAGAATGTGGAGTATTGGTCTGACCATTATTCACTAGATTGGTCATCCTCCTATGCTACAAACTTTAGCCTTGAGCTATCAAACTCACTAGGCTAGCTCTATTAAGGACAGCTAACAACCCTAGATATTAGATGGAGTTTTGAACCTTTACCAAACCTTATCAAACACGAACTCATATCAGTCCCAACCGAGAAGAGTCCAATGGTGGGTGTCCCAAAATTAGCATACTTGTTTGGTGCATGTGACCAGCTACTCAATGTTTGTCCTCATTGAACAAAGTGTCCAAATTTTTACTTATTGATCCGGAAGCATCTTTGGTTAAGATCTTTTCTATTGAAATTAAACTTAGGGTTGTTACAATCAAATTATGATAGATGAAACTGTTTCGAAATATCGAAACCTGCCCGATCGTCAAACAAGTTTTGGGACAATTCGTGTCTAACAAACAGCATACTGTCGACATATCGTTGGGTCGAGATCTGCTCATTTTAATGAGCGAATTAGATATGAAGTTTGGATTTATATGGTCCAGATCGCTCTAAGGCCTAGATTAAGTTATATGGGATATTTAATAACTCAATGGGATTGGAAAAAAGTGCTTGGGGCTATTGATTGCTAAAGCTAAGATTTTTTTGAATTTTGCTAGAGAGCTATTAAAGAAATATTTTGAGAGCGATCGAAGAAGAGCTTGTTGGAGATATCGTTAAAAGAGAGGGTTACGATTTGTGGAGTGCTTTGAACACTTTTATAAGGTTATATCATTCATTCAATAAAGATTTCTTTCTCTTGTCCCGTGGAGTAGGTCGAGATCTTGACTAAACCACGTAAATTCTTGTGTGCTTTGTGTTTATTGTTCGGTTATTATTGTACTTTGTTATTCTCGTCATTATAAGGGTATTGTCGTGTTCTTACTTTTGCTGTTGCACAACAATTAGTATCAAAGCTAAGGGAAATCATTGTGATTTTATTTTTTTGGATCTAGGTTAATGGTAGGTGACGACATTGGTATGCTTCCTATTTTTTAGATTAAGATACTTGAAATCGTTGGTTTATTAAGGTCAATTTTTTTTCATTATTTAGGGATGAGGTGTAAATAAGTAAATAACACAAAGTTATGAAAAATTTAATAGAAAAGGGATCTTCTCTTTAAGGTAGAGAATGATTAATGCTCTACTTGTCAAAGAGGGAGTCTTTAAGGTCGTCATGAGAAAGGATAAAAGGCCTTCAGATATAAGAGATGATTCATGAGAAGACATGGATCAGAGGGTACAAAGAATAACTGAAGATTGTCTGGCAGATCATGACATCATGTACAATGTCATAGAAGAAACATTTGTGATCGATTTATGGTTGAAGCTCGATGGCTTGTATATGAAAAAGTCTTTGTGTAACATGCTATACCTCAAGAACCAACTGTATAATTTATGAATGAAGGAAGGGATCCAAATTCTTAGTCATCTGAGCAGCTTCAACAAGATAGTTAGCGATCTTATGTGTCTTAAAGTAAAGTTAAAAGAGGAGGACAATGCTTACTTTTACTCCTTTCTTCGCATCCAGGGTCGTATGGCCATTTGCTGATAACAATTCTCTGTGGAAAAGACTCTCGAGATGGAATATGTGTCTACTACTCTTATGAAGAGCCTAAATCTTATCAAAGAGTTACCCATATTGATTGCTAATTCAAGGTAAAGGTCGAAGAGTAAGGATGTATGAAATAGTAGCTGAGGGAAGTCCAAATCATCCTGGCATGAGAAGATGCATATTTTTTTTCCGCAAAAAGTTGACACATGAAGAAATAATGTCTAAAGTATAATTAGTTATCAGAGAAGAAGGAAAGAGGTTCCAGTTCAAGTGATTAGAGTCAAGCTAGTGTTGCTCAATAAATCGAGTAGTCGACGTATGATGTACTTAAATACCGTGCATAATAGGAAGGAAAGTTTCTCTGAGGCATGCGTTATTGATTCCAGATGCTCGTATCATATGTGTCCAAATAGGAAGTGATTCTGCATCTATAAGGAGTTTAATGGTGTTGTTCTTCTTATAGGGAACAACACGTCTTACAAGACCATTGGCGTAGGGAATATTAATTGTGTGGTATAGACACTTATGAACATGAGACACGTTGCAGAGTTGAAGAAGAACTTCTTTTGGTGCATTAGACGTATTGAGTTGCAAGTTCGTTGGTCAAGCCGATTCATTGACGATTGTAAAAAATAACCTGGTAGTTATGAAAGGAAAAAGATTATTATCGAACTTGTATTCGTTGGACAGTAGCACGATCACTGGTGGTGAGGTCATCAATGTAGAGAAAGATGTTGAGGATACCAAAAGGATATGGTATTTACGTCTAAAGGACATGAATGAGTACAACTTAGAATTCTACAAGTTATGCATGATGGGCAAGTGTAACTCCCCTATCTAGATTTCCAAGTTTAATTATTAATTCAATTTATATTAATTGTTTTCCCTAATAATCTAATTCATTTATATTATTATTATTTATTATTTATTTACAAAAAAATTAAATCAAAACAAAATCATGAATGCAAATTCATTTCTTTTTCATTAAACATAATTTATTTTGCAAATTCATAATTATAATTCAATTCAATTCTCTCCCCTTTTCTTAAATTTATATACTGTGCTATTGACCTAATATCTCTTAACATTCATATCTCATTATCATAATCAATCTCCTCTCACCATTATCACCATCCTCATTCTGATACCATCACCATCACCATCACCATTCCTTCTTTTGGTCCTTCCCTCCACCATCTATACCATTATTGACCATCGTGGCAATAATTGATTATCGACAGAGGAGCTCCCTTGCTACTCTATTTAGTCCCGTGAACAGAATTCACCCTGAACTACCTCACCAGGTCTCCACTGCCACCCTAAGCCAGTAAATTGTCCAATGTTTCCAAATTCGTCCAACTTTGTACCTTTCCGGCATAAATCGTATATCTCAGAGAGGTCGTATTTCTGTGGGTTGCTGCTTAAGCCATTAGGTGTAGGCATTTTCCAGAGGTGGAAGATGATAGTTCTTCCTATTTGACCCGAAATCGATGACGCATGTTCTTTTAATCGTGTCCGAGGGCGCTCATCACACCCCTATCAACTTCGACTGTAACGACCCGATCCGCTCAATCCAGAGAGCCGATTCAAAACGAAGTTAGTGCGATGATCCGTCCCGTCTTGCTCGGCAAGATGACTCGCTTAATGCAAAGCGTTCGAACTTAGCTTTTCAGAAGAAGTTCAGACTTAGACTTTCAATGGTGCGCTCGTAGTCTCGCTCGGCGATGCGATTTATCGTTAAGGTGGGTGACTTCGATGAACCTATCTTTGCCTAACCTTCACACTTTAAATATGGACAATACATTTTAGTCGTTAGGCAAATCACCGATGCATGCTAATAAAAGAGTTCAAAGCACATAGATAAGGAATTAATCCCAACTTATGTCACACTGTATAGAACATGGAGATAGTAAATTGCTGCTAGAAGATAGAGATTTCATTATGTGTTTTATTTCACAAGTAAAGATTTTCTTTATGCCTCAAAAGTATTATTCTGTGCACTGTTACAATGCACTTCACTTAGACTATGCCATTGGTTTAAGCACTTCACTTAAAATGATTCACTCAGTTGAGACAGAAAGACCATCAAATAGTCGTTCTGAGCCAAGTAATAGAAAAATATGGAACGACTTCGGGACCGTTGGGTCGCCAAGGCAGTTTCCGTACCGGGAGCTACAAAATGATAATAAAACATAAAAAAAGAGAAAAAGTGGCTCTAGGAGCCCATCAAGTCTGAGAAAAGAGAACGACTTTGGGAGCCTGTTAAGTCTGATTAAAGAGAACTTGCATGGTCACGGCTAACTCATGCACGAGTTATAGGATTTCTCAACGATCGTCAGGGCACCAGGATCGGAGCCGACCTAGAGGAATCAATATATTATGACCTTGCCATGGGAGTGCGACCGACCATGGAAGCTGTGCAATATTATGTAATTCGGGTCCTGGAGGTGTGAATCACGCTCACTCAAGAAGGCTACCCGATTACTGCCTGTTCTAAATGGCTTGTAATGCCAATGACGTATTTCATATAGATTAAGTCTGCTCGATTGCGGCAATCCTCATGCGAGGTTATTACATCGAGACAAGAATCACCGCACATTTAGATAATGGATGCATGAAACTTTACATGATTAGAGAATGGATGCACGGTATACAATATAGTTCAAGTAAAACATGTCTATGGCAGAGACACGTCCAAGGCACTTAATGTTCAAATAGTTATTTCATAATTTTGTGTACGCTAGTTATTTTAATCATATACTTGATATCTTTAATATAACTCTGATAGGGAAGGCCGGAATGGTAAGAAATGGTAAGACGATCTCATAAGTTATTGCGTGATACATTCTGAGATACGAGTACTTTATATTTACTATGCCACAAAACTGATCCCAAGAAAAGACTAGAATGATAACAAAATAAAGTTGGTGCACATAACTAAATGAACGTGTTTGGTTTTGTTGAGTGAGCGAGAAGCCTCGCCACCAGTGTATTCAATGTACTGATTACCCATCAGATTGCTTGCAGGGTATGGGAGTACATCGTTCGGTATGGAGTGCCCTTCGTGCGCGCTAAGGTGTAGAGTTTGCTTCGGAGCCTTGGAGCATTGCAATCGGAGCTGAAGCACCTATACAGGACGTAGGGCTGTGTATCAATGGTCAATCCCGGTAGAAGGTTCGGTCGGAACAATTTTTTATTTGTTCAAAAAAAGAGAAAGCGTGAGAAAAAATGTTAGAACATCGCCTTTGTATTATCTCCAAAGTTGTAAGCCGCTTGGCACATTTTATTGCTTCGAGAGAGAGAACTTAAGCGATTGTAATATTCGACCTAGCGCCGTTATAACATTTGTTTCAATATCAATAAAGATCTTTGTTTTATTTCATACTTGTGTTGTTCAAATCCTGCTGCTTGGGGACTATCTGTGCGATTTTGTGGCTTAGCATTCTTTAGCCGTTTTGGTGTTTGCCTTGTGTATGTTCAACTTAGGCTCGTGCGACATCACGCTCATGCGAGGACGTTCGGCCCTGTGGGGCTGGGGCATGATATTTTGGTATCAGAGCACGACTTTACGTCTTTGGCCCTCGTATCGATTCTCTTAACTTTAAACTTCGTTTGTGGGTTATGTTACCGATGCTTGTTCTCGATGTTCCACGAAATATTCCATACAATGAGTCTAAATATTTTTAAAAATTCATGCGGATGATTTGTTGGATGAGATAGTTATGCGAAGGCCTTTGTGCCTAGTTGTGTCAGACTTTATGTGAGTAGACTCGTGCTAGATTTCGCAAATTACGTGCGAATCAGTATAGCCTTACGTTAATACTAGCGGGTTAGTGTGCAAGACTAGAATATCATTCGAACGGAATAGCTATACACACAACCTTTTGGCTAAGTTGTACTGAGTATCATCCACCCAGACCCTTTGGTGCGAGTGAGTTTATGAGTGAGATTGAATATCGTTCGGGAAAGGATATGTCAGATTTAGAATGGCAATCGATAGAGACGTTATCGGATTATCGCTAAGGCGAATAGAGATAATCGTGTTTGGATTTTGAGAAATGGTTCAAGTTATTTGCGTCGATAAGTTACAAATCAGAATATGATTTATGTGGATGACTATTGATAGAGGTGTATACAAGACTAAGATTATCGAGGCAGACACAAAGGGACCGTGCATGAGTTTTAAGGAGCGAATTGGATGGATATGCGAGTGAGCAATACAGACACGATTGAGGACTTATTTGGATGACTTGATCCTTGAGTGGTGTATGCGATAGCCTCGGGGACGAATAATCAATTTGAGGATAGAATAGATTTTAAGGATTCCTAGAGTAGCTCGAACCCTGAGTGGTGTATGGATCATTTTGAAAATATTCGAGAAATCAAGGATTTTAGAGTAGCAACGAGTCTATCAGTAAGCGATGTAATTGCACAAAGCCGTAGAACGAGTACTTTTAGTTTATCGTGATTTCGAGTGTCTCAAAAAAGAGTGGTTTGAGTGATTGAGGATGAGTCAAGCAAAAGTTAAGGGCATATCAGATAGGGATTCAAAGTAACATAATGGATATCTTGGTCGAGAAAACTTAGTGGATCTTACGTGTAATTTCGGATTGAATCGAATGGATCGAAACTTAAGTTTGAGATAGAATACTCAAGGATGCGATCGAACCCTGAGTGGTGTATGGATCATTTTGAAAATATTCGAGAAATCAAGGATTTTAGAGTAGCAACGAGTCTATCAGTAAGCGATGTAATTGCACAAAGTCGTAGAACGAGTACTTTTAGTTTATCGTGATTTCGAGTGTCTCAAAAAAGAGTGGTTTGAGTGATTGAGGATGAGTCAAGCAAAAGTTAAGGGCATATCAGATAGGGATTCAAAGTAACATAATGGATATCTTGGTCGAGAAAACTTAGTGGATCTTACGTGTAATTTCGGATTGAATCGAATGGATCGAAACTTAAGTTTGAGATAGAATACTCAAGGATGCGATCGAAGTTAGCACAATTGGAATGCTAGGGCAAATAAGAGATAGCGCACATGAGAAACTTGAATTGAAAGATATAGAATGACTCAAAGGATTTAGTATCAATATTTTGGTTTTAAAGTCGAATAATTTGACACAATATTGATGTTTAGAAGATAGCAACAACAAATTTGGTCATGAATTGGATGAGTCAATTTTGAATATAGTTTAAAAGATAGAGTTCAGCTGAAATGAAACGAAGTTACGCGAAGCGATGATTATATGAAACGCTTGAGGATATTGAAACAGATCAAGAGAAAAATTGAACTTGGCTTGAGGATATTCTAGGTGAATGAACGACGAGTGCGTTATCGAATTGGATCTTTGAACTGGTTATTTGGGGAATGTTAGATGTTGGACTATGGATTGAATGAATGATAGTGCACTACCAGAATAAGTCAAATTAGCGACGTCCAAAAACGTCGCTAAATGGCAAAAAAATGTCGCTATATAATTTTAGCGACGTTTTGATGAAGTCGCCTTTAAGCTAGTCGCTGATCAGAAAAATATCACAAAATGTCGTTATACCGACGTTTTCTAGCGACGTATATGCGTCGCTATATTAGCGACGTTTAGCGATGTAACATTGCTAAATTAGCGACGTGTTATTTGTCGCTATATGTCGCTAATTTTTTCTTTTTAGCGACGTTGTGCGACACATTTAGCGACGCTATATTGACCTGACAATACTGCCATGTCAGCAGTTTAGCGACATTCTTTGACATACTCATCGACGTTTTTAGCGACGTATTTAGCGACGTTCAGCGACGTATTTAGCGACGTATATAAACATCGCTAAATGTCACAAAATATCGCTAAAAATGTCGCCAAAGATTCAGTAAAAAATAAAATAAATAAATATTGAATTATTTTTAAACCAATCTTCCTGCAGTTTATGAATTCACAATTTATACAAATAGACCTGGAGCAACCCTCCGTTGAATTTGCTGGGTTCTCCGACCCCCTTCGGTTGAACACTCAACACCGATAAATTAACATACATTTAATATGAATAATATTGTAAAATTTGAAGAAAACGAAATATTGAGATTACAAACTGAGTCAGAAGAAAATATTATGGTAAAAAATACAATAAATATCCATACAACTGAGTGCAAGAAATAAAGTCTGAAAGCCTAAAAAATAAAGAATATTCATAAATGACCAAATATCATAGGTCAAAACACAAACAATCAATAAACTATCCTAACTAGGACTATTGTGGATCTGTAGGAGGATCACTACCGGCGTGCATCAGGGATAAGAATAGATCATACTTCTCCCGTGAAATCGATACCGATGTCGATGGAGAAGGTAGTGACGTCAGTGGAGTCTGTGTCGATAAAGGCGCACCAGAAGGACGTATCTGCTCCAACTCTGCTAGTCGATGGTTGTATGAATCCATGGTAGATAACTGTCTCATACTGCTATAAACCATTGAATCATGCATCATCGTCAGCCTCTCGCCCATGGACAGCTGTGATGCCTGCAGCTCCGTCACGTTGTGCTCGGTCGACGCTCTAAGATCAGCTGTTATATCCTTGAGCTCCATGATGCTGCCCTCGAGCATATCAAATCGTGCGATGAGCGTCGCATTGTCCGCCTGCGGCTGGGACATGGGCTGCTCCTCCATCCTTCGCAGCAACTCGTCACAGAGAGACGTAATCTGACGGTCAATAGTCTCCTGGACTCGGGCCGACGACTGTGAGTGATGTGGGGAATGCGCACTTGCCGTGGAGGCCCTAGATGACTGCATTGCAACAAAGGCGCCATAGGATCCTGTATCGTAGTACGTACCCCTCTGGAGACCACCAACGGAGGTCATCCATAGCTCGTCCGCCGATGGAGCTGGAGAGGGCTGCAAGGAAGTACCAGCCTCTTTCGTTGTAGGTGCACTAACAGTCGCCTGCTTACGCAGTGCTCGACCTAGAAAAGTTTGGATACTCGATAATTGTCTAAGTTATATTAAAATTAACACAAAGTAAAGTAATACTTACATAGGTCTGCGAGGCCCTCTCATCAATGAGATTTCTGCCCTTTCGATGGGTGGCCAGGAAGACGGTCACCATGTTTGCATCCTCACCCCTCTGTACCTGTTAAAATATATTATTTAGTATTAAAATTAAATATTTTATCCTATTACCATTTTATCGTACTTGTATTAAAATAATATATCTGAAATAAAAAATATACCAAACGATGGAAATATTTCGTCATCGAAATTGAGCCACCACACCACTTTGCTGCCTTTTGCCTAGCCGCCTTGGCCTTCTCAGACCTTTTCTTGTATCTCGGATCGTCGAATCTAGCTCTCAACGCAGTCCACTGCTCAGGCGTGATCCAACCTTGGATCAGTTTTTCTTCACGACTACGAGCCTTCTGGTCATCCAGAGCATCACGGATCAACTTGGCGGCAACGGCAGAAAATATTTGCTCGATCAACTCGGTCCGGTGCGGTGGATAGAAATACGTCTGCTACAATAAGTAATTTAGTAAGTTATATAATATGCATAAATTAGATGATTGATATAATATACTTTTATCTTGAAGTGCGCAAACCAGAACGCCTTTCTCTCATCCGGAGCATCAGAGTAGTTGATCCAAGCGCCACCATAGTTGTACCTCAGAAAGTGGCCCATGCGTCTCTGTACTGACGAGGGACGATATCTATATAGAGATAATTATTTTTATCGAAAAAGTTAATATATGATGAATAAAGAAATACACGATATATATGATGCTAAACTATCTAATTGACTTACTCTGTACTGTCGGCCCAAACCTCCGTCCTCGTCTTGTCTGGAGGTGCGCATGGAGGATCTAGTTGATGCTGGGACGACGTCGACTCAACTTTCACGATATGCTCATCTGCCTCCATGGTTCCGTCAACAGGAGGAACGCTGGACGAGGGAGTAGTATCAGGCCTGGAACTACTCGTCCCAGGAGTGCTGCCATGTAACATCGTCGTAGTCGGAGATGTGACTGGTCGATATACTGGAGTACTAGGCACCGAGGATCCAGAACCAACAATAGGCAGTACCGAAGGAGCACTCCGTCTACCTCAGGATCTGCCGAACGCTCCACGTCGTCCTGTCATACCTGATAACAATATATGATGATAGAACAAATAAACAAATATATAGTATATTCTACAGTCAAAATGTTATGCATATCTCACAGCATTAATAGAATTGCACAATAAATAACTAGTAGTGTCACTAGTCTAAATGGATAGTACATTCTACAGTCAAAATATAATACATATCTTCGTCAAAATAGTACATTCTACTATCAAATATAGTACATTCTACAGGCAAAATATTTTATTTTCAATCATCTTCAGAAAATTTATCTTGGTCGTCTTCCTCGTGCTCCTCTTCCTCCTCATCTTCACTTTCATCTACTTCGTCTTCGTCTTCCTCTTTGAATAATTCTACCTCTTCTACATTATTAGTCGTGTAATGAGTAACTTTCGTTGAGTCCATATCTACAATATTTGTTACAAGAGGTAGCTCGTCCTCCTGATAAGCTATTTCGTCAACGTCAAGGGTATTTCTAGCTTTAGTCTTGCTTACTGCCCACCAATCCGATATCGCTATCCCCTGTCTAGGATAAGTTATGAAGTACACGATCTGAGCCTGACTTGATAGGACAAATGGTTCGTAGCCTTGATATCTACGCTTGTAGTTTATATCCACAAGACCATGCTTATCAATTTTTTAACCTTGATCTTGAATCGGATCGAACCATTCACACTTGAATAGCACGATCTTAGCAGGTTCTGTGCCATAATTATATGTCAACTCCACAATCTCTCGTAAGATGCCAAAGAAATCATTGCCTGGATCAACGTCTTTGTAGTTCAAAGATTTGATACACAAAGAACTATTTTTCGTGGAATCAAGATCTAGAAAGCTATCTCTGACCGAAGCATTTGTTGACTTGAACCTAAATCCATCCACACAGTAACTTGGCCATATTTTAACGGCAGTAATTGGTCCCTTGGCTAGAGTTCTAATAGATTCAGTCTCGGATGTTATTATACGATCGACCTAAATACCAAAGTAGCGATAGTAAGTTATTTATTGTGCAGCATACAGAAAAAGTAATTACCGAGCTCCTTACATATGCGCTCAACCAAGAAGAAAAATGACATCTTATTTCTTGTTCTACTTCTTTGTCTCTTATGTAGGGTCTAACCGACCACAGCTCATCATTATATATGCTGAAAAACAATGAAGCAACCGCTGATTAGTAGCATAATAGTAGCTTATACTATTACATTGAGATAACATAAATATGGACGTATTAATTACTTATCCCTCTAGCTTCTCCACTTCATCCTCGTCATAATTAAGTAATATATACAACTAAGCAGCCCTTAGCTCGTCGTCATTCAAATATCTCTTCTTCATTTTCCCCGAAGGCTTTTCAGACGTATTTAATACTTTCAGTATTGCATCATTATATTCCTGATATTCGTCGTCGTTTCTCGGAGCTCTCGTTATATTAGTAGCAACATGAGGTTTGAAATACGTCGAGCAAAAATTTATAATCTCTTCGAGAACATAAGCTTCACAAATAGAGCCCTCAACCCGTGCCTTATTTTTTACCTTTTTCTTTAGGTGATTCAGATACCGTTCGAATGGGTACATCCATCGATAACCGACAGGACCATCAACACGTGCCTCATAGGAAAGATGAATTAGCTAATGCTCCATAGAGTCGAAGAATCTAGGAGAAAACACCTTCTCGAGCTTGCACAGTGTTACCGCAATGTCCTTCTCTTGCTTTTCTAGATGATCAACGAGCAACTTAGTAGAACAAAGTTCTTTGAAGAATATGCTGAGCTATGTCAATAGATCCCAAACGACTTGCGGTAAGAATTTTTAAAATGCAATTGGAATTAGCCTCTCCATAAATACATGATAATTGTAGCTCTTCATACCCGCCAGTTTGTTCTCCTTGAGGTCGACGCTGTCACCCTCACATTTTTATTCAAGGGTAGCTTGGTAATTGACAAGGGTAATTTTAAATTTAGGATTATTTATATTTAAATATTGTGCATGCTTGATTAATTATTATTGTATTATTTACTGATTGTTAGTTATAGATTTATTTTAGACTTGTATAGTGGACCTAACCTATTTTATGAGATGTATGAACCAACATTTTGGATGAGTTTAGTTTGAGCCCATGAATTAGGCCCATGGATTAGGAGGTTGGATTAATTAGTGAAACCATTATACTAGAACCTTCCATCCCTAATTAATTTTTTCATGAGAGGTTCCAAGGGATAATTGAGATATTTTACCTTGCTTGGAGAGGGGTTATATGGCCGGCCATGCTAGAGGAGAGAGAAATTATTTTACTTCACAAATTTCCAAATTCCTTTAGATCTACATTCTTCCATCTTTCAAATTCCTTCATTCCCTCACTATTCCTTCACCAAATTTTCACAAATTCCTTCCCTATTCTTCATTGGATGCTTCTATATCAAGATCTACAAGAAGAAAGCAATGAGCAAGGAGGAGGAGGTCAAGATCTACAAGGAGATGAGCTACTTTGCATTTAGGGACTTTTCATTGAGAATCCATCTCTCAATAGGTATATTTTAGTTTTCTCCCTTCTAATAGACTCTAGATATGAGATTTAACCATGAGAAACTAACCCACATGCATAGGCTACCCATAGAAATTAATTTTAGGTTTATCGGAGACCTACGGTGGAAGTTATGTGCAATTTGGTGTCAATTTTGGGAGGATTTCGAGATTGGCACATGTAGTGTCGGAGGCAGTTATCTCATCCCGAGTTAATATATAGACTCAGCCTTGGGCAACCTGGCATTATGGGTTCACTGGTACAATATTGGCGCCATGTGCTGAAGGTCCCTTGTTCTAGTTTGACTGTTGTTTGACGATCGGCCTGGGGTCTCAACAGTCAATTGCTTTATGGTCCAAATGACCACATTTGAAACATCCTACGACTTGGCACTCTGTCACCTAATATCCCATATGGTCGCACCGGTGGTAGTTCGGTCCCGGAGGTGGACCCCTGTGCTCAGACGTGTGCGGATTCTTCGGCGCTCCCGGCCCTCCCGTTTTATGAGGCCGCTTGTTGAAATTGGTACGGAAAGTTTGTACATTTATCTTTTGTGAATTGCGCCCAAAGATTTGTTCGCTTTTAAGGGAAGCTTCATAACATTTTCGGTAGGTCTGGCACTTCTGAATTTTGATATCCCTATGCAGGTTGTCATTCAAACCTTTCTGAAAACGATAGCACCACGCCTGCTGGTTAGGCAAGAAGTGTCCGACAAACTTTGTGAGTCTTGCGAACACTGAATCATAGTCATCAACAGACATACTTTCTTGTACCAGATTGCTGAAGTCATCTTCCTTTTGTTGCCGCACGGCCCTTGGGATATATTGTTCAATGAAGGCAAATTTGAACATCTTCCAGGTGATCTTGCAGTTGGGATTCGCATCATAAATTCCTTGCTTGGTGGCTTCCCAATAATTATGCGCCCGTAGTTCCAGTTGCACCGATGCCCAAGCCACTCGTTTGGACCCTTTAATGCCAACCAGGTTGAAGAGTCCTTCGTGTTTTGCAATCCATCCCATCACCACATCCGGTTCAGCTTGTTCGTTGAACTTTGGTGGGTGCATCTTAGTAAACTCAGCTGCACTGCAGGTATTCTTAGCGGGAGGTTGCATTTTTTCAGATTCATCTTCTATTGTCACCGCTGGTGGTGCGACATGCGTCACCATGGCTGTGCCTTTGCTGGGCCCCAAAGATGCGATCAATTGCATCATGGTATCCATCTACTTCTGTTGAGCAGTGAACTGCACCTGAATCTATGCATGTTGTGTGGCAGCTTGCTGTTGCTGTACCTCCATTAGGTGTATGAGCCTCTCAGTTATATCGATTGAACTCGCCCCTCCGAATTCTCCAGAACTTGCCGGATCGCTCTAGACAGGCTGAGCACTGCTAGCAGCGGCAATATTTTTCTTTACCATTTCTACAAAAGAGAGTAGCTTGTCAATACTCCAAAAATGATATTTTTTATTATTATCTATTGGCTCATTGAATAGGGTGATTCATCTCATGCAGCGGATGCCGAATGCAATTCAATCGAGAGATGCATCAAACTTCTAGAATATCTTTTTGAAAACCTAAGGAACTAAAGCCGTGCTCTGATACCAACATGTCACGCCCTGATCCCGCAAGGGTTAATCGTTCTCGCTTGGATCCTTTGTAGAACTGATCATCCTCGCTTGGACGTGATGCCGTACGAGCATGGGGTTGCGCTTGCACAAGGCAAGAATATGCAATGATAGGAACCCATTTGAAACATAAGTTAGAAAACACATTCACAGGTAATTGAACACAAGGTATAGGAAGAAAATATGCTTTTCATTGATAATTCAGAGTAATTTATATAGAGTTTACATTTGATGTGCCTCTCGGCTACTTGGTTTTCACTCACAGGCTACTTGGTTTTCAGATAAGCCTTATCGCCCGTACATTACGTCCTTGTATAGATTGAAAATTCATGCCTCCAAAATGAACTGGCTTCAACTATACTTCAAAATAGAATAGCTTCTAACGCTTTCTCGTCTATCCACTAGTGTTGCAGACTCTGAGTGCCTGAAATAATTGCCCACAATGTGGGTCAGTACTTAGCTATACTAGTGAGCGGGACGAACCCACTCGTCTAAATCAACACTTGCTTATTAGGGGCGAACATGCATTAAAATGATCTTGTTATTGAGAACCAAGTGAATTCAGTTCATATCAGTTGCATGATTTTAGAGGAGAAAAAATAATATTGAACCCATAAAGCATATCGGTTGCTTACTCAACCGATGCATGTCTTTCCTGTAACGAAACACAAGTATACTTACCATCTACATAAGACAAAAGATTAGCCTGCGTTCTATCTATATGCGGTCATTGGTGTGATGAACACCATAGGGACTTATCCAAGGCATTGTGGTGCATCCTATCATCCCGAGTAGCAAGCCCTGCTGAAGGTCCCCTAATGCATTGCGACTAGCACGATCAAATATTTCCCCCCAGGTCAATACAATTTCAGTGCCCCGGAATACCGTTTCAAGGAAATGCCAAACCTTGTGCTCAAGTTGTCCCAAACCATGCAAATGCGTGAACAGTTCAACTATCATACAATGCATGAGATGAAACAGAAAAAGTAAAGCAACAACATATATACTTATGCAACAGTTCATATTTTCTCAAAGTCGTGTTCCGATTTTGGTGTCCCGTGGGTCCAAACTCTCCAAGGAACCAGACCGCAACCAATATTTCAATTGCCACTTGTATATTAGAACTCGTGTTTATATCGTGTTCATGAATATACAAGTTACTCTAAATTTTTTATGTTCCTTTCTTAGTGGCTGGAATGCATTGCGGTTTAGGATTTCCTAGGCGTTCAGCTGGGCATCATCGATTGAACGTTTGAAATATTAGAGATGTGGACATGAAGAAGTAGGAAAGAAGGGTCAGAACCACCCACCGATTTTGGAAAGTGCTAAAAGAAGGAGTCTTGCCTAGCGACGATCAAATGTCAGTTACATGGACCTGTAATAGCACGAGCACGCAGACCTTGCAATAGCACGAGCACCAAAGTAGTCATCAGAACTGGGAGTTTTAGCTACCGCAACTAATCCTCTTCCATGAGGAGGGAATGAGGATATCGTTACTGTGGTAGACTCGGTACTCTGGATAGTAGGTGGTGAGCCCGTCCCTGCAGGTGCCTCGTGTAGATCAACAATAGATGATGACAGCTCAACACCGATAGTTACTACCATAAGAGTGGCTAAAGTAGCTATTTTCCCCCCACAATGCTGATGATTGTCTCAGTAATTTCAACTATATGAGTGGTTTCAGGTTGAAATCCAACCACCTCCTCTGTGTGCTCGGGGAGGGTTTCCTCGTGGGTTTCTGCACCTATAATTCTTTAATAGCAAAAAGTCAGTAAAATGGGTATTGAAATAAAATTGTAGATCAAGTCGAAGGAATGAATGACACCTTGGCCTATTCCTGCCTGGGTTGCCATCACAAAGATTTGTGATAATGAAGCTTGTAGTACAAGAACTTATGGTATAATAAGGATAGAGAAACACGTACCCGACCCAACCAAAAGATATTCAACATCAGGTGCCTGTCCCTCCGGAGAAGCTCTTAACTCCGCTAGGGAGACGCTTATTTCAAGAGATCCAGCAGCAAGAAGCAGGTCTTCATACTCTTCTGGTCCCAACTCCATCTCTGACATTGTGGCATCAATGTCAGTTCTTGGGATCCATCGATGTCACGCTCCAATCTCCTGCAAGATCGATCATCCCCACAGAACGTGAATCACCACGTTGCAGCGCTCACGCATGGCAATCATTCTTATTGGGACGTAATGCCGTCCGAGCCTGGAGTTACGATCGTACAGGGCGATATTGTCAAACATCAAAGTTATCACATCAAAGTTATCATCAAAACGACCAAGTTGTAGCAAAAGTCAAGTATTCTATACCAAGCACACATCAGAGTATATGCAGCGAAGCTCTCGATAGAGTCCAAATAAAAATATTACGAAGGAGAATGCCACAAAGGTGATGCAATACTCTTGCTTTTTTTCTTGCCACAAAGGTACTTACCATTCGATACATCATGTCCCATATATCCAAGCAGCGCCACTACACCTGCGTACCTGAAATAATTCTAACAAACGTGGGTCAGTACACAACTGTACTGGTGAGCGGGATAACCCACTCGTCTAAACCGACACTAAGTAGAATAGTGAATGCAAATAGTTATATGGTGATCTTTATACTTGAATTATAGATTTATTTCATAGCAGAGGTATGACATATTAAGAAAAAATGTAAGTAGGTTAAATATGCAAGCATTCAACTCAAGCAAATATACAAGCAGATATATTCAACTCAAAAGGAAACTAGCATGCAAATATCACACTCAAACCCAAGCAATGCATGAACCTATCAAACCACAATCCAAGCCTCAATATCTATCCTCAAACCATACCATAATCCAAGCCTTACTAATCCAATCATCGATATGCACACTCTTGCCTGAGGCAAGGTGGCTGCCGCCTATACGAAATGCACAAACCAAAGCAAACCAAAGCAAACCAACTCTTATCTATATGAAGTCACTGGCCAAGCCATAAAGGAGTTATCAACTGTAGTTCTATCCAATCCAACACTGAGTAGCTAGCCTGCCTGGTCGTATCGAATTATCGGCACTGCGCCCAAGGCACGTTACCATTTGTCTTCTCCATGGCCGAATAGTCCTGGTTCCTCGGAGCATATCCGTTCGAGAAAACCAAACCCTGTGCGCAACGGGTTGTCCTTGACCAATGCAAACACCAAGTAGGTATGACGAGAGAATCGAGCCTTTTTGCCCCACCAAACGATACTCGCCTCAATCAAACCAACTATCCATAACCATTCTCCAACTTATTCCAAGGCACCATCTCAAGTTATCCCTATAGACACTATGCCGCTTCGACACAATACTCCAATTAGTGCAATATCCCTCGCTCCGAAAGCTCCGTGGCACAATGTCCCAACAGTGGCACAATGCCCTCACCGATGCAGTTGTCCGATTTTGAACCACAACTGCACGTTTTGCTTGACAAAGCGCCCAACTTGATACTCGTGCGTAATGAACGCTCGCTCGCCCGAAGTGCCTCAATATTCCAACCAAGATGATCCACTCAAGCCCCAACTGCTCAAACGTAAATCCAAATCAAGCTCCAACTTCACAACGCCAAAATTAACTCAAGCCATAAATCATATCCAACCAAACGACGCATACTCTATGCCCGCCACAGTACGGTGATTCCAATATTCCAGTCCAAGTGTTCAAGATATTACGTGTGTTCTATATTATTAGGTATGAAGGTGTAGAGGAGAAGGGATAGAGCCCACTCTCCAAGTCTGATTCCGCTAGCACTCTGCCTTGCCGATATGGCCGATCACTTGAACCCGTGGTCTGATACAAAGCACAATCTACTCAATTAGAATAACCGTGCGAGCAGGCCGTGCTCTCCAAATCATCCGATCGATCAGACTAAGAAAGACGATATTATCGCTCCAATTCAGCTATCTCATTACTTCTCTAAATGAACACCCGATTCTATCGAACTTCGCTTGCGATCTGTATATAAAACTAACTCAAATCAATACTTGTTCCCAAATTCAACAAATAAAAATGTAACCAACTATTGCCTCATTCAATCCGACCCAGCATAATGTACCGTGCGATTGTAGGGCATTACAATCAAACTCTCCCACAACAGAATTAGCTTGGACGACATGTGGTTGGGTATGTAGTACCCTGCTCTGAATTGATACTATGTACAAGAGAGATCGGTTTACTGGCTCGAAGAGGAATCCTTCTCGAAGAGTTCCCTAGTCGACACAGGAGATGATTGATCTGAGTGAATGGGCAAAACTTCATTCTCTGATTATTTCATGCCTAATAAAGAATCTAGTTTTATAATGCTTGTTGTTAAGAAGACTTATTTATAAGAATAATGATAGCACACGACCCAATATGCTTAATAAGGGAACTTGTATGCTTGTCAATAAAAGAACCTTGCCATGCTATTTCAATAGTAGAGTATTGCATGCTTAATTATACTGTCACTTCCATTGAGCGTACTAATGCCTTGCTAATAAGAAGAGTAAATATAAATCCCCTCACCCAATTTTAATGTATACTTAGCTTAGGGAGAGAATATGGATCAATTTAGAATTATTTTGGATTAATTAACTAGAGTTATAAATTCATTTATTTATTTTATTCCCTCGCTGTACCTTGGCATTTCTTACTTATCTAGAGCAATGCACTAGCATTTGCCTTCCAACAAATTTCACATTCTTGACCTAGTCAAGCCAATCTTTAATCTTGACCTTTGTGTCACTCGTAAATGCACTCTCTTGTATTTCATTTTAATTTTATAATATTCGTACATATTTTCTATATTCATAACCTAAAACTTGTACCCGTGTCTGTTCCAATCAAAATTGGATACACAACTTTGACCCGTTCCTTGCAACCCAATATTGATGATAGCCCATTCTGAGTCTACTACATCCACGATACTTGTGTCCCAATAAATTAAAATCCTATGTACTTCCAATTTATTGACAAACACCAATAACATAATTTTAATTATTTTGGGCAACCGACTCAACCTAGCCCAAAATGAGTCCAAACCCAACCTGAACCCTCACACACCCTCACACGACTCATATAAAATGCCCACCATTATTTTCTCCTTCTATAAAATACCAAACACCACTCTCATGACCAAGAACCCACTTTTAAACCCATTGGTTAATTAAATTCAGATTTTTTCTCTTGGAAAATAATTCCCTCACTCAACCATTCACTTCCTTCATTTAATACCTTTCATTTGGGGACACTAACATTGTGGGCTGATTTGAGCTGTCCCTAACCTCCCTTTATACCTCAATTTGACTTAAACCTATTAAAGAAAATCCCTCCTTACATAGCATTAATTACTATAGGACTTTTTCCCTAACCTCATAAATGCATCTCCTCCACCTCACACTCCCTTACCCCCATGAACTGTCTTACCCCCTCTTCAGCCAACCTCCTTCCCCATAGACTGACTTCACTTCTCTCCTTCTCTCTTTATATATATTCTTCTTCTTCCTCTTCACTCCTCCTTCCTACTCACCACCACAGCCAGTATCACCACCACCACCACCACCATTTGCACCACCACCATACCCGACCTCCACCTTCACCACCACCCTCCTACATGATGCTGCTGCTGCCTTGCAAGCTTTTGCTGCTGCTCTTCTAGCTGCTGCTGTTGCTATGGTTCTTTATCTTCTTGCTCCCCTTCTTTTTCTACACTTCTTCACTATCACCAACATCATTCACCACAACCGCCTACTCGAGCCACCACCTCACGACCACCATCACCAAGCCACCAATACCATCACCTGAGCCCCCTATTCTCCTCCCCTTCCTTTTCCACCTTGTTACGACTCCTACTTCGTGCTACTGCTACTGATACGATAGCTGCTGCTGCTGCTACTTTGTTAATGCTACTGCTACTATTTCTGCTACTGTTGCTGCCTTTCCCGACCCCCTCCGACGAACGCCGACCATCGACAACCATCCCTCGACGACCGATGACCCATCTGAGGCATCCCCGACGGCCAGCAACCACCGTTGGCCACCCCCGGAGGACCCGTGTACACTCCATGACCGTGAGCACCCAAACCCAAGTCAAAAACAAGTTCCAACCACCTATTTTTACGAGATAATTTCTCCCTCCACGCTCAACTGATTCCCGAAATACCTTCTCTGATATGCTCTCCATGTAACCCTCTTTCAATGGCTTCAATTAGAATAGTTTAGTTTGATTTCTTTTGTTAGTAATTTGAGTTCCAATTCATTAGAACAACTATTTTATAAAATAATAAAAATATTCGATACGGAGTTGGTCCCGTCAAACCGGACAACTTTGTAGCATACCGATTATACCGAAAGATGCGTACGGTATTTCCTGATGTGTGGGATTTGGTAGAATTCAATTCGGTCGTGAGTACGCGACAAAACAAACCCGTATCCGTCAAAAAATCCCCTTATCGTAACTTTTTGTGATTACCCAATTACTTTGTGCACGCTTGTCGTATCACTACGAACCTTTCGTCATTGGACTCTCGGCGTTCGACTTGTACTGTAACCCAAGTTTCTCCTGATTCTGAGACAGTGACCAGATCATCGTTTTGCGGGCCCCATGATCCGTTCCAACGGACGTTTTTGTGATTGGCTCACCGTAATTCAAATATGGACATACCCTTGAGTTTGTATCGTCATTTAGAATTTGTTTGACCTATAATATACTATTTTTAGAGACCTTTGCTCCTGACATATTTTTTGGTGCAAGGTGGACCCACCCACTTATGGACCCCGTATTGACCAGAAATTACCTTTTTGCCGAAATTACCTTTTTGCCACTATGTCCAAATTGAATGTATGAATATGCTTTTCTGAGTATCTCACTCATTTAGGGACTGTTGGTGATTTTTGTGACAGCATCCGGAGACACCTGCTCCAGTTTTTATCTTGCGCTGCTACTTCCTTGGCGAGTTCGTGTTCGAATCTTCATCTGGCTTCCAGGCAAGTGTACCTTGCTTATTGTACTGTTTAAATTTAGTTATTATTGCTTATATATTATGTGTTATGAATATTATCACTGTGCACATCCGTGAATGACTCGGGTGCAGTCGACGATGGCGTCGACGTTAGGACTTATGTTTGACCTAGTATCTAGAGGACATACCTAATCTTGTGGAGTTATCATTATACCTCTGAGGCCTTGACACGTATCATTCCACGTCAGAGAGTGAGTTCATGATAGTACAAGGGCTTACACACTTGACTGGTTATTGGTATGAGTAGCACGTGTGATAGTATTTAGCGTAGTTGTATAGTTCTTAGTGACTTGCATATAGTTATGAGATGTCCACGTCGTACTTTAGACTTGTACATTAACATTGGATGGGGAGGACGACTAGTAGGCATATGGGAACCCCACCTCCTTTATGCAGATACCACGTTCTTCGAAGCTATACAGATGCATATATTTATGCAGATACCGCATTCTTCGGAGCGTTGGACGTTACATGTGCAGATACTACGCTCTTCGGATTGTTGGACATTATGCCTACACCTACCCATACGTACCAAGGTTGTCCTTAAATTGCATTCACATAGATGGATAGTTTACCCTTATTTACTTTACTCAGTATTTATATTATGGCACATACTTTTTGTATCTTGTTACGTCCCTCTGAGGACCTGGTTCCCTTGCAGGTTATTTGAGCATGTTGCATATTGCTTGGTCTGGTAGAATGTTAGACATCTTTTCTGGTATCATTATATCTTTCATCTATTACAGTTATGTTCTATTTTTTGTTATGATTCTGCTTTTATAGCCTAGTGTTTATAGGCCTATATTGTTCTCTTGGCCTATTGGAACAGTTGTATTATTGGGATGCATACTGGTGATGCATACCATTTCTTCTTGAGATTATTTACTGAGGATTAAGATTTAGTTAGTTGTTGGATGTTAGAATTAGATTTTTAGCTTGTTCACTTGACCATGGACATTGTAAGTGTACTTCGTCGGGTCTATTAAATTGGAAAGCCTTACGGAGTCGTACCAGCTGGCCATTGCCACGTATATGGTCCCGCATGTTTTAGGACTGGGGCGTGACATAGTTTTAGTGGTGGCCTATGCATGTCAGAGCATATCGTTCGGTTATATCAATGTACCGAGCGAGCCTGTAATTTAGGATTAATGTTGAATAAGATCTCAATACATAATTAATTTTAAAACTCCTCTTGTAATTGATTGTCGCCCTTGTAATTAAAAATTATATTCGTTCCTTTTCCATCAATGTCGTTGTTATTATTTTATGTCTCCCTCTATTTCAAAGAGTTAGATGCTTGTGCTTGGTGATTCCCTCCAGAAAAAGATCGTAGACAAGATGGATGAATGCATAATTAATGTATTATTTTATAAGAAGATGGTTAACCCTTAATATGGTAGGTTACTAGGTTCTTTCTAGATGTTAGAGCTAGTATAGATTGTTAGCATGAGAATTGAACCTAGTAGTAGACGTATGGAACTGATAAAACCCTACCTTTACTTAAGGTAGCAGTGATTTGTAAGTATTAGAAGCTAGAAAGATTGTTTGATTCTAAAACTCTAGAATAATTTGGGAAATACATAGCTAGATGCTAGGGATTAGTTGTAGCCCCATGATAGTGATACAAGGAACACTACTATGAACTTGAGAAGGCAGAATTTTAGACTCACATCTAGTAGAAGATTATCAGATACTGATAAAAATATGGTATAAAATAGCACTTTACGTGTTAGACCATAGTGGTTAAGTCACTAATTGCGTTATAACTTCCAGTATCAGACCAAGATTTTTCCACTCTTTATTTATTGATAATTATATGACTAGGCTAAAATAGATACGTGGATTACTAGATTTGTTGTTGATTGACTTGACAACTTGGGTACTAGGGTGTAGCTTCTGGAATCAGATTAGATGTACTTGATTTATTTGGGTTGATAGTGACTATTGGGCTTGTGGTTTTCACCTTTGATAACTTGAGTAGTTGAGCTAGTATCTGAAATAGAGCAATTAGATTAAAGGATGAGAGTATTGACAGATGTTATAGCCTTGAGTTAGATACCGTTAATTACCTATAATGGATGGCTAGTTATAAACAAGATAGTACCCATGTAGTTTGGATGAAGGGTATGCATGGAGTAAACTAGGAGAAACCTCAGGTTCGAGGTAAAAAGGTAGAATGACAACAATAAGAGATTCGCGAGAAGTACTTGACCTTGAGCATTTTAAATTAAGAGAAGGATCTAGGAAGGACTAAATTTTTTACATTCGATAGTTGCCTCGAACATCGATACTACGAAGCGGAAGGTACTGGGCCATGATTGACAGAGTTTAGAGTTGAAAACAATATCAATATACTAGAAGGATATGAAGGTGTGTAGGAAACAAATGATAAGGGAAATATATTAGGGTCACGTAATCCAAGGAGAAGAAAATTTTGATATGAACTTGAGGGATAATAATTATAGTATTTATAAATTATAATTCTTTTGGAGTTTCGAGGATTTAGCACAGGTAGAAATTGTTGATCAACCTTGAAGTGCTACAAATTTCAAGGAACAAAACACAAGTTTAGATCACACGCTGACTCGTTGGTCAATAGGTAGAGGATTACCACTAGACTCTTAGATTATATATTGACACATGAGTATGGTGTGTAAATGAAAGATATAAGTCTGATAGGAATGATAGCTAAATATTAAAGTTTACACATAAACCGCTTAGGGATAGAGATTTAGATTTTTGACTAATTGGATAAGAGCTTGCTGAACCTAATCTTTAGTAGTAGGTGGTGTTATGGGAACCTATTTCCAATTTACCCTAGCCGATAGATTTTAGGAATCGTATTTTTGTTTTTGTATTTGTTATATTTTATTCTAGGGTATTTAGAATGATTGACTATATATATTTATTACATAATTTCTATATATTCTTATTACTATGTATTAAGTAGAGACTTATGTTGTATTATATTACATATATTTCTCCTAGAAATTGTTCGAGTTGAGCTTCTAGATTAGGTTTGACTGGCTGACTGACTAGATTAGACTTGTTGCTGCTAAGACTGATTATAAGAAGTTAGGTTACAGGATTTTATTGTAGATACTATAGGATGATGACATTATACTTAGGAAATAATATTGAGATATTAACCGTCTTAGATACAGAAAAAAAAATTAGATACTACATAAGTGGCCTTGAGGATTTTGTGCTTATAGGATTTTAGTGCCTAACCCCTGCACTCCTTTGAGAGTAAAAGAATGACGTTATTTTCGTTATGGATATTGGAAGTTTTAAACTTAGATTATATCGCGACATCTTTAAGTAACCTAGGTTATAGGTGGTAACTTTTCTAGATATGATTAGTAAAATAATAATAATGAGACAATACATGATGGTAAAAATATATTTAGAGTGACTTAGGTGATTAAACTGTGTGTATATGGCACTTTAAGATTTAGAGAGTGTGTAGGAATAAGTACCAAGTTGTGTTTATAGATTTAGAGATGTGTTGAGTTTGTTGTTGGGGAGATTGATTTTGAATTTCGAGGACAAAATTTTCTAAGATGGATAGATTGTAAACTCCCTCACCTAATTTTAATGTATACTTAGCTTAGTGAGAGATTGGGGATCAATTTAGAATTATTTTGGATTAATTAACTAGAGTCATAAATTCATCTATTTATTTTATTCCCTCGTTGCACCGTGACATTTCTTAATTATTTAGAGAAATGCACTAGCATTTGCCTTCCAACAAATTTTACATCCTTGACCTAGTCAAGCCAATCTTCAATCCTGACCTTTGTGTCACTCGTAAATGCACTCTCTTGTGCTTCATTTTAATTTTACAATATTCGTGCACATTTTCTATATTCATGACCTAAACCTTGTACCCGTGTCTGTTTCAATCAAAATTGGAGACACAACTTCGACCCGTTTCTTGCAACCCAATATTGAAGATAACCCATTCTGAGTCTACTACATTTATGATACTTGTGTCTCACTCAATTAAAATCTTATGTACTTTCAATTCATTGACAAACACCAATAACACAATTTTAATCATTTTGGACAACCGACTCAACCTAGCCCAAAACGAGTTTAAACCCAACCTGAGCCCTCACACACCCTCACATGACTCATATAAAATGCCTAACATCATTTTCTCCTTCTACACAATACCAAACACCACTCTCATGACCAAGAACCCACTTTTAAACCCATTGGTTAATTAAATTCAGATTTTTGCTCTTGGGAAATTATCCCCTCACTCAACCATTCACTTCCTTTATTTAATACCATTCAGTTGGGGACACTAACCTTGTGGGCAGATTTGAGCTATCCCTAACCCCCCTTTATACCTCAATTTGACTTAAACCTATTAAAGGAAACCTCTCCTTACGTAGCAATAAATGCTATAGGACTTTTTCCCTCACCTCATAAATGCTCTCCTCTACCTCACACCCCCTCACCCCCCATGAACCGACTTCCCCCCCTCTTCAGCCGACCTCCTTCCCCATGGACCGACTTCACTTCTCTCTTTCTCTCTTTATATATATATATATATATATATATATATATATATATATATATATATATATATATATATATATATATATATATATATATTCTTCTTCTTCTTCTTCTTCTTCTTCTTCACTCCTCCTTCCTCCTCACCACCACAACCAGTATCATCACCACTACCACCAGTAGCACCACCACCATACCCGACCTCCACCTTCACTACCCCCCTACATGCTGCTGCTGCTGCCTTGCAAGCTTCAGTTGCTGTTCTTCTAGCTGCTGCTATGGTCCTTCATCTTCTTTCTGTCCTCCTCCTTCTATATTTCTTCACCATCACCGACATCATTCACCACCACCACCACCACCTACTCGAGCCACCATCTCACGACCACCATCACCAAGCCACCAACACCATCACCCGAGCCCCCTCTTCTCCTTCTATTCCTTTTCCACCTTGCTGCGACTCCTACTTCGTGCTAATGCTACTGCTACGATAGCTGCTGCTGCTGCTACTTTGTTACTGCTAGTGCTGCTATTTTTGCTACTGTTACTGCCTTCCCCGACCCCCTTCGACGACCCCCAACCATCGACGACTACCCCTCGACGATCGACGACCCATCTGCGACATCCCCGACCGCCACCAACCACCGTTGGCCACATACGGAGGACCCGAGTATACTCCATGACCGTGAGCACCCAAACCCAAGTCAGAACCAAGTTCCAACCATCTTTTTTTACGAGGCAATTTCTCCCTCCACACTCAACCGATTGCCGAAATGCCTTCGCTGGTATGCTCTCCATGTAACCCTTTTTCAATGTCTTCAATTAGAATAATTTAATTTGATTTCTTTTGTTAGTAATTTGAGTTCCAATTCATGAGAAAAACTGTTTTATAAACATTAAAAATATTCGATATGGAGTTGGTCCTGTCAAATCGGACAACCTCATAATATACCAATTGTACCAAAAAATACGTACGATATTTCCCGAAGTGTAAAATTTGACGAAACTCAATTCAGTCGCATGTGCGCGACGAAACAAACCCGTATCCGTAAACAAATTTCCGTATCATGACTTTTTGTAATTATCCAATTACTTTGTGTACGCTTGTCGTATCACTACGAAACTTTCACCATTGGACTCGCGGCCTTCGACTTGTCCTGTGACCTAAGTTTCTCCTTATTCTGAGACTGTGACTGGATCGTCGTTTCGTGAGCCCGACGATCCTTTCTAACGGACGTTTTTGTGATCGGCTCACCGTAATTCAAATCTGGATATACCGTTGAGTTTGTATCGTTGTTTAGAATTTGTTTGACTTATAATATACTATTTTAAAGACCTTTGATCCTGACATATTTTTTGGTGCAAGGCGGGACCGCCCACTTGTGGACCCCGTGTTGACCAAAAACTGCCTTTTTGTCCCTGTGTTCAAATTGGACGTATGAATATGCTTTTCTGAGTATCTCACTCATTCCAGGACTGTCGGTGATATTTGTGACAGGATCCGGAGACATCTGCTCCAGTTTCCATCTTGCGCTGCTACTTCCTTGGCGAGTTCGTGTTCGAATCTTCCCCTGGCTTTCAGACAAGTATACCTTGACTTATTGTACAGTTTAAATTTAGTTATTATTGCTCATATATTATGTGCTATGAATATTATTATTGTGCGCGTCCGAGAATGACTCGGGTGCTGTCGATGAAGGCGTCGACGTTAGGACTTGTGTTTGACCTAGTGTCTAGAGGACGTACCTAAAGTTGTGGAGTTATTATTATAAGTCTGAGACCTTGACACGTATCATTCCATGTCACAGTGGTTGTTCATGAAAGGACACGGGCTTACGCACTTGACTGGCCATCGGTGCGAGTAGCACGTGTGATGATATTTAGCGTAGTTGTATAGTTCTTAGTGACTTGCATATAGTTACGAGATGTCCACGTCATACTTGAGACTTGTACATTGGTATTGGGCGGGGAGGACGACTAGTAGGCGTATGGGACATCCACCTCCTTTTTGTAGATACCGCATTCTTCGGAGCGATACAGACGCATATATTTATGTAGATACCGTATTCTTTGGAGCGTTGGACGTTACATGTACAGATACCACACTCTTCGGAGTATTGGATGTTATGCCTAAACCTACCCATACGTACCAAGGTTGTCCTCAAATTGCATTCACATAGTTGGATAGTTTACCCTGATTTACTTTACTCAGTATTTATATTATGGCATGTACTTTTTGTATCTTGTTACGTCCCTCTGAGGACTTGGTTCCCTTCCAGGTTATTTAATCATGTTGCATGATGCTTGGTTTGGTAGAATATTGAACATTTTTGCAGGTATCATTATATCTTTCATCTATAACAGTTATGTTCTACTTTCCGTTATGATTCTGCTTTTATAGCCTAGTGTTTATATGCCTATATTATTCTCTTTCTTGAGATTATTTATTTTGGATTGAGATTTAGTTAGTTATTGGATGTTAGAATTATATTTTTAGCTTGATCGCTTGACCATGGACAACGTAAGTATACTTTGTTGGGTCCATTAAATTGGAAAGCTCTACGGAGTCGTACCAGCCGGCCATTGCCACGTGTCTGGTCCCGCGTGTTTTAGGACTGGGGCGTGACAGTAAAATATGCTTGAACATGTTCCGTATCATATGCTAGAGAAAGATTAGAACTGTATGCTTAGTTAAAGAGATAGAAGAACTGTGCCAAGTCTGTTATAATAGAGATTGTTTGCATGTTTTCCTTATCACTTTAAAAGATAGAACTATATGAATTGCTTGTACTGTTACAAAGAGTTATAGAGAAAAAGATGATGGCTTGTCCACACTGAGAGGGAAGAGACTAATAGTGCACCCTGAGGTACGGTCCTTGCGATCTAGTGGGGTATGCTATTACATATGTAAAGAGCTATTGAACCCTGCTTGATTGACTTGTCTGCTTGCACTGTAGAGTTATCTGATTTTTCATCGATATCATGCATCATAGGGTTTAACTGAAAGAGTGCATTCATGCATTGGTCTCGGACAAATTGAGTACAAGGATAATCCCACGACCGGTTCCTAGGGCACTGGGGACCTTTCGCCCTAGGGGGGATCAGAGAGAACACCCTGAGGCAAAGAAGTTCTCGCGATCAGGCGGATGTTCATATCCATTAGTTAGTTGGTTCACGCATCAAAGAAGCTAGTATGAGCGTATACTAGTGCGGTGCTAGGCCGTGATAACACCGCTACTAATTATGGGAATGAACACTCATGGACCATCATATAGTTAGGGCGCATGCTAGGATTCGACCTTCTTGTATACCTAAATATTTGATGTAGAGATGAACATGAACTGATACCTATATTTGTTTATGCAAATTATTGCTAACTTGTGTATCTGTTGCAGGGATAACCGTTTGGTTGTGGTAAGAATTACTGAATAAGTGATAAGTTATACTCCTTACGTTCATTATTGTAAAGGCTCATTAGATGTATCTTCTTTGCTTGAATTTGCTGTTGTCTATTTAATATGATATGATAGTTCACTAGATATTGCTAATACTCCTAGAGTAAATAAATATGGCTCAAGATATATGCTGCACACTTCACGATAGAGTACTTTCTACTATATGCTTGAATGAAATGATTATGAAATATGGATTTCAAAGATATTTTTAAAAGAAGTAAACTAACTCTAATCCTGAACTGCATGAAATAAACCTAGATAAAAGTAGCAAGATTACTAGTAATATAATATTTTATCACATGATTACTTAGTATTGATTTTAGGGAGTGTTGCTTTTGTTCTTTGTTTTTATATTCAACAGTGCTTTTCCTAAAGTACAGACCCCCTACCAGTTCTGTTCACAGGTGATGGATTGTCCAAAGAAGCGATAGCAGATACTCTGTAAGCCCCTGATTTTTTTAAAATATTAAAATTGGGATTTTTCACAATTTTCTGGAATTTTCTGGGAATTTTCTGTAATTAAAATCAGGGTTTTGAATTATTAAATGATTTTTAATTGTTAATAAATAATATTAAAATATTATGAAAATAATATTTTTGGGTGTAAAATGAAAAATTGGACTTAGGGTAATTTTTCTGGATTTTTCTGGGCATCAGAACTATTTTTAAATGCCTAAAAACAATTTTACTAATTAATTAATTAAATTAATTAATTATTTTTATTATTAATATTATTATTATTATTATTATTATTTATTATTTTATTTTTTTTCTTTTTTCGGCCCAGGCCCGTTGGGCCGCAGCCCGGCCCGCTAGCCCAGCCCAGCCCCTTATCGGGTCGGGTCGGGTTCAGCCGAACCCGACCCGCCGCAGCCCGACCCGCCCGCGTGAACAGTACCCCCACGACCCCGACTTCTCCGGCGAGCCCCGCGTCCAGCGCCGGCCGCCGCGCGCAGCGCCGCGCTTCCCGCGGCCACGTCGCCCCGCTCCGCCGCTCCCCTCGGCCCCCCGCAACCGCCCGTACACCCTATAAAACCCTCCCCTCTCTCTTCCTCCTCCGCCTCACACCCTACTCCGACCACCGCTCGCCGCCACCGCCGTCAACCCTCGCCGCCGTGCGCAACCACCCGCCTCCCCGACCTCGCCGCCACGCTCCGCCCGAGCGCCGCCCGCCGTCTCCTTCCCGCCAGCAGCAGCAGCAGCAAACAGCAGCCGCAGCCGCCGCTGCCGGCCGCCTAGCGCCGCCGCCGCCCCGTGGTCGGCGCGCCTCGCTCCGGCGAACAACCCCCCGCCCTCGCCGACGTCCCTCCGGCCGCCCTCCGCCGTGTGCCGCCGTTTCCCGGCCAGAAACCCTAACCCTAGCTTTCCTTCGTGTCGTGTCGGACACGACACGGACACGATCTCGACCCCGTTTTCGGGTCCCCTTCAGGTATGTGTAACTTTCGCCTCGTAGCTCCGTTTTCAATTCTGCAAATTGCGTTGTGAAGCCCGTATGACCCTCTCGGTGTCCGGACAAACTGTTCGGGGCACCGCGTCCTGTGGTGATCGCACACCGCGATCCAAAAACAGGAAAAACCAGACCCTGTTTCACCCCGGAACCGAGTACGTTCCGCCAAACGGGACGACTTGGTCGCGTGCGGTCTTCACAGATACGTGCGCAGCGTCGATACGGACGTGTGAGATTTCGCGGAAGCTGATTTGGGTGTGCGTGCACACCGGAATCAACGCGTATCCGCGGACATCGCCCCGTATCCGCAATTTCTGTAATTCACCATAACTTCTTGTACACTCGTCAGATCGAGACGAAACTTGCGCCATCGGACTCGTAGCGATACGCTGGTCCTGTGGGTCAAGTTTGGTTCGATTCTGAGAACGTTGACGAAATCGCGTGTCGCGGGCCCCATAGGCCCCGCTCGACGGGCGATTTTGTGTTCGGCTCATCGGAATCCAAATCTGGAAGTTCCGTTGGGTTCGTATCAGTGTTCCTGACCTGTTGACACTAAGTTTGGTGAATTTGGAGACTTTTGACCCGGACACGTTTTTCGGTGCAAAGCGGGCCCAACGGCGGACCCCGTTTTGACCCGAAACTGCCGTTTTTGCCCTTGTCTTCAAATTGGACCCAAGGACAGGCGTTTCTAGCTATTTGACATCTTCTGAGCGTGATGGTAATGTCTATTTCAGCTTTTGGACTCATCTCTGGACTTTTCCCCCAAGAACCAATTTAATCAGATCCAAGCAACAGGCAAGTACCTGCACTTCAAGTTAATCTTTATATTGTGATAATTAATTCTCTGCTCTACTAGTACCCTTGTTGATTACACGTAGCGTAAAGTACTGTATTTCATGTCTTGAATATTGGAGTTCATGTCTTGTTTACATATCGGGTGGGAGAATACTAGGAGGCATGTAGTTTACCCTTCCCCAGGTCCAGATACTAGCTGTTGGTACGCGACTGTACCATCAGCCTTATACTTGATCATTCCAGACACTAGTCGTCTATGACGGCCTTATTAGCCTTATAAACCCCTACATGCCAACTATGTATTCTAAAAACAAACACAAGTTCACAGAGATAGTCCTAGTCATGTTATATTTCTTGCTGGCTATTGTAGTTTCATTTCCTGTTTCATTTATTTCAGTTTCTCATATTCCTGTTTACAGCTAACTCTGAGATAATAATGTTCTGCTAATGCTGTTTCTCAACATGATATCCAATATTTAATTGTCATAACATATTTAGTTTAATCTTGTCGTGCACTGTGTACTTTGCTCCTTTCCTGACTGGATCTGTTGTTTAGGCGATGATGAGAACCTTGCCCCCACCTATTATGGCCCCTATGAGGCAGCAGGTGATACAGCTGCAGAGCCAGTTCCCGCACAGGAAGCTACTCCTGCTGAGTAGTTAGCAGTAGTTATCTTAGTTTTGCTCTTTATCTTATTTAATCGGGTTTGTCCCCGATTCGAATATTGAATTTTTGTACTTAAACATTTGAATCTGTTGTTACATTTATTTCCAGTTGCAAATCTTAAGTTTCATTTTCTCCTTATTATCTTGCCCATGTTGTTGTGAATGAGCTAGTTAGTAAATCTGGATTTGACCTAGACAGCGTACTACCGCCGATTCTGCGGCGTAGGCTGGACGTGCCCACGCACTCGTGCCCGAATATCCGGGTGCGGGTCATGACATACTCATTCTCAGCAGCCAAAAATTAGGAGATGTCTTGAGATGCATTGAGAAGCTTTGAGATACTTTCTGTATAAAGGAATGTAATGTATGGAACGATGCCATTGTATTTATGTATAGCTAATGAGATGTAATCTAATTGGCAATATAATAACAACCTTATAATCATTTCAAAGATCTCAATAAAGAGATTATTTCTTATACCACTGTGTTCATTCATTTTCTGCAATATTGTGCGCTGCTTCTAAGTCTGAATAGCCTATTTTGTTATTGTACAAGCTTTGGCCTTATGCAAGCGCAACTTAGGCTTACACGATATCACGTCCATTGGTGACTTTCGTTCATTCAGGATCGGGACATGACATGGTGATCCTTCCCTTTGGGGAGCAAAGGCTGTGGGAGAAGAAATTATTTCTACTTCAGCGTCTTCCCTATCAAAATAGGTCAGAGTAGTGTAGCATTGTTTGGTACTCTAGTATGCTGCACAAGGCTAGATAAGTCAGGTGCCATGTAAGTAATCGACATAAGCATTTTTGCCATAGCATCAAGAACATAATTTACCTCAAGCGTCTGGGAAGTCGAGATGCTAGCCTTCGCTGCAACTAAGGTAGGAATTGTTGCACTAACTCCCATAGTAGTGGTTGCAGGGGGGACAAATATGTTGATCCTTTCCAAAACTGGTGGACCAGATGACGGTCCGGCTTGGCCAGGAGAGTCACCTAGTGGAGAAAATAAGTTCCTCCTTGGAGGTGTCGGAGGCCTTGGTTGTTGCTTCTTAGTCTTCTTCTTTGTTGGGTAACGCTCCACATGAGGCATTATCTTATGCTTACGTGACCTTAGGGATATGTACAGAGAAGGTACGCATAATTCCTCTGGCTCGCCCATGAGTGGTTCTAGCAAGTCATCCATGGGAGTGTCATCCTCTTCTTCCACCAGCAAATCAACCTTTTCCTCCTCAGCCCCGACAATTGCCTCTTCCCTTGCTATTCTGAAACTACCCCTCAAATCAAACTCTCGATGAAATTGATTGATCAAATAATAGAACTTATCATAGGAATGGACTATGTGTAGTGGAGGCTTCTCAGGAGTTAAGGTAAATTGAGCACCTGTACAACCCATGCTAAATTATCTCCACCCACGGGCTATGTCGATCAATCTCCCAGAGGACAAGAAGCAGGTGCTGGCATTCCCTATATGAAATTGATCATAGCCAAATTGTATTGCAAATCGGCTAGGCCGGTAGATTCAATTGAACTACCATCATCGCTTCTGTAAAGCAGATGTGAAGGCCGGATACTAAGCAGCCAGAAGAAGACTCCAGTTGGCAAGTCCGACCTATCATTACTGCTGTCATAGAAGCTTCCACCCTGATGTTTAGTTGTAACTTCAGGGGAAATACAGTAGAATCTCCAGCCCACTCCTAAGTTCATGGCTCTTCTGGTTTTAAAAATAGTAGTATCCTTCCACTTATAATTTTTGTATTTATAGAGGAACACGGGCCTTATGGCATCATTAGTCTCTAGTCCAGAAGCCATTAAGCGAATATGATGCAACAACAGCCATCCTATCAGATATATGAGCGATATCTCTGTCCTTGGGTAATCACCTCGACCTAGGGGCTCCATCAGCAATTTTTTTGTAAATTCTTGCTTGCCAGCATTTAGTCTGCACATCATAGAGGTATAGAAGTGCCAACATATGCTAAAAAACTAATCGTACCACTGGAAGAGTACGTTACTGTGTAGTTTGTCTACCAAGCTGGAGCCCCCTGGAACTACCCATTATTGAAGATACAAGGATAGATAACCGACTAGCAGTGCCTCAGAAGAAATCTCTTTGCGGGTGTGTCTGAGGTAGACGTGGACATATGTACCTGCGGAAAACTTTCCCATATGATCCTCGAGACATTTATCTACTGATTTATATTCCATCATGAGCTCTTCAACCATATTAGCGCTCAATGGTCAGATGGGATAAATTTTGGTGGCCTTCAGATCCTTAGAGTAATTCATAAAGAGGTAGTTGAACCACTTAGTGATATAGACTAACTCAGAGTCTGTCTTGTAGTAGTGGTTGCAAGCCAGATAGTGGCACATCAGCTCATGATATACCTCAACAAGCCTGTGTTTTCTTTATGCCTGATCTTGGGGCTCCCTATTGGTAAGGACATTCTTCATAGGGTAGTTCTCCTATTGGCAGATCTGACACCGCTTCTATCTCATGCAACACGAGCCCTAACTCACTATGTAGAGTGAAGAAAGTTCCTATCACGACCCGCACCCGGGGTAAGGGTACTAGTCGGAAACAACGCCCAGCCTACGCCGCAAAATCGGCGGTAGAACGCTGTCTAGAAAGTCTATCTAATATAATGAACCACCAAAAGATAGTGTACTCAATCACAGAACTAAGATAGAATGAACACGGATCAGATAAGAATAGAATAGTCATCAACTCATGAGTTTAAAATAATACATCAATGAGTCTGAAGAGTAACAAAAATAAGCTGGAGATAAATCCAGTACAAAAGAATACTATCATACTACAAGCTACACTCCAGGGTCAACTGTCTCAGTTGGGATAAGTCCCTCTTGAGCCAGGGTCTCCGAATCTAAACCCACAACATCCTGGGATCCATAATAGGTAGGGTACTCCTCAGTGTCATCTGAAAAAATATATCCAGTCAGGAAAAGAGCAGAGTACATCTCTAACAGCAGTTCTAATCCATGATAAAAACTATGTAACAGTAAATAGCTGTGGATAAACAAGATGCACAAAATAGATACAAGAGATATATAGACAATAAGGAAATACTGGAAAAAAATACAATAATGAACAATATGCCAATGAAACAATAGTACTAATGACTAAGTGTGTGAGTACTAGCTTAACATGTGATCGGCTTGGGCAAGATACAATGCGGCCTGGCTAATCATACGTGCGGTGCATGATCAACACTATTCGCTTACCAATACTTTATTCAATAGGGATTTGATCACATATCTATACTAATACTCCCCACCCCCAACTGGTATAATAGATCCAACCACGGTATGCTATGGCACTAGATTTCCCAAGAAGATAGCTAGTCTCCCCGAGAATCGGTGTCTGTACATGTACAAGATAACCAATAAAACAATACTTGCACCATATACACCATATACCAAGGAATAACATCTCATGACGAGATCCAGATATACCAATCCGTGTAACCATAGTGTCGAGAGAAACATGTAAATCTACACTAGATACAACGAACATAGAGGATATCATAAATAAGAAACTATCAGAGAATGTACTCGCCTGAAATCCAAAGAACAGTCTCACAGATGTCTGACTCTGTGCCTCAAAGACCTAGATATGGAATACCACATTAAAACAAGGTCCCGGAAAAAGAACAAATCAAACTAGTCAACTCCTAGGTCAATAAATAAATTCTAAGTCAAAAGTCAACTATGGTCAACTCTAAAGTCAACTAAAGTCAAACCAAGGTCAACCTCACAAGAAATCTATATAAATAATATAGAAATAAAATACAACAATTTAGGAATAAAAATTAGATCCCAAATCATACTCACACAAAGTATACTACTAATACAAATAATATATACCCTAAAATAATATACCAATATGTATACAAATAACATAATATATTATTACAAATATTATACAAAACACATATATATACACATATATATATATACAATAATAATATATAAAATATAATTTAAAACTGTCAAAGCGTCACTGAAAACAGTGAACAAAACAAGATAAAATAAAAATAGGTTTAATAGTGACAGTCTTGACTGTCACTGAAAATTCGTCGCAGAAACTCCATATACAAAACCGCTGCTGTCACAGTTTGCTGACAGTTTCAAACTGTCACAAAAAAACGTCGCTGAAAGGTTGTCGCTCAAAACTGCAGCAGCATTAATGACAGATCTGTCATTAATGCTGACCACTGTACAGCGGCTGCTGTTCAGACCAAATAATGACAGTTTCATTGTCATAGAAACCACTGTCACCAAAACAAATAAAAATATGAAAAAATATATATATATATATAAATATATATATGCAATAATAATCACAATACATATATATAAATAAATAATTATATACTTATATATATATGCACATATAAACTTATAATTAAATACTAATAGTTACAACACATGCACATATTAATGTTCATATTTTACATGGCTAGAAGCACACCTAAAATATATACATTAATATACAAATAATTACATAATAATTATAAATAATATAATTACACAATTAAACACATAAATATATTTTATAAAACATTTATGTATAATTTATACTATTAACATAAGTACATATATAATTACATGCAAGAAAGCTACATATTATATTTGTACATCATATTAGCACACACAAAAATATATAGATCTATGCTACAATAATTACTATAATAAATACACAAAATAAATATATAATATCTATATATATTTACTAATTATAATTGAAGAATTTAAACCATACATAATTAGATCTATTCAAAAATCCACACAATTGGAGAGTATCACACCGTATCCCACTAGATCTAGGATACGCATGTGACACGAGTCCAACACACAACCAATTGTACCCCGAAGGATACAAACAAATCACAAATAATATTTATGAATAAATCAAAGTGTCAAAAGTAGATCTATGTGTCCGTGTCAAAATACGACATGTTCAAAGCCCCGTGTCGGAGGAAAAATCTCCAAAATGACACGTATCACCAAATAGTTGGGATACGAACCACATGTACCAAATTATGGACACGACACTAGCCCCAAACACATAAGCTCATGTCCAATTGATCTATAGGATCAATTGATACACACAACAAAATATAAATTCGGAATTCCAACAAAATTAACACAAAAAATACCATAACTTTATCCATGGGTCTCCTATGAACACAAAACAAAGTCCTATGGGTAGTACATACATATAGGTTGATTTTACATGATTAAATCTCAGATTTAGAAGCTATTTAAATGGGAAAATCTAAATTATACCTATTGGGAGATGGATTCCCAATGAAACCTCCAATTGAGAAGAACTTGCTTCCAAATTGTAGATTCTTGCTCCTCTTTGTAGATCCTTGCTTCCTTCTTCTAGATCCTTGCTTCCTCCTTCTCTAATGGTGAATTGGAAAGAATTTGGAATGAATTTGGTAGGGAATTGGAATAGGAATGGAGGGAATTTGGGAGTGGGAAATTCTAGATCTAGATTTGGAATGAGAATGAGAGGAGAGAGAAATTTCCCCCCTCTTTTAATAGGCCGGCCTTGCCCCTCTCCCAAGCAATTGTAAAATGTCCAATGTACCCCTTGGGGCCTCTCATGAAGAAATAATTAAGGAAGGAAGCTTCTAGTCTAATCACTTAATTAATTTAATCCATCTCCTTAACTATGGGCTTTCTAAATTGTCCAAATCTAACTATTTAATTCATGTTGGTCCATGGGTCCAAACTACACTAGTTGGGTCCACTAAAATAAGTATAAAATAATTAAATAACATCCAACAACAATTAAATAATACAACAAAAATTATTTACCATGCACAATATTTATTTAAATAGGAAATTACTAAAATACCCTTTTTCCTAAAATGTGGTAGTGACAAGTCTACCCTCCTTAAAATAATTTCGTCCTCGAAATTCAAAGACGAAAACTACCCCCAGAAAAATACAGAACAGAACTAAAGAATCACAACTAACTAATGAACAGAACATAACAATGAACAGAACATAACTAGAAATAACATACCTCAAGGTACAAACAAATATGGATAACGCTCTCGCATGTCATCCTCTCTCTCCCAAGTAGACTCCCCCGGAGAGTGATGCCTCCATGCGACGCGCACCAAAGAAATAGTCTGGTTCCTCAGCACCTTCTCTCTCCGATCCAGAATCTCAACTGGCTGCTCTGGATAGCTAAGAGTAGGGCCCACCTCTATCTCCGAGTGATCCAATACATGACTAGGATCTGCCACGTATCGTCTCAACTGTGACACATGAAACACGTTGTGCACTCCCTCCAATGCAGGTGGCAAGTCTAGTCTATAAGCAACTGCACCGACCCTCTCTAGAATAGTGAAAGGTCCGATGAATCGCGGACTAAGCTTTCCGCTTCCACCGAAGCGAATCGTGCCTCGTGTCAGAGAAATCCTCAGAAACACCAAACCACCCACCTAGAACAAAACACCATCTTAAGAACTTAATCTATAACAAACAAGAACAAGCACAAACAAAATCTAAACTATACCTCAAACTCCAAAGGTCTCCGATGGCTATCGGCCCAATGCCGCTGTCTGTCCTGCGCCACTCGAAGTCTGTCTCTGATCAAATGAACCTTCTCCGCTGCATCCACAATCATCTCTGGCCCAAGCAAAATTCTCTCTCCAACATCGTCCCAAGACAAAGGAGTATGACACCTCCGACCATATAGAGCTTCAAAAGGTGACATCTCTATACTGGCCTGGTAACTATTGTTGTAAGCAAACTCTACCAAATGGAGATGGTCCTCCCAAGAATCCCCGAAATCTAGTACACAAGTGCGCAACATATCCTCGAGAGTCTGGATAGTCCTCTTTGACTGCCCATCTGTCTGGGGATGATATGCAGTACTGAACTTGAGCTGAGTGCCCAAACTCTCCTGCAAACTCCTCCAGAAATGAGAAGTGAAACGACTATCTCGATCTGAGACTATGCTGACGGGAACTCCGTGTATCCTAACGATCTGCCTCACATACATCTCTGCCAGCTTCTCACTTCTCCGTAGACAAACCCACTTTGAAAGGCAAAAAGTGGGCCGACTTGGTCAATCTATCAACAATGACCCAAATCGCGTCTTTCCCTCCTGGAGATCGTGGAAGTCCGGACACAAAATCTATAGTAATGTGTTCCCACTTCCACTCTGGAATGGGTAATGGCTGAAGTAACCCTCCTGGCCTCTGCCTCTCGGCTTTCACCTGCTGGCACACTAAGCATCTGGATACAAACTGTGCCACTTTCCTCTTCATGCCATACCACCACACACTCTCTCGCATATCCCGATACATCTTGTTAGCACCTAGATGTATGGAATACTGAGAGCGATGCGCTTCCTGCAATACCTCCTCGCGCAACTCCCCACTAGGCACACATAATCTAACTCCATGCCTCAAGGATCCATCCTCTGCAATAGTGAAACCATCCTCCAATCCTGCTCTCACCTGAGCTCTGATACTCCTCAAAGATACATCATCATACTGTGCTGCCTTGATCCTGTCCATCAAATCTGAGTGTATCTGCAATCCCCACATCTGCATAGCACACCCAGGAACAATCACCTCAATGCCCAAGCTCTCCAAGTCCTCCAACAGATATCGATCCTGCGTCAAGAACATAGCTACCGGATACCTGCTCAAAGCATCGGCAACTACATTGGCTTTCCCAGGATGATATTGTAAAGAGATATCAAAATCCTTCATCAATTCCAACCACCGACGCTGCCTCATGTTCAACTCCTTCTGCGTGAAAACGTACTTCAAGCTTTTGTGGTCTGTGAAGATCTCCACACGCTCTCCGTACAAATAATGTTTTCACAACTTCAGGGCGAATATGACAGCTGCCAACTCTAAATCATGGGTAGAATAGTTCTTTTCATGAGGACGCAATTGCCTGGATGCATAGGCAATCACTTTCCCATGCTGCTGAAGAACACAACCTAAACCCTTCCCCGATGCATCACTATAAATAGTGAAAACTCCGGACCCTGATGGCAACGTCAAAATAGGAGCAGACGTCAACCTCTTCTTCAACTCCTCAAAAGCAACCTGACAATCCTCCGTCCAAACAAACTCCACATCCTTCCTTGTGAGTCTGGTCATCGGCTCGGCAATCCTCGAAAAATCTTGCACAAACTTCCTGTAATAGCCTGCCAATCCCAAGAAACTCCTGATCTCTGCTACTGAACTCGGAGTCTTCCAAGATTCCACTGCTGAAATCTTCTTCGGATCCACTGAAATACCATCACCAGTCACAACATGCCCCAAGAATTCTACTTTGTCCAAGAAAAACTTACATTTGGACAACTTCCCTTACAACTTCTCCTTCCTCAGTACATCCAACACAATCCTCAAATGCTCCTCATGCTCCTCCGGTATCCTCGAGTATATGAGTATGTCGTCGATGAACACCACTACGAACTTGACAAGGTACTGGTGGAACACCTTGTTCATCAAGTTCATAAATACCGCCGGTGCATTAGTCAAACCAAACGACATCACCATAAACTCGAACTGACCATACCGAGTTCTAAAAGCAGTCTTCGGTATGTCCTCCGGCTTCACCTTCACCTGATGGTAGCCTGATCTCAAATCTATCTTAGAAAATACCTTCGCACCACTTAACTGATCAAACAGATCATCAATCCGTGGCAAAGGATACTTATTCTTGATAGTGAGATTATTCAAAGCCCTGTAATCAATGCACATACGCACCGATCCATCCTTCTTCGGTACAAACAATACCGGGGCTCCCCATGGTGAAGAACTCGATCTGATAAACCCCTTATCCTGCAATTTGTCCACCTGCTTCTTCAACTCGACCAGCTCGCTGTTGTTTACTCTATAGACATGTTACGAAATTGGTTCTGCACCTGGCACCAAATCTATAGAAAATTCAACATCTCGATCTGGCGGCAATCCTGGTAATTCCTCAGGAAACACATCCAAGAATTCTGCTATCAACGGATGTGGCAACTCCTTGTCTTCCACCATAGCTCCACAAATAATGCCTTCTCCCTGCTCCGCAGATCCTCTAGCAAACTCGAACTCTGGCTCTTCTGGCGAACCAAACAAAACTCTACCTCCTCTACAGTCTAAGCTAGCACGGTGCCTACTCAACCAATCCATGCTAAGTATAATGTCATAGCTTGGAAGTGGCATTACAAGTAGACACGCACTCAACTCCCGGCCTCCCAGAGTAACTCTCCGATCCTTGCAAATATCATTAACCAGGATAATGCCTCCCCCGGTCATGATCTTGCAAGTCCTAAGCAAAGACTCAGCTACCAAACCATGCTTCAGAGCAAAAGAAACAGATACAAAACTATGTGAAGCACCACTATCAAACAAAGCTAAAGCTGAAATAGAATCAAGAAGAATAGAACCTGCGATGACATCTCCTGTGGGTTCCTCCTCTTCGACGGTCATAGCAAACGCTCGTCCCTGCCGAGCACCTCCCTGCTGTTGATGCTGGACAAAACGCTGCTGCTGTGTCGGAAGCGGTCCCCTCGGCTGTGCTGCAGGTGGTCTCGTCTGTGTCCTCGGAGCTGGAGCTGCTCCTTGAACTGCACGACGAGGACACTCCCTCGATTGATGTCCTTCAGTACCACAATACAAATAAACTCCTAGCCTCCTCCTGCAAACTTCCCAGATGTGGCCGGGCTTCTTGCAGAAGTTGCATGGGGCCTGCTGTAACTGCCTCTGCTGCTGAGGTGCCTGGTGAAAAGGTGCTCTAGCTGGAGTCTGGTTCTGCTGTGGCTGCTGGAAAGGTCTGGACTGGAAATGAGGACGTTTGGCAGATACTGCACTGCCGTTGGCCTCCAGAAAAGAATCACGGTCTCTCTTGGTCTTCAAACCCAGATCCCGCTCAACCCTGCGTGCCTCCGCAAGTATCTCCGAGTATGTCTCATAAAAAGACGGAATGAGGATCAATATGGCACAAGATGTAAGACATCAAGGAAAGGACAGTTTAAGGGATCAAGTATCAATATCAAAGGAGAATAGTTGAATCAAAAGAATTTTCCTAGATGTGATTGAGTATCTCAGCCTATATCCTATATCCTATTGCAGGCTCGCAGTAGTACAACTAAGTTATCGCACTACCACGATATCACATACTTGTGAAGCTAGACCTGCATGGGCCACCACCAAAAACGTGTCACGACCCGCACCCGGGGTAAGGGTACTAGTCGGAAACAACGCCCAGCCTACGCCGCAGAATCGGCGGTAGAACGCTGTCTAGAAAGTCTATCTAATATAATGAACCACCAAAAGATAGTGTACTCAATCACAAAACTAAGATAGAATGAACACGGATCAGATAACAATAAAATAGTCATCAACTCATGAGTTTAAAATAATACATCAATGAGTCTGAAGAGTAACAAAAATAAGCTGGAGATAAATCCAGTACAAAAGAATACTATCATACTACAAGCTACACTCCAGGGTCAACTGTCTCAGTTGGGATAAGTCCCTCTTGAGCCAGGGTCTCCGAATCTAAACCCACAACATCCTGGGGTCCATAATAGGTAGGGTACTCCTCAGTGTCATCTGGAAAAATATATCCAGTCAGGAAAGGAGCAGAGTACATCTCTAACAGCAGTTCTAATCCATGATAAAAACTATGTAACAGTAAATAGCTGTGGATAAACAAGATGCACAAAATAGATACAAGAGATATATAGACAATAAGAAAATACTGGAAAAAAATACAATAATGAACAATATGCCAATGAAACAATAATACTAATGACTAAGTGTGTGAGTACTAGCTTAACATGTGATCGGCTTGGGCAAGATACAATGCGACCTGGCTAATCATACGTGCGGTGCATGATCAACACTATTCGCTTACCAATACTTTATTCAATAGGGATTTGATCACATATCTATACTAATACTCCCCACCCCCAACTGGTATAATAGATCCAACCACGGTATGCTATGGCACTAGATTCCCCAAGAAGATAGCTAGTCTCCCCGAGAATCGGTGTCTGTACATGTACAAGATAACCAATGAAACAATACTTTCACCATATACACCATATACCAAGGAATAACATCTTATGACGAGATCCGGATATACCAATCCGTGTAACTATAGTGTCGAGAGAAACATGTAAATCTACACTAGATACAACGAACATAGAGGATATCATAAATGAGAAACTATCAGAGAATGTACTCGCCTGAAATCCAAAGAACAGTCTCACAGATGTCTGACTCGGTGCCTCGAAGACCTAGATATGGAATACCACATTAAAACAAGGTCCCGGAAAGAGAACAAATCAAACTAGCAACTCCTAGGTCAATAAATAAATTCTAAGTCAAAAGTCAACTATGGTCAACTCTAAAGTCAACTAAAGTCAAACCAAGGTCAACCTCACAAGAAATCTATATAAATAATATAGAAATAAAATACAACAATTTAGGAATAAAAATTAGATCCCAAATCATACTCACACAAAGTATACTACTAATACAAATAATATATACCCTAAAATAATATACCAATATGTATACAAATAACATAATATATTATTAAAAATATTATACAAAACACATATATATACACATATATATATATACAATAATAATATATAAAATATAATTTAAAACTGTCAAATCGTCACTGAAAACAGTGAACAAAACAAGATAAAATAAAAACAGGTTTAATAGTGACAGTCTTGACTGTCACTGAAAATTCGTCGCAGAAACTCCATATACAAAACCGCTGCTGTCACAGTTTGCTGACAGTTTCAAACTGTCACAAAAAAACGTCGCTGAAAGGTTGTCGCTCAAAACTGCCGCAGCATTAATGACAGATCTGTCATTAATGCTGACCACTGTACAGCGGCTGCTGTTCAGACCAAATAATGACAGTTTCACTGTCATAGAAAGCACTGTCACCAAAACAAATAAAAATATAAAAATATATATATATATATATATATATATATATATATAAATATATATATGCAATAATAATCACAATACATATATATAAATAAATAATTATATACTTATATATATATGCACATATAAACTTATAATTAAATACTAATAGTTACAACACATGCACATATTAATGTTCATATTTTACATGGCTAGAAGCACACCTAAAATATATACATTAATATACAAATAATTACATAATAATTATAAATAATATAATTACACAATTAAACACATAAATATATTTTATAAAACATTTATGTATAATTTATACTATTAACATAAGTACATATATAATTACATGCAAGAAAGCTACATATTATATTTGTACATCATATTAGCACACACAAAAATATATAGATCTATGCTACAATAATTACTATAATAAATACACAAAATAAATATATAATATCTATATATATTTACTAATTATAATTGAAGAATTTAAACCATACATAATTAGATCTATTCAAAAATCTACACAATTGGAGAGTATCACACCGTATCCCACTAGATCTAGGATACGCATGTGACACGAGTCCAACACACAACCAATTGCACCCCGAAGGATACAAACAAATCACAAATAATATTTATGAATAAATCAAAGTGTCAAAAGTAGATCTATGTGTCCGTATCAAAATACGACATGTTCAAAGCCCCGTGTCGGAGGGAAAACCCCCAAAATGACACGTATCACCAAATAGTTGGGATACGAACCACATGTACCAAATTATGGACACGACACTAGCCCCAAACACATAAGCTCATGTCCAATTGATCTATAGGATCAATTGATACACACAACAAAATGTAAATTCGGAATTCCAACAAAATTAACACAAAAAGCACCATAACTTTCTCCATGGGTCTCCTATGAACACAAAACAAAGTCCTATGGGTAGTACATACATATAGGTTGATTTTACATGATTAAATCTCAGATTTAGAAGCTATTTAAATGGAAAAATCTGAATTATACCTATTGGGAGATGGATTCCCAATGAAACCTCCAATTGAGAAGAACTTGCTTCCAAATTGTAGATTCTTGCTCCTCTTTGTAGATCCTTGCTTCCTTCTTCTAGATCCTTGCTTCCTCCTTCTCTAATGGTGAATTGGGAAGAATTTGGAATGAATTTGGTAGGGAATTGAAATGGGAATGGAGGGAATTTGGGAGTGGGAAATTCTAGATCTAGATTTGGAATGAGAATGAGAGGAGAGAGAAATTTCCCCCCTCTTTTAATAAGCCGGCCTTGCCCCTCTCCCAAGCAATTGTAAAATGTCCAATGTACCCCTTGGGGCCTCTCATGAAAAAATAATTAAGGAAGGAAGCTTCTAGTCTAATCACTTAATTAATTTAATCCATTTCCTTAACTATGGGCTTTCTAAATTGTCCAAATCTAACTATTTAATTCATGTTGGTCCATGGGTCCAAACTACACTAGTTGGGTCCACTAAAATAAGTCCAAAATAATTAAATAACATCCAACAATAATTAAATAATACAACAAAAATTATTTACCATGCACAATATTTATTTAAATAGGAAATTACTAAAATACCCTTTTTCCTAAAATGTGGTAGTGACAGTTCCAGTATTGACTTTGTATTATTCCACCAGAGCGAGAAACATGTCATGGTTGGGGGCAAGACCTTAGCAGGTGGCCAAGACAACATTGTAGAGCCCTATGTTTTTTGAGTTATTCTGCACACTTCTCCGATATCCACAAAGTAAGGCGATACCAACGGGTGTTGTTATTACTTATCCACCCGGTAAGCCTGTATTTCTTTGAAGGGTATATCCCACCAGCTTTAGTAAAAAAGTTTCCGAAAGTTGGCCCCATCCAAGGTTGAATTAGCGAAGAATCCTTGTTAGGTACGTATCCAGTAGCAATTCGCGCATCAGAACAGTAGGTCCATCAGGAGTACTATAGAAGAGGCTCCTTCCTTGGTTGTCATGCTTGTGACAGATTCTTCTGGGTTTAGCTCCCTGGGTCCATGGAGTTAAATCCCAGCTCATCTTCCTATGGGACGTAACATAAAAAAATGCGGACAAGGGATAGTCATGTGCCATATCAGGGAGGTACATTTTCTTATAACCAGCCTTGAAGACCTATGCCTCTTTCTTAGGCTTCGTCTGTGATACCCTACTGATAGCATCTCCAAATAAAAATGTAGTCTTTGTATGTTGTTCATCATCCAGTGAAGTGACATGATCATTTTTTAGTAAATAAAATAACATCCTGTCACCCTGTGAGGCTATCAATGATTGTCGGGCCTCTGACATACTTCTATCAGATTAGGAGAATTCTACATGCGATAAGTCCTCTAGATAGTTGGTATGCAGAAGTCTAACAGTTGATCCCAACATGTCAATAAGGGGATCCATCAATAGATCAACTGCAAAAATTCATAAAATATGAAGTCAGTGAAGATCTAGGAATAAATACGTGCATTAACTTCTCATTCTGTATGAGAAAGTTAAGACTATGTGTACATTTCAAGTTTGTAGGAGCTATTAAAAATGTGCGCAAATAGTTCACTCTAAAAGCTAAAAAGTGTAAAAGTGCGCATTTCCAAGTTGTTGAAACTTGAAAAAGTATACGAGTTGGGTCTTTTCAATCTGAAAGTGTAAAAGTGTGCATTCCTAAGTTGGTTAAAACTTGGAAAGATCGTAGGCTAGTGCTTTTCACTCTAAAAGAGGAAAAGTGCACGAACTTTCAAATTCAACAGAACTCAAAAGTGCGTAGGATGGTAATTTTACTATAAAAGTGGAAAAGTACGCAAGCGTTCCCAAGTCTGTTAAAACTTGGAAAGTGCACAGGATGGTAATTCTACTCTGAAAGAGGAAAATGTGTGTGTGTACACGTCTCTGTGTTCCATGACACGTCATCATCTCCTTCCCCTCTCCTCTTTTTTTTTCTTAGAAAGTACAATGTATATGTAAGAAAAAATGGGGAGGATGCTCTTCCTCACCTATCACTACAGGGTGGGCTTTATCATGAGGAGCCACACTTGACTGTGACATGTTCAGGCATTCACCAGCGGGCTAAGCCACTGTTTGTCCTACTACGGGCCGAGCCACAACATCACGGGAAGAGGAGGCCGCTCATTTACATTTGCCCTCCTTCCTTACAGAATGAGAAGACGGGTTCCATTGCTAAAGCTTGAGGTTGAAGACGAGAGTTTAAGGCTAGGGTTCGGGAACACGAAGAGTTTAGAGAGTTCGTAAAGAATTTCTCTCCAAAACTCGACTACTTATAGATAATTGATGGAATCTACGGTTTCTAAAGTGACACCGTGGGATCCGTGTAGAATCACCCTAAAGATCACATCTTTGAAATCGTGATCAATGACGACGCGAATAATACACGGCCACGTCAACAAGCTATTAAGATCTTGCCAAAAATGCGCACGCAGAATCAGAACTACTTTTCATGCTTCTAAATTCAAAGTATTTTGTATTTATCTTTTAAAAATTTAAAAACTTTGAAGGGGATCTTGTAGAAGCATAGAAAATACGCCCAGATTTATGCATATAAAAGCTCAGTCAAAAGAATATAAGGCGCACTATGAAGAGTTCTTGAAATTAAGCGCACTTTCTATAAATGAGAGTAGGAGTGTATTTTCTTCTCAGAGGCGCACTTTTCCATTTCAGATAGACGAGCTTATTTTCTCAAACTTTATCATTCCTTCATTTAATGGGCCAGACTGACAGCTGATAGAGTGACACGGTGATCGAGGAGATCATATCATTAAATACTGAATATTTGTTGTACGCCGACCTAGGTTGTCGTTTTATGGCAGGAGTATTGTTGCTTCACAAAAGTACGCCAGTGAGCCACACTCCATCAAAGTGCGCCGGTGAGCCACACTCCACCAAAGTATGCCAGTGTGCTACTTTCCCCAGAAAGCACGCCAAAGTACGCCAATGCTGTTTCTTCTCCAAAAGTATGCCAAACTGTGTATTTCTTCATAAAAGCCTACAAAAGTACGCCTGTGCTTCTTTCTCCGTGATAATGCGCACATTTCCACTTTTCTCTCTGCTGAGAAAGAAAAGTGTGCGCACTTTGTTACTTCTAGTCGATAGGGAGAAGTTATGATCCCAAGGAGATTACATACATTTAATGTCATAATTCTCGAAGAACGTGTACAAGTAGTTGTCCCCACGATCCGAGCTTTCCTCGTACAGGAGGCCACGTGTCAAGCTGACAGCAAACTGTGCGCCCACTAAATTGAACGTGGGTTGCAGGTCTTCATATGTATGCGTACAATGGCAAACACAGTGTATATTGTTCATTTGTGCGCGCACATCTGCATAACTATTTTGAATGCTATATATATGGGATCAATGTTATTCCAAATATACACACGGACAGAGAGGAGTATACATGAGCCTTGCCAGTGTTGCTAGAGCCTTCGTGTGTCCGAGTTCTTTAAGTGTTCGAGTATTTTGTATTTCTTCCTCGTGTGTTGAGTAGTCGAAGGAGTAAAGTGATCGATTGCAGATCAGATCTCTACAACTACTACTTACCCAGAATTATTGTACTTTAGATTCTTGTATATGATTAATTGTACTATCTTTCTTTCACGTTTGTAACAGAAAAGTTTGTATTAACTTTTTGTTTCTGGCAAACAGCCACGGCTAGCGACCATCGTTTGATATACCGATAAACATATGCAATCTCACGTGCATAACGTTTGACGACGTCAACGGCCATATATATATATATATATCAAGAGTCATCCACTCTCATAGCTCTTCCGGATACTATGGTTCACTGATTTGGATAGCCCATACGCGTTGTGACTGTCTTCCCCATCCCCATAATACCGTTCGTGTTGTATCCACTGCACGTCCAGTCTGACACTGACAAGTAATAAAACTAAAATAGATCTATCATGACTTGTACAACTTAATCGTGTATCAAACCTTATCATGTGTCAACAGGTAAAAGCATGCAACATGACTGCAATAAAAAATGACACTAACAAATATACCAGGAGAGAGATATATACTTAGAAACTGTTTATATTTGCAGAGAAAATTTTTAGACTCCACTGACAATGTATAAAATATCGATATATTCTTTTTTGTACGTTTCAAGTTTAAGGAGGTATCCTACGTGAAGAGGATATAATATCCTACTACTTTGGACCACAAACCTAAATCCAAATCCAACCACCCGTCTCCCGTCCCATCGGCTTCTCAAACGGCGACAACGTCTCCGAGTTTGGAGCCGGCCGAACATGAAACTCACATGCAAGTTATCTGTGGCAGGAGGAGGAGGAGGAGGAGGAGGGATGATGGGAGTGGTGGGTCTACAAAATTAGGGTTAGGGTTTCTGGATTGCAACTTTCTATTTCAAGAGGGAGCATTCATTGGTTGGTTGGTTGGTTGACATGGGCCTATGGCTGTAGATAGTTTGGATGGAGATATTTGTGTGGGAATGTGCTTGAGCAAGGAGTGTCGGTGAAGCCAATGGCTTGTTGCTGTTGTTGTGGTGTGCGGTCCCATGGAGCAGAAGAAGAATAAAGGAAATAAAAGCAAGGGTTGTGCTGTTTCAGTGTGTGGTGGTGGTGGTGGGTCTCCAATCATCCCCTTCATCTCCAACCTAGGAAGAGATAGACTACACTAAGCATGTTAACATCATGCTGCTGCTTTTATATATATATATATATATATATATATATATATATATATATATATATATATATTTATATATGATAAACGGGATATGAACAATATGTTCATATTCTTATGAGTCATGTATATATGACCAATAGTAATAGATTCCTACATTTTATGTGCACCCTGTATACTCCATTCCTATTGGTCCACATGTGCATTGGTCATGTAGGAATATGAAACTCATATCCCTTTTTTTCATATATATATATACACACACACAAGTGTTTCAAAAATCGGATCCGGCTGGCCGGTTCAACTGGTTGAACCGTGAACATGTAGGTTTTTTTTGGATTGGGTCAGTGTTGATTCACGATTTTTCAAAAATAAAATAAAAAATAGATGTAAATAAATATTTTTGTAAAAATCAGTGTGCAAAAGTGATTGAACTTAGAATACTTAGATTAACCCACTGGTTAAACTGATTTGACTCTACCGGTGCCTTGGTTCGATTTTTTAAAGCACTGTTATATACATGCATGTATGGTCACAATTGATATTCTCTTCTTTTCCTTCAAAATTGTGTTATAAGAACTCAGTTAATCATATAAGTTTGTTAAATATAATTTACTTATCCTTTTTTTTTGTACCCCGTCACAAGTTTCTTTCTCACATCCGGTTTAAACGCTGTGGTTCACAAGTTTTGTGCCATTATGGAAGATGAGTTGGATAGAGTAAACTAGTCCCACATTGAAATATATATATATATATATATATATATATATATATATATATATATATATATATATATATATATTTCCAACTAATTCACTCTTTCACTTTTTCTTTTTGGTTGAAAATTTCTAGTTTGCATATAGAAAGATTCAACCCAGACTTGGTATCTCCTGTGCTCCTTCTTCATCTATCCTTATATGTGTAGAATATTTTATACTAAATGATACATCCAAAATATAAAAACTAGCATAAATTTTTATTTAAAAAAAAAACTAACAAATATTCCAATTCTTTGTACAAAATAGTTAAAAATTAAAATATATCTTCACTATTTTAACCCATTTTTTTACTGTTTTACATAGAATACGAGCATTTACTAGGTTTTTAAAAAAAAATGAAGGTATATACTGGTTTATATATCGTTTTTTAATGGAGTTGCTAAAATATTTCTATATGCATTCTTTCATATTTTCATATGTCCAAAATATCATCACATCTAATATAAGTTGTCCTTTCCTTCTCAGCCTATTCGTGCCACATCCAAGGAACGTACCTAGACGACATTTATTATCAGTTGTTCTCGAGAAGTCGAGCGTTAGCTAGTGAGTTCCACTTGTTACTCATAATCTCTACTATATAATACTAAAACTAGGCTTCACCGTGAAAAATTTTCGTTCCAAAAATACCCTTCAACATATTTAGTAATTAAAAAGAATACCTACAATAAATTTCAATGACAACCATTTAAGAGATGCAATAAATTCCACTGACAATCAAAGGGTTCATGCTAAAGTAAACTAACTCATCAACATCATTCACTCCAATATACGTGCAAAGCACGTGCATATATACTAGTGATGAAAAATAAAGAAAATCAGATCTCACTCAAAAAAATGTTATTGAAAAACTGCTTGTCCTTTGAGGATCAAACCATCTCGAACGAATAAAATGAGTGAAAAATTAGTGTAGGAATGTAGGCAACACTTCCCTCGCCCTATTCACGATAGAGGGACTAAATCGAGATTTTTGGCTGCATTCTTGTGGTCAAGTGTGCTGTCGAATCGATAATCAGCTGAAGATAAAATGGAGACAATCGTCAACATTGATTTGAAATCTCAAAATATTGACCTCAAATTTTTTTACTTGCACCTAATAACCCTATGTTTTTAGGACTTGTATCATATGACCCAAAATTGTATCACATTCTGAAGTTTCCATATATTGTCGGACTGTAGCAAGACTGGAGACTGTTTTGTTTTCTGTTCGTTGACACCAGCATGATAGGGATATATAGTGACAGTTTCAAGAGAAGACACTATCATGTGATGCTGAGCTACAAACCACAGCAGGAAGGAAGAGGGAGTAAATGAATGGAAGACCTTCCGGATATGTGCAACCCCAATTTAAGCATACTATTGTACACAGCTTGCATGACTGAAAACTTTGGCATCACCTCAACCAACTTATCATCAATGTATGCACAAGCATGAGGCCATGTAGAAGCCCAACTGTGGCCACCAATGCATGTTGGCCAGTGCTGCAGCATTGGCATTCCTGGTTACAGTGGTGGAATTTTGTACATATCATGTGTTGTGGGGGGCACCTGCGCGCCTTTACTCCATCAAGTCTGCCGGAGAAATATGTCTTCCCATGTTCCGGGTCGGTCCAAAGTTTTTGGATGTCCGAACAAAAATCAAAATGGTGCTAGAAAAAGAACACGGAAACTATTAGAACGACCAGTAGTTTCAATTTCGTACCCTCAACTTTTTTCAAATTGATACCCTAAACTTTAATATCAGACAACTTAATATCTCAACTATAACTGTACGACTTAATATCCTAACAGTATTAATGAAGAATTCTAAATGACAATAATATCTCCCTCATCTGTAGTCACTTCAAATACCTCCAGAAAATGGTGGAGGATAATTTGGTCAAAAAAATATTACTTTTTTGGGTTTAAACGAAAATTTTAATCACTGACTGACGGAGGATATTGACTTGAAAATATTCAATAGTCGAGAGGTAGCGATTGATATGATATTAAAATTTAGGGTATTAAATTGAAAAACTTGAATAGTTGAGGATATCAAGTTAAAATTAAGTCAATATTTAAAATATTATCAAAGATTATATATATATATATATATATATATATATATATATATATATATATATAATTTTAAAATTTTGAGTCCGAATGGTTGTCCGATCTATCCTGGGTCAGGGTTCCCATCTAGATAGCAAGACGGAAAACTCCCTCCGCGATTGCAATTTGCTATCTCCAAAATTTCATCTTTTGTTACATAAATCAGCTTTGTTATCTCCAAAATTTTAGTACACCTTAACATAAATATATAACCACAAATTTTCACAACAATATCAATATTTTTTTTTTTTTTGGAATGACTGGAATGACATAAATTTTAATATAGCATTAGAACAACCCTAAAACTTCAATATATTTAATCATCCGGAGTAAATTTAAGCCAAGAAATATTTGTTAATTAGTCTCGCTACCAACTTACCTATACTCCATGAATTTAATGCTCCAATCTCTATCCCAACTCATTTAACAAATACGATTCCTTGATAATCTACGATAGCTCCAACCTACACTTGAGAGCTGTACCAGGCTAGTTCAGACTTCTCATAGAATTGTCATGAACACACCACAATTTGTCGTCAGGGTCTTGCATTGCTAGTTCTGCAGCACACTGTAGTCCAGCTAGCTGTCACCAACATTATTTTGCCTCCTAACTAAAATTGATGGGCCTCCTATGGCCAAAATGTTCTATTCCTTAATATAGTATAACCCAGTGTTTTAAAAACCGGAACCGGACTGAAGATTGATCCGACCAAAACACTGGATTATGTGAAACTGGTTCAATCAGTTGGTTCAACCATTGATTCAACCACTGGATTAATCTAAGTGGTCCAAATTTGATCCCTTATGTACACTGATTTTTTACAAAAATATTCATTTATAGTAGAATTTTGAAAAACTAGTGGGTCAACATTAAACCGGATCGAAAAAGTGACCGGTTCACGGGTCAACTGATTGAACCGGCTGGTCCGGTTTTTAAAACACTAGTATAACCCCATGCTGCTCCTAAACTTCGAGTCACAGCGGACCCATAAATTCAAGCCAAATCCAATTAAATGAAGCGTATTGAAAAGTATCATGTAGACTAATTAATAGAAACAACAGAAAATTTCAAATAAGGGGAAAATTTGCAAAAATTTGCAGGAAAGAGAATCTTTCTGGAAATTGCGGGAAGGGGACCTGGCGCCAGTTAAACTGGAACCAAACTCTATAAATATTCTGGCTCTAGTTGCACTGGAGCCAAACTCAATTTCTCGAGTTTGGCGCCAGTGACACAGATGCCAACTTATTATTATTATTTTTCATTTTTATTTCATCAAACGTTCAGGTTCTAACGTTCGAATTTTCAACGTCTGTTTTTCAACTGTTGTAGGTTTCTCTATTTAAGGTGAGGGAGAGTGGACAATTGTTCACTGTCCTTATTATTTTTCTTCTCAATTAAACTTGTACACTCTTAGCTCTTCATTCACAAACTCCTACTGCCAAGCTTCTTTTCTCAATTCTCCATTCATGGATCAAAATTTAATACTGTGGTGCTTGCATAGAGGTACAATAAATGGGCTATCCTATGAATGGGGTTTTACCCAAATTCTTATAACCGATCGTAGTATTACATTAGATAGATTATGTAATCTAATTATTGAAGTTTTTTCTATTCAATATGAATTTATATTAAGACACGTTTATGGGACACGTTATTTTTTTTTATTAAATTGTGAACAAGCTAGTGTTTTGTTCTTGAAGTAAATTTGCAATCCCCATTTATAAGTATTTTCATAACTCAAGTACCACAAAGACTTGATAATCTAAGTAGTCAACGCATTTATAATTACGAATTTGGTCATAGTTCTTCTCGACAAGCTGCTAATTCTTTTTGACATCTTTCATCTCATGAAGAAGATAACACATTAGTTTTAGATAGTAATGATGCTTTAGATGATTTTTAAAGTAATAAAAATAGTGATGATTTAATTGAAAAAATATATAATAATTTTGAAGATAATGTCAATAATGCTACCACTAATGAATTATTTCTCGGATAGTATTTCGATAGTCATTCTGCATTTAGAAATTTTATCAGTAATATAACAATTGAACACAAATTTTATTTGTTCAGCCGGTGACCAGAACAATGCCAAGGGAATTATATATGCTTGTAATCAACCAACTTGTGATTGGAGAGTATATGCTAGACCTGTTCGTAGAGGTAATATTTTTCAAATTGCTATCTTAGAAAATCAACATTCTTGTTTAGGCGAACACACAACAGGTTCTCATCCATTGGAGACTAGTTTATGGATCAAAAATAAGATTATTGATATAACTAGGGATAATCAGTCCTACAGTCAAGCACAAGTTGTTAGGGATATACATAGAGAACATCAGATAAATATTTCTGTAGAAAAAATAATGGTTGATTTATTATTCAAGAGGGAGTACATATATATAGGAGGAGGCTAGCCTCCTCCTTATTTCCTATCCGAAGTGGGACTAAATAAGTCATCATAACTCAATACTCCCCCTCAAGATGGGCGATAAATATCAATTATCACGCCCCAGATCCAAAATACTGGAGAGCGGGGGAATGACTTAGCCAACCACACCTTGCAGAATACCGAAGCAACCCACAATATGTTAAGATGTCTAGAGACAAGGGGTGCATACTACAATCAATTCTTCTTGGGTTAAAAACTTCTATATCTCAATCATTCAAACAAGTAGCAATAACATAGAACATTTTAGAATAAGCTGTAAGGCGTCCCCAATGCCGCTTCAGAATATTCTAGAGATCTAGCAAATACGACTGATATGCCAGATACACAATCAAAATTATACATGACAGTTAGTCAGCTACAGTCTGAATATATTACAATCATGTAGGAAACTAGTGTGCTGATTATCCGGCTAACAGGTGCCGGTTGGCTAAACGCCCAAAATATTATAGTTTACGAAAGACGAGCAGTGAATGAAGGAACCCACTCGTGACCCTCAGCAGCCATCCTTCTGGTGCGTGCTATCAGTGAGGGAGAGATACACTTGATCCTCAGGTGCTGGCTCTAAACCTGGCCATGCAAAACCAGTGGGGTCAGACCCCAAATAGCAAGTACCACAAAGGAAGCAAGAAATAAAGAAACAAAACCAGTTCTATAGCATGAGATGCTTAAACCAAAAATCAATAGCATATGTCCCATCCATGACATGGCATGACATTTCTTAACCAAACAAGGACTTGATGTCACGCCCCAATCTCCCGCGAGCTCGATCGTCCCCGCTGAACGTGAATCACCACGTTACAGCTCTCCCGCAGGACAATCGTTCTCATCGGGACGTGATGCCGTGCAAGCCTAAAGTGCGCTTGCACAAGGCCAAAGCTTTGATACAAGGGCAAGTAAGCTATTCTATACTGAAGCAGCGGCACATAACATTGCAGAAAAGTGAAGAACTCAATGGCATATGAAAAATAGTCTCTTTTATTGATAATTGAAAGTGTTACAAGCGGCGCATGGTCGAGATTACAATTCGCTCAAGCACTCTTCTCTCGATTACAATAACACCGTTCCATACATTATGTCCCTCTATCTGAAAGCAGCTCAAAGCAGGTACAAACTCGATGCAGCTCGAGGCATCGACTCCAGATTTTCGGCTCCTTGGGATGAGGCACGGCTATCGCTTCCTCAGACGGACGAGCACCTGAGAACAAGCAAACTGTTGGTGGGTCAGCACTTTATACAAGTACTGGTGAGATAAAACAACTGAACAGAAGCTACATCCCCTGAAACCCACACTAAGTAATCATGTGGCAAAACATTGCATTACTAGTAATCTTGCTAGTTTTACTTAGGTTCTTTACATGCAGTCCTAGCAGAGTCATATTACATTATTTGGAAACATTCTTTGAAAACATAATCAAACAACCAATCAATCGAGGCAACCAATTCAAGCACGAGGAATCCTGTTCGGGTGTGCGCAGCGTGTTCGGTGAACTATATGCACGGATTCTAGGGACAGGCAGCGTTTAGGGACTATCATTCAAGAACACAAGTTAACTATCAATCAGAGGTCGGTCCCCGAGTAACTCAGGATCGGTAGCGGTAATCCAGCTAACCAATGACTCCTTTATCTGATGCTATTAGCAGCTGTGACTCATGGTTGCACATTACTGCCGAAGCAGCCGTAGCCAAGGTTCAGCTCTGCACTAATAGCCATTGTCCGACCGAATGCAATGCATGAAACGCTAACAGGTGGTCTCTACGATGCAGACAAAATGAATAAGCAGGCTTATGTATAAACTGATATTTCTTACCCATGGCCGAACGGTTATCCCTGCAGCAGACATACAAGTTAGCAACAATTACATAAACATATATGTTTTACCGTTCTTTAGTTCCCTGTCCGTCTCTGCATCAAACAGTTAGGTATGCAAGAAGGCTAGCCTAGCATGCTCCCTAACGACCTGAATGCAGCTTATCTCCATACACTTCTCTAATGCAGACTCGACTCTTCTCAACAGAAGCACCACCTCCCTCTAATAGCCACGCCCCCCAAGATCCCGAAGGACCGATCCTCAGGGCGCACTATTAGTCTCACCCCATCGCATCACCATCCTCCTTTCCAATATCCACGCCCCGAGCTCAGGGCGCGTTATCGGTCTCCCACATATCGTTTGTCCCCCATCCACCGCAAGCACCCACATGTCTCTTGTCTCTATCACAATAGCACACAACATGACAAGCACATTTAAACCATCGTATCACATTCCTAATAGCCGCACCCCCAAGACCCCGTAGGACCGGACCTCAGGTGGGCTACTAGTCTAGCACACATATGACAAGCATTTACTCTCACATCGAAACAAGCATTCAAGACAAGCCATATAAACACGATGACAAGCAAACATATAAACGATCTTTTAGTTGAGACTAGCATGGCACGGGTCTATTATCACATCAAGTAAAACATGCAGTTCTATCCTCTTAGCATAGCAAGGGTTCTATTTCATTTCGGACAAGCATACATATTCTCTTAGCTAGGCAGCATATTCGTTTCAGTGACAAGCTATGTGAGTTCTCTTGTTAGCATGCTGAGTCGGTTCTATCATTTTCTTATGAAAACATTTCTTCTTAAGCAAATAAGCATTTAAAACTCAGATTCATTATTAAGTCGTGCAAGAATCAGAGAATGCAGTTCTGCCCACTCACCTTGATTAATCGGTCGAAAACTCTCCGAGAAGACTTCCGTTGGAGCAAGCAAGGCCATCTCACTTGTACATAGCGTCGACGCGAAGCGGGACGCTACATACTTACCCACCAATAAAGAGTTTCGTCCTCGAAACTCAAGGAGAAACTCACAAAATCACAAAGCAGCGATAGTCCTTATCCCTCACCATCACAAATCAAAACTCTAGCAATCCTGAAATCTACAAATCATATCTCAAGCAATGAAAATAAATCCAAAAAACTTTTGCCGGCAACTTTGAGAATATTTATGGACTCATTGTATGGAACGTTCATTGCATCTCACATCAGGCACATCTCAGAGTTGGAAGCAACGGAATGGGCAAAGAATCGAGTCGCTCTGATACCATTATGTCACACCCCAATCTCCCGCGAGCTCGATCGTCCCCGCTGAACGTGAATCACCACGTTACAGCTCTCCCGCAGGACAATCGTTCTCATCGGGACGTGATGCCGTGCAAGCCTAAAGTGCGCTTGCACAAGGCCAATGCTTTGATACAAGGGCAAGTAAGCTATTCTATACTGAAGCAGCGGCACATAACATTGCAGAAAAGTGAAGAACTCAATGGCATATGAAAAATAGTCTCTTTTATTGATAATTGAAAGTGTTACAAGCGGCGCATGGCCGAGATTACAATTCGCTCAAGCACTCTTCTCTCGATTACAATAACACCGTTCCATACATTATGTCCCTCTATCTGAAAGCAGCTCAAAGCAGGTACAAACTCGATGCAGCTCGAGGCATCGACTCCAGATTTCCGGCTCCTTGGGATGAGACACGGCTATCGCTTCCTCAGACGGACGAGCACCTGAGAACAAGCAAACTGTTGGTGGGTCAGCACTTTATACAAGTACTGGTGAGATAAAACAACTGAACAGAAGCTACATCCCCTGAAACCACACTAAGTAATCATGTGGCAAAACATTGCATTACTAGTAATCTTGCTAGTTTTACTTAGGTTCTTTACATGCAGTCCTAGCAGAGTCATATTACATTGTTTGGAAACATTCTTTGAAAACATAATCAAACAACCAATCAATCGAGGCAACCAATTCAAGCACGAGGAATCCTGTTCGGGTGTGCGCAGCGTGTTCGGTGAACTATATGCACGGATTCTAGGGACAGACAGCGTTTAGGGACTATCATTCAAGCACACAAGTTAACTATCAATCAGAGGTCGGTCCCCGAGTAACTCAGGATCGGTAGCGGTAATCCAGCTAACCAATGACTCCTTTATCTGATGCTATTAGCAGCTGTGACTCATGGTTGCACATTACTGCCGAAGCAGCCGTAGCCAAGGTTCAGCTCTGCACTAATAGCCATTGTCCGACCGAATGCAATGCATGAAACGCTAACAGGTGGTCTCTACGATGCAGACAAAATGAATAAGCAGGCTTTTGTATAAACTGATATTTCTTACCCATGGCCGAACGGTTATCCCTGCAGCAGACATACAAGTTAGCAACAATTGCATAAACATATATGTTTTACCGTTCTTTAGTTCCCTGTCCGTCTCTGCATCAAACAGTTAGGTATGCAAGAAGGCTAGCCTAGCATGCTCCCTAACGACCTGAATGCAGCTTATCTCCATACACTTCTCTAATGCAGACTCGACTCTTCTCAACAGAAGCACCGCCTCCCTCTAATAGCCACGCCCCCCAAGATCCCGAAGGACCGATCCTCAGGACGCACTATTAGTCTCACCCCATCGCATCACCATCCTCCCGTCCATTATCCATGCCCCGAGCTCAGGGCGCATTATCGGTCTCCCACATATCGTTTGTCCCCCATCCACCGCAAGCACCCACATGTCTCTTGTCTCTATCACAATAGCACACAACATGACAAGCACATTTAAACCATCGTATCACATTCCTAATAGCCACACCCCCAAGATCCCGTAGGACCGGACCTCAGGTGGGCTACTAGTCTAGCACACACATGACAAGCATTTACTCTCACATCGAAACAAGCATTCAAGACAAGCCATATAAATACGATGACAAGCAAACATATAAACGATCTTTTAGTTGAGACTAGCATGGCACGGGTCTATTATCACATCAAGTAAAACATGCAGTTCTATCTTCTTAGCATAGCAATGGTTCTATTTCATTTCGGACAAGCATACATATTCTCTTAGCTAGGCAGCATATTCATTTCAGTGACAAGCTATGTGAGTTCTCTTGTTAGCATGCTGAGTCGGTTCTATCATTTTCTTATGAAAACATTTCTTCTTAAGCAAATAAGCATTTAAAACTCAGATTCATTATTAAGTCGTGCAAGAATCAAAGAATGCAGTTCTGCCCACTCACCTTGATTAATCGGTCGGGAACTCTCCGAGAAGACTTCCGTTGGAGCAAGCAAGGCCATCTCACTTGTACATAGCGTCGACGCGAAGCGGGACGCTACACTTGAAGTGCCACATCACATCAAGATAGAATACGTCCCTTGATTATGGTCAAGCTAAAATAACTCTGCGTCATAGTTTCAGTCCATATGCTATCGTAACATAATAGCGTAACCCAACAACCAAACAAGGACATGAGTTGAACTATCATGCAACGACAGTCTATGTCCTAATTCCACTCAACAAAAAGCATAATACACAAGCAGGGATACAAAATTTAGTAGAATAACATAGTGATGATAAGTAGCTTCAATCCGTATCCCGTTGTAACACAACAACGCAACTCAACAACCAAACAAGGACATGAGTTGAACTTTTATGCTGCAATATCCACTTCTCTAACTAAAACAGATTTACAGCCAAATATATGTTACAGCTTGATATGTGATCTCTGGGTTATCCTAATAATGCAATATGTAAGTATCCTCAGATTGTGCCATAATCAAGTAGGGCTGGCTGAACCAATGATATACAAGCAAGATTATATGATGCACCAATCCCTTATAAGGGCCCTTAGCTAATTTAATGACCAGTAGCAGTTCCAGGCTTTCTATAGGAAAGATACTGGTTCGACTTATAAATAAGTCAGATACTGTACTCCACTAGTGCGAATGATATACAATATCCGTGGTGGACAACCTTTACTCTCAGCTAACTTAGGGTGGTTCGACATGCACGATCTCGAGATACCGTTCTCTCCCAATGCTCTATAAATTAAGTTGCCTAGTTAACCCTAGGTGATTTAGAATCTCATGCTGTGGTCACATGAATATTAATTCCTAAATGTCGTACTTAAAGTATGGGCACTCTTGATACGAATCCATATTGTCTCTTTGTCATGACCCGCACCCGGTGTAAGGGCACTAGTCGGAAACAACGCCCAGCCTACGCCGCAAAATCGGCGGTAGAACGCTGTCTAGATCATCTATCTAACAATATAATGAACCACCAATAATGATAGTATACTCAATCACAGAACTAAGATAGAAATGAGCACGAATCAGATAAAGAATAGAATAGTCACAATACAACTCATGAGTCTAAAATAATACATCAATGAGTCTGAAGAAGTACAGAAATAAGCTGGAGACAAATCCAGTACAAAGAATACTACGAAGCTACAACTCCAGGGTCAACTGTCTCAGTTGGGATAAGTCCCTCTTGAGCCAGGGTCTCAGAATCTAAACCTACAACATCCTGGAGTCCATAAAAGGTAGGGTACCACTCCTCAGTATCATCTGGAAAAATATATTCAGTCAGGAAAGGAGCAGAGTACATCTCTAACAGCAGTTCTAATTAATGATAAAAACTATGTAACAGTAAATAGCTGTGGATAAACAAGATACACAATAGATACAAGAGATATATATACAATAAGAAAATACTGGAAATAAATACAATAATGAACAATATGCCAATGGAACAATAATATTAATGACTAAGTGTGTGAGTACTAGCTTAACATGTGATCGGCTTGGGCAAGATGTAATGCGGCCTGGCTAATCATACGTGCGGTGCATGATCAACACTATTCAGTAATCAGTACTTTATTCCATAGGGATATTGATCACATATCTATACTAATACTCTCCACCCCCGACTGGTATAATAGATCCAACCACGGTATGCTATGGCACGAGATTCCCCAAGAAGATAGCTAGTTTTCCCGAGAATCGGTGTCTGTACATGTACAAGATAACCAATGAAACAATACTTGCACCATATACACCATATACCAAGAAATAATATCTCATGACGAGATCCGGATATACCAATCCGTGTAACCATAGTGTCAAGAGAACTTGGATATCTACACTAAATACAGTGAACATAGAGGATATCATAAATGAGAAACTATCAGAGAATGTACTCACCTGAAGTCCAATGAACAGTCTCACAGATGTCTGACTCGGTACCTCGAAGACCTAGATATGGAATACAATATTAATACAAGGTCCCAAAAAGAGAACAAGTTAAACTAGTCAACTTCTAGGTCAATGAGTCAATTCTAAGTCCAAAAGTCAACTGTGATCAACTATGAGTCAACTATGGTCAACTATGAGTCAACTATCTATTTCTAAGTTGTACAAGTCTAGCACCAAAATCTTGGATCAAAATACTGAAATCTAAGTCTTAGGAACCACAATCTAAATATTAGGATACCGTATCTTCGGATACGTGAATCCAAGGTAAATCCTCACCATATATATATATTAAATATAATGCATAAAAATATAGAATATTAAATTACAACAATTAGGGACCATGGTTTTGAACCATTTGGTACCCACACAAAGTAATGTTCAAGATACATAGATATATTATTTATCCTTATACATAATATATTATATATAAACTATTATATTATACAATTAAAATTATAACAATACTAGTATTATACCTCACAATAAACACATATATATATATATATATATATACATATATATATATATATATAAATATATATATATAATTATCATATATAAAATATAAATTAAAACTGCCTAACTGTCACTGAAAACAGTGTGTTAAACCACTGATTTTCAATAAACAGGCCCTATAGTGACAGTTCTAACTGTCACTGCAAAACTGTCGCCAAACTGCTGTATAATAAACCCACTATCACTTAATTGGTGACAGTTAAAAACTGTCACAGAAAACCGTCACTAAAGCTGTTCAAATCCCGCCCGCTGCTGTGTATTTAATGACAGGATTCTGTCATTAATAGCTACAGCGGTTGCTGCTGCTCACGGTTTATTAATGACAGAATCTGTCATTAATAGCTGCTGTCGCCAAAACAATTAATATATATAAATATATAAATATATAAATCAATATATATATATATATATATAAAATAAATAAATAAATAAATACTTATATATACATAATCCTATACATATAAATAAATATTAAAAGCTACAAAACACATTCCATGTACTAATGTACATATTTTAACATGGCTAAAAGCACACATAAAAATACATTCATTTATATACAATTAATTATATAATAATTATAATTAATATAATTACTCATTTAAACACATAAATATATTTTATAAAATATTTATATATAATTTATTTTATTAACATAAGTTGTAACATATATAAATGCATGTAAAGAAAGTTACATATATATTTATACATTATATTAGTACACATAAAAAAATACATAGATCTATGCTACAATAAATATCATAATAATTATACTAAAATAAATTTATAACATCTATATATATTTACTAATTTATAATTGAAGAATTAAACCACAAATAATTAGATCTATACATACACACACACAAATGGAGAGTATCACACCGTATCCCACTAGATCTAGGATACGCATGCGACACGAGTCCAACACACAACCAATTGCACCCCGAAGGACACAAACAAGTTACAAATAATATTTATGAACAAATCAAAGTGTCAAATGTAGATCTATGTGTCCGTGTCAAAATACGACATGTACAAAGTCCCGTGTCGGAGGAAAACCCCCCAAAATGACACGTATCACCAAATTATTGGGATACGACCTACACGTACCCAATTGTGGATACGACACTAGCCCCAAACACATAAGCACATGCCCAATTGATCTATAGGATCAATTGACACACACAACAAAATGTCAATTCGGAATTCCCACAAAATTGACACAAAAAGTACCATAACTTTCTCCATGGGTTTTCTATAAACACAAAACCAAGTCCTATGGGTAGTAAATACATATGGGTTGATTTTACATGATTAAATCTCAGATTTAGAAGCTATTTTGAGGGAAAAAACTGAATTATACCTATTGGGAGATGGATTCCCAATAAAACCTCCAATTGAGATGAAATTGCCTCCAAATTGTAGATCCTTGCTCCTCTTTTTAGATCCTTGCTTCCTTCTTCTAGATCCTTGCTTCTCCACTCTCTAATGATGAATTGGGAAGAATTTGGAATGAATTTGGTGGGGAATTGGAATGGGAATGAAAGGAATTTGGGAGTGGAAAATTCTAGATCTAGATTTGGAATGAGAATGAGAGGAGAGAGAATCCCCCCCTCTAATATAGGCCGACCTTACCCCTTCCCCAAGCAATTATAAAATATCCAATATACCCCTTGGGGCCTCTCATGAAAAAATAATTAAGGAAGGAAGCTTCTAGTCTAATGATTCAATTAATTTAATCCATCTCCTTAACAATGGGCTTTCTAAATGGGCCTAGTCTAACTAATTAATTCATGTTGGTCCATGGGTCCAAACTAAAACTAGTTGGGTCCACTAATACAAGTCCAAGATAATTAAATAACATCTAGCAACAATTACATAATACAACAAATAATTATTTACCATGCACAATATTTAATTAAATAGGAAATGACTAAAATACCCTTTCCTAAAAAATGTGGTAGTGACAAGTTTCTACCCTCCTTAAAATAATTTCGTCCTCGAAATTCAAAGACAAAAACTACCCCCAGAAAATCACAAACAGAACTAAAGAATCACACTAACTATGAAAGAACATAACAATGAACAGAACATAACTAGGAAATAACATACCTCAAGGTACAAACAAATATGGATAACGCTCTCGCATTTCATCCTCTCTCTCCCAGGTAGACTCCCCCGGAGAGTGATGCCTCCATGCGACGCGCACCAAAGGAATTGTCTGGTTCCTCAGCACCTTCTCTCTCCGATCCAGAATCTCAACTGGCTGCTCTGGATAGCTAAGAGTAGGGCCCACCTCTATCTCCGAGTGATCCAATACATGACTAGGATCTGCCACGTATCGTCTCAACTATGACACATGAAACACGTTGTGCACTCCCTCCAATGCAGGTGGCAAGTCTAGTCTATAAGCAACTGCACCGACCCTCTCTAGAATAGTGAAAGGTCCGATGAATCGCGGACTAAGCTTTCCGCCTCCACCGAAGCGAATCGTGTCTCGTGTCGGAAAAATCCTCAGAAACACCAAACTACCCATCTATAAAAAAATACCATCTTAAGAACTTAATCTATAACAAACAAGAACAAGCACAAACAAAATCTAAACTATATCTCAAACTCTAAAGGTCTCCGATGGCTATCGGCCTAATGCCGCTGTCTGTCCTGCGCCACTCGAAGTCTGTCTCTGATCAACTGAACCTTCTCTGCTGCATCCACAACCATCTCTGGCCTAAGCAAAACTCTCTCTCTAACATCGTCCCAAGACAAAGGAGTACGATACCTCCGACCATATAGAGCTTCAAAAGGTAACATCTCTATACTGGCCTGGTAACTGTTGTTGTAAGCAAACTCTACCAAATTGAGATGGTCCTCCCAAGAACCCCCGAAATCTAGTACACAAGTGCGCAACATATCCTCGAGAGTCTGGATAGTCCTCTTTGACTGTCCATCTGTCTGGGGATGATATGCAGTACTGAACTTGAGCTGAGTGCCCAAACTCTCCTGCAAACTCCTCCAGAAATGAGAAGTGAAACGGCTGTCTCGATCTGAGACTATGCTGACGGGAACTCCATGTATCCTAACGATCTGCCTCACATACATCTCTGCCAGCTTCTACGTAGAGAAACCCACCTTGAAAGGCAAGAAAGGGGCTGACTTGGTCAACCTATCAACAATGACCCAAATCGCGTCTTTTCCTCCTGGAGATCGTGGAAGTCCGGACACAAAATCTATAGTAATGTGTTTCCACTTCCACTCTGGAATGGGTAATGGCTGAAGTAAACCTCCTGGCCTCTGCCTCTCGGCTTTCACCTGCTGGCACACTAAGTATCTGGATACAAACTGTGCCACTTCCCTCTTCATGCCATACCACCACACACTCTCTCGCATATCCCGATACATCTTGTTAACATCTGGATGCATGGAATACTGAGAGCGATGCGCTTCCTGCAATACCTCCTTTCGTAACTCTCCACTAGGCACACACAATCTAACTCCATGCCTCAAAGATCCATCCTCTACAATAGTAAAATCATCCTCCAATCCTGCTCTCACCTGAGCTCTGATACTCCTCAGAGATACATCATCATACTGTGCTGTCTTGATCCTGTCCATCAAATCTGAGTGTATCTGCAATCCCCACATCTGCATAGCACACCCAGGAACAATCACCTCAATGCCCAAGCTCTCTAAGTCCTCCAACAAATATCGATCCTGCATCAAGAACATAGCTACCGGATACCTGCTCAAAGCATCGGCAATTACATTGGCTTTCCTAGGATGATATTGCAAAAAGATATCAAAATCCTTCATCAGTTCCAACCACCGACGCTGCCTCATGTTCAACTCCTTCTGCGTGAAAACGTACTTTAAGCTTTTGTTGTCTGTGAAGATCTCCACACGCTCTCCATACAAATAATGTTTCCGCAACTTCAGAGCGAAGATGACGGCTGCCAACTCCAAATCATGGGTAGGATAGTTCTTTTTATGAGGACGCAATTGCCTGGATGCATAGGCAATCACTTTCCCATGCTGCTGAAGAACACAACCCAAACCCTTCCCCGATGGATCACTATAAATAGTGAAACCTCCAGACCCTGATGGCAACGTCAAAATAGGAGCAGACGTCAGCCTCTTCTTCAACTCCTCAAAAGCAACCTGGCAATCCTCCGTCCAAACAAACTCCACATCCTTCCTTGTGAGTCTGGTCATCGGGTCGGCAATCCTCGAAAAATCTTGCACAAACTTCCTGTAGTAGTCTGCCAATCCCAAGAAACTCCTGATCTCTGCTACCGAACTCGGAGTCTTCCAAGATTCCACTGCTAAAATCTTCTTCGGATCCACTGGAATACCATCACCAGTCACAACATGCCCCAAGAATTCCACCTTGTCCAAGAAAAACTCACACTTGGACAACTTCCCATACAGCTTCTCCTTTCTCAACACATCCAACACAATCCTCAAATGCTCCTCATGCTCCTCCGGTATCCTCGAGTATATGAGTATGTCATCGATGAACACCACCACGAACTTGTCAAGGTACTCGTGGAACACCTTGTTCATCAAGTTCATAAATACCGCCGGTGCATTAGTCAAACCAAACGGCATCACCATAAACTCGTACCGACCATACCGAGTTCTAAAAGTAGTCTTCGGTATGTCCTCCGGCTTTACCTTCACCTGATGGTATCCTGATCTCAAATCTATCTTAGAAAATACCTTGGCACCACCCAACTGATCAAACAGATCATCAATCCGTGGCAAAGGATATTTATTCTTGATAGTGAGATTATTCAAAGCCCTGTAATCAATGCAAATGCGCATCGATCCATCCTTCTTCGGTACAAACAATACCGGGGCTCCCCATGGTGAAGAACTTGATCTGATAAACCCCTTATCCTGCAATTCGTCCACCTGCTTCTTTAACTCAACCACCTCGCTATTGTTTACTCTATAGACATGCTGCGAAATTGGTTCTGCACCTGGCACCAAGTCTATAGAAAATTTAACATCTCAATCTGGCGGCAATCCTGGAAATTTCTCAGGAAACACATCCAAGAACTCTGCTATCAATGGATGCGACAACTCCTTGTCTTCCACCATAGCTCCACAAATAATGCCTTCTCCCTGCTCCGCAGCTCCTCTAACAAACTCGAACTCTGGCTCTCCTGGCGGACCAAACAAAACTCTACCTTCTCTACAATCTATGCTAGCACGGTGCCTACTCAACCAATCCATCCCGAGTACAATGTTGTAGCTCGGAAGTGGCATTACAAGTAGACACGCACTCAACTCCCAGCCTCCCAGAGTAACTCTTCGATCCTTGCAAATATCATTAACCAGGATAATGCCTCCCCCGGTCATGATCTTGCAAGTCCTAAGCAAAGACTCAGCTACCAAACCATGCTTTAGAGCAAAAGAAATAGATACAAAACTATGGGAAGCACCACTATCAAACAAAGCTAAAGCTGGAATGGAATCAAGAAGAATAGAACTGCGATGATATCTCCGGTAGATTCCTCCTCTTCGACGGTCATAACAAACGCTCATCCCTGCCGAACACCTCCCTGCTGTTGATGCTGGACAAAATGCTGCTGCTGTGTCGAAAGCGGTCCCCTCGGCTGTGCTGTAGGTGGTCTCGTCTGTGCCCTCGGAGCTGGAGCTACTCCCTGAACTGCACGACGAGGACATTCCCTCGATTGATGCCCTTCAGTACCACAATACAAACAAACTCCTAGCCTCCTCCTGCAAACTTTCCAGATGTGGCCGGGCTTCTTGCAGTAGTTGCATGGAGCTTGCTGTAACTGTCTCTGCTGCTGAGGTGCCTGGTGAAAAGGCGCTCTAGCTGGAGTCTGGTTCTGCTGTGGCTGCTGGAAAGGTCTGGACTAGAAATGAGGACGTTTGGCAGATACTGCACTACCGTTGGCCCCCAGAAAAGAATTACGGTCCCTCTTGGTCTTCAAACCCAAATCCCGCTCAACCTAGCGTGCCTCCGCAAGTATCTCCGAGTATGTCTCATAAAAAGACGGAATAAGAATCTTCACTTCCCAGTTTAGACCCTCACGGAAACGAATAGCTCGAACCTCCGGCTCCCTCACCAAATACTTTGCAAATCGGCTCAACCTACCGAACTCCGCAGCGTATTCCTCTACAGACATGCTCCCCTGAATGAGACTCTCAAATTGTCTTCCCAAGTCAAGCCTGTCTATCCGGGCGAAAAACTTCTTCTTGAAAAGGTCCTTGAATACCTCCCAAGATTGTCCTACGTCAACCAGAACTGGCTCATTCCTGAATCAAGTGCGAGCGACGTCGAACAGTTAAAGTCCTACCGCCTCAACCTTCAGATCTTTAGAAAGACGGGACACCCTCATAAGACGCTCAATGTCCTCGAGCCAATCATCAGCATAGACGATGCCCTCCGTCCCTTTGAAAACCCTAGGCTCCAGTTTCTTGAAGTCCTGAATGTTGCCTGGCCGAAGCTGAGCAACCTGAGGAACAACTTGCTGCTGGATCAGAACTCCTCTCTCAACTACAGCACGAGCAAGCTGATGAGCACTCTCGATGCCCTACCGTAGAACGTCGGTCTGCCTCTGATGTGCCTCTGACTGAGCCCTCTGTGCCTCGAGCATCTCACGAAATAGTGTAAACATCTGTGACGCCTCTGCTGGCACAGGAGGTGGAGGTGGAAGCCCCTCAGATACAGCTGGCACAGTCCTCTGAGTAGGTGGTGGACCTCCGAGAGCAGCTGACACTCCAATCACCGGAGAAGTGACTGGTGCAGGCCCTCGGGATGTCGCAGACCTCTCAGAAACTGCTCTCCCCTGTTGTGATCTAGTCTTAGGCGGCATCCTGAGACAAAGCGAAAGAAAGAATCAATATGGCACAAGATGTAAGACATCAAGGAAAGGACAAGTTTAAGGGATCAGGTATCAAGTATCAATATCAAAGGAGAATAGTTGAATCAAATTTTTTTTCCTAGATGTGATTGAGTATCTCAGCCGATTTCCTATATCCTATCGCAGGCTCGCAGTAGTACAACTAAGTTGTCGCACTACCATGACATCACATACTTTGTGAAGCTAGACCAGCATGGGCCACCACCAAAAATGTGTCACGACCCGCACCCGGTGTAAGGGTACTAGTCAGAAATAACGCCCAGCCTACGCCACAGAATCGACGGTAGAACGCTGTCTAGATCATCTATCTAACAATATAGTGAACCACCAATAATGACAGTATACTCAATCACAGAACTAAGATAGAAATGAGCACGAATCAGATAAAGAATATAATAGTCACAATACAACTCATGAGTCTAAAATAATACATCAATGAGTCTGAAGAAGTACAGAAATAAGCTGGAGACAAATCCAGTACAAAGAATACTACAAAGCTACAACTCCAGGGTCAACTGTCTCAGTTGGGATAAGTCCCTCTTGAGCCAGGGTCTCACAATCTAAACCCACAACATCCTGGGGTCCATAAAAGGTAGGGTACCACTCCTCAGTATCATCTGGAAAAATATATCCAGTCAGGAAAGGAGCAGAGTACATCTCTAACAGCAGTTCTAATTAATGATAAAAACTATGTAACAGTAAATAGCTTTGGATAAACAAGATGCACAATAGATACAAGAGATATATATACAATAAGAAAATACTGGAAATAAATACAATAATGAACAATATGCCAATGGAACAATAATACTAATGACTAAGTGTGTGAGTACTAGCTTAACATGTGATCGGCTTGGGCAAGATGCAATACGGTCTGGCTAATCATACGTGCGGTGCATGATCAATACTATTCAGTAATCAGTACTTTATTTAATATGGATATTGATAACATATCTATACTAATACTCCCCACCCCCGACTGGTATAATAGATCCAACCATGGTATGCTATGGCACGAGATTCCCCAAGAAGATAGCTAGTCTTCCCGAGAATCGGTATCTGTACATGTACAAGATAACCAATGAAATAATACTTGCACCATATACACCATATACCAAGGAATAACATCTCATGACGAGATCCGGATATACCAATCCGTGTAGCCATAGTGTCAAGAGAACATGGATATATACACTAAATACAGTGAACATAGAGGATATCATAAATGAGAAACTATCAGAGAATGTACTCGCCTGAAGTCCAATGAACAGTCTCACAGATGTCTGACTCGGTACCTCGAAGACCTAGATATGGAATACAACATTAATATAAGGTCCCGAAAAGAGAACAAGTTAAACTAGTCAACTTCTAGGTCAATGAGTCAATTCTAAGTCCAAAAGTCAACTATAGTCAACTATGAGTCAACTATGGTCAACTATGAGTCAACTATCTATTTCTAAGTTGTACAAGTCTAGCACCAAAATCTTGGATCAAAATACTAAAATCTAAGTCTTAGGAACCACAATCTAAATATTAGGATACCGTATCTTCTGATACGTGAATCCAAGGTAAATCCTCACCATATATATATATATATATTAAATATAATGCATAAAAATATAGAATATTAAATTATAACAATTAGGGACCATGGTTTTGAACCATTTGGTACCCACACAAAGTAATGTTCAAGATACATAGATATATTATTTATCCTTATACATAATATATTATATATAAACTATTATATTATACAATTAAAATTATAACAATACTAGTATTATACCTCACAATAAACACATATATATATACATATATATATAATTATCATATATAAAATATAAATTAAAACTGCCTAACTGTCACTGAAAACAGTGTGTTAAAACACTGATTTTCAATAAACAGGCCCTATAGTGACAGTTCTAACTGTCACTGCAAAACTGTCGCCAAACTGCTGTATAATAAACCCACTGTAACTTAATTGGTGACAGTTAACAACTGTCACAGAAAACCGTCACTAAAGCTGTTCAAATCCTGCCCGCTGCTGTGTATTTAATGACAGGATTCTGTCATTAATAGCTACAACGGCTGTTGCTGCTCACGGTTTATTAATGATAGAATCTGTCATTAATAGCTGCTGTCGCCAAAACAATTAATATATATAAATATATAAATATATAAATCAATATATATATATATATATATATATATATATATATATATATATATATATAAAACAAACAAATAAATAAATACTTATATATACATAATCCTATACATATAAATAAATATTAAAAGCTACAAAACACATTCCATGTACTAATGTACATATTTTAACATGGCTAAAAGCAAACATAAAAATACATTCATTTATATAAAATTAATTATATAATAATTATAATTAATATAATTACTCATTTAAACACATAAATATATTTTATAAAACATTTATATATAATTTATTTTATTAACATAAGTTGTAACATATATAAATGCATGTAAAGAAAGCTACATATATATTTATACATTAAATTAGTACACATAAAAAAAATACATAGATCTATGCTACAATAAATATCATAATAATTACACTAAAATAAATTTATAACATCTATATATATTTACTAATTTATAATTGAAGAATTAAACCATAAATAATTAGATCTATACATAAACACACACAAATGGAGAGTATCACACCGTATCCCACTAGATCTAGGATACGCATGCGACACGAGTCCAACACACAACCAATTGCACCCCGAAGGACACAAACAAGTTACAAATAATATTTATGAACAAATCAAAGTGTCAAATGTAGATCTATGTGTCTGTGTCAAAATACGACATGTACAAAGTCCCGTGTCGGAGGAAAAACCCCCAAAACGACACGTATCACTAAATTGTTGGGATACGACCTACACGTATCCAATTGTGGACACGACACTAGCCCCAAACACATAAGCACATGCCCAATTGATCTATAGGATCAATTGACACACACAACAAAATGTCAATTCGAAATTCCAACAAAATTGACACAAAAAGTATCATAACTTTCTCCATGGATCTCCTATGAACACAAAATCAAGTCCTATGGGTAGTACATACATATGGATTGATTTTACATGATTAAATCTCAGATTTAGAAGCTATTTTGAGGGAAAAAACTGAATTATACCTATTGGGGGATGGATTCCCAATAAAACCTCCAATTGAGATGAAATTGCCTCCAAATTATAGATCCTTGCTCCTCTTTGTAGATCATTGCTTTCTCCTTCTAGATCCTTGCTTCTCCACTCTCTAATGGTGAATTGGGAAGAATTTAGAATGAATTTGGTGGAGAATTGGAATGGGAATGAAAGGAATTTGGGAGTGGAAAATTCTAGATCTAGATTTGGAATGAGAATGAGAGGAGAGAGAATTTCCCCCCCTCTAATATAGGCCGGCCTTACCCCTTCCCCAAGCAATTATAAAATGTCCAATATACCCCTTGGGGCCTCTCATGAAGAAATAATTAAGGAAGGAAGCTTCTAGTCTAATGATTCAATTAATTTAATCCATCTCCTTAACAATGGACTTTCTAAATTGGCCTAGTCTAACTAATTAATTCATGTTGGTCCATGGGTCCAAACAAAAACTAGTTGGGTCTACTAATACAAGTCCAAAATAATTAAATAACATCTAGCAACAATTACATAATACAACAAATAATTATTTACCATGCACAATATTTAATTAAATAGAAAATGACTAAAATACCCTTTCCTAAAAAATGTGGTAGTGACACTCTTAAAGTTAAATATGGATTTATCCAAGTGTGATGCAACAATCAAAACTATCTAGCCATGACTATATTCACTGTCCAACTACCAGATCTGTGCAAGAAAATAATTACATGTATCATGTAGCAAGTGTATGTGGCATGACGGCTCACTATATATCGAGTAGCACTCTTGGTGCGATCGAGTATATCAGCACGGATACAATAGTCAGGGCAGGAATGAGTTCCAGTATCAAGGTTGTGGGCAAGTTATCAAGTAGCAAGTTATTCAGGATATGATAAGCAAATTATGGTCACAATAATTTGTCACTTTATTATATTGATAGATAAAATAAGAGTAGTGCGAGAATCCATCGAGATCAGATTCACAATCCTTAAACCAAACAAGGACCGAGATTGCAGACCCTTCCTCAAGTTAAACTATGCCCCTTATTCTATCAAACGTATAATAAGATAATCTAGGAAAAGTAGCCTAATCCGTAAGTAAGTACATGTAACGCCATATCTACAGGCTCATGCCATGTGCTTAGTCATTTAACACGTGGTCACATCTGGGTCAAATATTCATTTCTAAGTTAACATATAACATCACAATCATTTAATTAAACAAAAATATAAAACCATACAGGTGTCAAAGTGGACGCATGGGAACAACTGACGCATGAGTCAGTTGGCCGCATGACCAAACGGGCCGTACGAACCAACAGACCGCATGAGTTCAAGGACGCATGAGGTCAAGGTCGCATGAGCAGAGTCAAGTCCACTCTTCAAAAAATGTGTGATGTGACAAACAATAAATGCAAGTCAAGTAAAAAAAAGTGACTGATGTGACATGTGATAAAAGTGACAGAAGAAAAGACGAAAGTAGGAAAAGTCGTGTCGAGTCAGACAGTAGTTATGCGTCCAAAAGAAGAGGGACGCATAACTCTTGGCCGCATTGTCGACTAGGCCACATGCTCCTCTGGGCCGCATGCATACTTGGTCACATAAAATCTTTTGGGACTTAGAGAAATTTTATTCGTTCAAGTTTCAAGCATTTAGCCAAGGGACGCATGTGCAAAAATCTATTCCATGCTTTTAACAAGATGGCCGCATAAAATCTCTGGGCTGCATAAAATCTGCTGGGTGCATGGAGCTCCTTCGTCCCAATCCAGCAAGTTTGGCCACAAAAAAACTCCAAAATCCAAACCTTGTTTCTTCCACAGAAACCTCAAACGAAACCAAATACAGCAAAGTAAAGTTCTAAACAACTCAAAATTAAGTGTTTATCAACATAGAATAATAAGTTTTGAAATTATTAAGTTTTAAGAGATCAAAACCCAAGAACACTCAAGAACACAAAAAAAAACCCTAAAACTTAAAAGTTAGATCTACACTAATCCATCTACCAAATCCAAAAATACTAAGTTTTAAATGCATAAAAAATCATATAAGGAACATAATGGATCAAAAATATAAAGTGTTTCTCCATTTCTTGCAAGATGTACTTGCCTATGGAGGGGGAAAGAAAAACCTAAGAAATAGAATGGAAGAGAAAAAAATAAGAGGAGAGAGGGTGAAGGTAGATTATATATAGAGGGTTTAAGATTTGGACCATGGGTTCAACTCATGATAAAACCAAACCAAACAATTAACCCAAGAGCCAAGTGAACCAAAGAATGAGTCTAATCCCTCTACAACATACAACTACGCTAGCAAGAAAATAATTACGCTCCAAATACATATATTGGGAACGATGAGTGACATAAATTATCCCTATATTGTTATTAAAGATATCAAACTCTCTGGGACCTAAACCTTTAGTTAAATAATCAGCTAATTGCTTATTTGATTTCACATAACTCAAAGTTAAAAAATCCTCTATTCAGCTGCTCCTTGATGACAAATTGATCTATCTCCACATGTTTGGTGCGATCATGCTGAACTGAATTATTTGCAATATCACTTGCTGATTTATTGTCACACCAAAGTTGTAGGGAGTCTCCTCTAACAAATACATATCAGATAATAGGTCTTTCACCCATATTATCTCGCACAGGATAACTGCCATAGCCCTGTACTCGGCCTCAGCTATAGACATAGCCACTACATCCTACTTTTTGCTATGCTAAGATACAAGATTGCCTCCAACAAAAATATAGTAACTTGTAGTGGACCTGCGACAGTCCATACAACCCATCCAATCAGCATCACAATAACCTTCAACTCTCAGATGTCCAGAACTTCTGAACCACTACCCATTTTTGGACTTCTTTTAATATACCAGAGGATTCTGCGAACTGCCTCCACATGCTGCTCTCTGGGATCATACATATATCTACTCACCACACTCACGACATGAGTAATATCATGTCTCGTATGGCATAAATATATAAGCCAACCAAATAATCTTTGATATTTCTCCTTACTTATAAGATCACCACTCTCGATAGACAACTTGTGATTCTACTCGATCGTAGCAGAAGCAACCCTACAACCCAACATCCCTATTTTTGAAAGAAGGTCCAGAGCATACTTTCGCAGAGAAAGTACTATACCCTTTTGTGACCTTGCAATTTTAATTCCGAGGAAGTACTTCAACTGTCCCAGATCCTTGGCTTCAAATTTCTCTCCAAGTCTTTTCTTCAGTCATAGGATCTCCTCGGTATTATCTCTAGTAATTACAATTTTATCAACATAAACTACAAGAATAGTGGTACGAGTCTTGGAGTGCCTATAAAATATAGTATGATCTCCATTATACTGCCTATACCCTATACCACAGACATCAAGCCTGAATCTATTAAACCATGCTCTCGGAGACTGCTTTAGCCCATACAAAGACTTCTTTAATTTGTATACCTTCCCAGTTGTTTGTAATGTAGCAAAGCCTGATAGAATCTCTATATACACCTCCTCATGAAGATTCCCATGCAAAAAGATATTCTTGACATCTAGCTGATGTAGTTGCCAATTGAAGTTGGCAGCACATGACACTAACACTCGCACAATATTCATCTTTGCTACTAGAGAAAAGGTCTCATCATAGTCGATACCATAAGTTTGGCTGTAGCCTTTAGCAACCAATCTAGCCTTATACCTATCAATCTTGCCCTATATAGTCTGTTTAACAGTATAAACCCATTTACATCTGACATCACCCTTCCCAGCCGGCAGTGATACCAGCTCCCATGTGTCATTCTTCTTTAAGGACTAAAATTTCTCCTCCTTGGCACTCAACAACCTAGGATCTTGCTTAGCTACCTGCCAGTTGTTAGGTATAAGCACTAAATGTAATGATGCACGAAATAACTTATATACAGGTGGAACGGATGCATATGAAATATAATTTGCAATGTCAGTATCCCAACTGCCAAATTTAGCTGAAGGTTTTCCAGCGGTGACTCTAGAAGTTCTATAAAGTAAGACATGAGTATTAGAAGTATTAGAGAATAAATTATTACCAGGTGAGTTAGGTGGAGATGCTGAAGAAGGACCTGTAGAATAGACATAGGCACAGGTGGTAGCTCATGCTGAGTCTACTACTCATTTGTGGGTGCTGACATAGGCACATGAGTCGTCTCATTTTGGGTCTGCTGCTCATTCTCGCTATATACTCTCAGCTCCCCCTGACAGCCGGCTCCCCATGACTGTCGGCTCTCTCCTGAGACACTATTACTCCTTGGTGACTCAAAAGGACATAGAATTATACCAATCATGATGCCACTCTCATTCTCCCCCTCTCTACTAGCATTATTAGAGCCATCCTCGAACAAGGAACTCAACTCCATCTTCTTCCCATAAAATGGTTCAAACTCCCAGAAGGTCACGTCCATACTAACAAACAACCTTCTTTCAGTAGGATACCAACACTTGTATCCCTTCCGACTTGATGAGTATCCCACAAAGATACATTTAACTGCTTGTGGATCCATCTTTCTCACCATCAATCTGTGATCTGTCACAAAATATGTGCATCCAAATACTCTGGGTGGAACAATAAAAATATTAGAGCCCAAGAGCATCTCACACAGTATCTTCATCCCTAATACTCTTGATGGCATCCTGTTGATTAGATAAGCTGCTGTCATAACATCCTCACTCCACAAGAACTTAGGCACATTCATCGTCAGCATTAATGAACGTGCCACTTCCAGTAGATGCCTAATTTTGTGTTCGGCCACCCCATTCTGAGTAGGAGTTTCTGGAAAAGTGGTTTGATAAAGAATTCTCCGACTAGATATGAAAGTAGAAAACTCTTTGTTGACATACTCGATCCCATTATATGTTCGAAGAACCTTCACATATACTCCAAACTGGGTCTTCACATACGCCGTGAAATCTTGAAAACATTTATATACCTCAGATTTTTTGCTCCATTATGTAGATCTAGGTCATACGTGAGTAGCAATCAATGAAAATAACAAACTATCTGAATCCACTGATAGAAATAGTCCCCAAATATCAGAATAAACTAGTGCAAATGGCTCAAAACTTTAAAAACCAACCATTTTATAAGTAGTACGTGTATGCTTTCCAAGTTCACAATCATTACAACATAACCTTTCTATCTACTTTATTCATTTTGTCAGGGTCTAACTTATTCAAACTATCAAAATATAAATGCTCTAATCTGCAGTGTTGAAGCATTGCTTCTGCCTTTTGCCCTCCACTAATATTAACAGCAAGCATTGCAGCCTCCCTGTCCAGGTACCAAAGGCCATCACATCTAATGCCAGTCCCAAGCCTCTTTCCAGTGTCCTCCTAGAAAGAACACATATTCTAATAAAAAAGAATAGTATAATTTAATTGATCACTGAGAGAGCTAACAAAAGTAAGTTAACCAAAAATAAAGGAACATACAATACAGATGACAGGGTAACCGATAAAGTATAATGGACCGAGCCAGTACCCCTGATGGGTTAGGATATCCCATCAATAGTCTGAACTGTCTCAGGATGCATTTGCTCGCTCGGATAATATAATACAAACTCACTAGATACACTTACGATATGCCTAGATGCACCTGAGTCTATGATCCAACCCGTATGAGATTTAGTAGATGCAAGTGCCTGAACTAGGATACTTTTGCCTATATGAGCGTAACCAGTAAAGTTACAAAGGTAGGTAGTGCCATCAAGATCCTGAGTGGCCTATCCCTTGCCCTTAGAACTCTAAACCTGAAGCTTGAACTGACGCGTAGTTCCTCCAACTCTGTCATCTTAGCTCTAGTCATCTTAGTAGTGGTCTGGGACTCCTCTGCCACAACAAGGTTAGCAACTCCTCGTCCTCCACGCCCCTGCCTCCTTGACCTGCACGTCCACCTTTCTGTCCTCTGCCTCCTCGGCCATAACCAAAATTGTGGAGTTGAGGGCAGTTATAGCTAAGGTATTATTTCTTTCCATAATTGTAACACTCCTTGTCATCACTAATAGGAGCAATAGGGACTACCAATGCCTAGCAGACAACATATGAGGTCTCATATTTTATCACCTTCTGTCTGATCTTCTCTGGCTCCATCAATGCAGCAGCCTCATCTAGGGATGAAAGAGATAATAGATGACACATTATTGTCCTTATAGCCTCAAACTACAAGTTCAGTCCCTTAAGAAAATGAGCCACACTCCTACGCTTAAGGTACTGCTTTCCAAGGAGAATACCCGCCGGGTTCTGCAATGATAGAGGATCATAGTGGTCCAAGTCCGCCCATAAGAGACGTAGTTTCGCTGCATACTGGAGTACCATCTTCTCCCCCTATGTGGTAGCATCAATCTTTTTCTCAAATTTTGTCGTCATCATGACACTCCCAGCTCCGGAGTACATCCCAGCCAATATCTTCCAGACATCAGCTGCACTGTAGATCGACTCCACTATCCCAGCTATGGATGGAGATACAAAAGTCCACAACTAAGAAACTACTAGAGAATTAAGGTGACTCCATATGCTCCACTTAGCACTTTTCTTATCCGTTGGCTCAGTGCACCCTCCCTTCACATATTTTTGGCTCAGTTAACTATCCCTTGACATATTTTTCAAGTCCCTTGGTCCGAATATTTAGTATCGCCTTCCTAGACCAACTAAGGTAGTTTTTTATCCCCTCAAGTTTGATATCATTGGGTAGCAACTCTATTTTCTTCATCACCTACAATGGTTCTGGTACAGGATGACTGCCTTACTGGATGAGGTCTCCTTTAATTTGGTCTGAAACACCTAGGCCACCCCCTCCAGTATCTCCTTCAGCTCCTTACTAGTCACATGTGCTCCCATCTTCACAGTTGCTCTTATCGTAAACTCAACAGATGGACAAGATTAAACAAAACTCAAATATGGGCCGTGCGTCTATATGCGATCTCGGCTTTCTTTATCTATCTGTACACCTCCAAGTATATGCAGCAGGAGAGGTACACAATAGGTAAAACTCTCCGAAACAAAGGGTAGAGATGAGATCTATGCAAAATTTTCCAGGAAGTATGCTCTATAATCTCAGAACCCACATTGAGATCAAAATCAGAGGATCACACAAGTGTTCCTCTCTTATTATCCATGATCTAATGAATAAATCGCTTACGCCAGTGTATGACGAGGACAAGGTCGACATCAGCATACCCTGCTTCCCGTAGGTTCGATAATATCCACAAAGGGGACGTCGACGTACCCTGCTTCCCGCAGGTTCGACAATATCTATAGAGGGGACGTCGACGGTGGAGAAGAGGAACGGTGGTGGAGAAGAAGAAATGAGAGAAATTTTGTTTTAATGCGGAGAAGGATATTCAAAATTTTTGCTCTAATACCATGTAGAAAAAAAATAATGGTTGATTTATTATTTAAGAGGGAGTACATATATGTAGGAGGAGATTAGCCTCCTCCTTATTTCCTATCCGATTTGGGACTAAATAAGTCATCATAACTCAATAATTGCTTATTCCAAAGCTTGGAGAGCCCAAGAGATGTCATTAGCTGAAATAAATGGTAGCTATTTTGATGCATATGCAAGTGTTGAAGTGTATGCTTTTAGAATTATCAAGTCAAATCCAGGTAGCAGTTGCTTTCTAAAGACTAAATAAAATAATAGCTTTCAAAGAATTTTTATTTGTCTCAAACCATGTATTGACAGGTTTTTGAGTGATTATTTACCAATTTTTAGGATTGATGTTAATTTTCTTAGATCTAAATACGAAGGCATTCTATTCATTACTCATGATCCTAGCTATAAACTTTATCCTGTTTCTTATGATGTTGCGAAAGGTGAAAATATCGATTCTTGGACATTGTTTTTAACTAGTTTAAGAACATCTTTTTAAAAGTAATTTAATGAGTGGAGTAAAATTTTATTTATATCAGATAAACAAAATGGTTTGCTTCATGCTATGCGTTTAACTTTTTTAAAATCACCATATTTTTGTATTCAATATTTTAAATAAAATATGAAATCGGTTACCAAGACTAAAAAATTTCATAAGATACTGGACGCCCTTGCAAAGTCATATAATAAACCTGAATCTGATTATTTGTTTGAAATAATTAAAGAAAAAAATATGGATATATTTAACTTGCTTGTTGGAGTAAATAATAAAATATGTAATTTTGCACATTGGATTACTATTTATTTTTTTGTCCTAGACTAGATATGAACACTTCTAATCTTGAAGAATCTTTTAATAAATGGATTAAGAATTTACGTGATAAATCGATAACAATACTACTTGACGACATTAGAACTAATATTATATCGCTTCAAGACAAGAATAGACAATTTAGTCAAAATCTTGAAGTAGATTATTATCCGAGAATATTTTAAACTATAGCTCAGATAAATAGAGAAAAATGCCAACTGCCTGTGTTGTAATTTGATAACTATATGTTTAAAATAATAGATCGTGCAACAAATAGAACATATGTAGTATACTTAGATGAAGGCTATTGTTCATGTTTACGGTGGTATCATACATTTATACCATGTGTGCATGCATGTTATGCTGCTAAGTCTTGCAATACCAGTATCAAAAATTATTATTGTTCAATATTTTCTACTAACAAGCTAAAAAGTGTGTATGAGCCACATTTGGAACCAAAGAAGAACTGTATCAAGTTGGAGTACCAGATGTAAGATGCAAAGCTGAAAGACCAAAGAAGAACTGTATCAAGTCGAAGGATGAATCTATAAAAGATTTATGTTGCAGTAACTGTGGTGGACTTGGGCATAACAGAAGAAAATGTACTAATCAACCAAGTACTAATGAGTCAAGAGAATAAAATTATGTACTAGTTAGTTGAGGTTAATATTCAATATTTTCAAGCTGATTTGTAAAACTTTCACTTATTGTTCACTTATTTTTAAGTTAATTTATTGACATTTTTTAAGTTAATTAAATATATAATTGCAATATTATATGCCAACGTGCTGCTAATATTATAGCTGATATTACAAGTACAAGAAATTAATAAAACATACTATATTTTTTTAGATAACATTTATAAGCAATTAATAAATATAATACAATTATCTAGATGACTATATAGGGGTTCAGTGACATCTAAAGCAATCTTCCATGACAATTTTATTCCATAATGGATGCATTAAACATGAGTTACATTTGAGAGTATTCTTGCGTCTTCATGTTCCGACCCAAAAATAATGCGAAAGTGTGCCCACAAAATAAACAGATTCATCGGACGATAAAATCGTCGGATACGACGTCTTCCTTCTTCGTTATTACGTCTTTCTTCTCCGCTGTCGTGTTAAATTTCTTCTCCACTCTCATATTTATTTTAATATCAGTAGGAGTTTAGAATAAAGAAGAAAGAAAAGAAGTTGGACTTAGGAGTTTGTGAACGAAGATTTAATATTGTAGGAGTTTAAATGAGGATGTGAACAACTGTTCACTCTTTCCCCTTAAATAGAGAAACCTACAATTGTTAAAAAATTGAACGTTAAAAATATGAATATTAAAATATGAACATTGGATAAAATAAAAATGAAAATAATAATAATAAGTTGGCGCCAGTGTCATTGACGCCAAACTCAAGAAATTGAATTTGGCACCAGTGCAACTGGAGCCAGAATATTTATAGAGTTTGGCTCCAGTTCAACTAGCGCCATGTCCCTCTCCCTGTAATTTCTAGAAAGATTTCCTTTTTCTCGCGATTTCCTGTAAAATTTCCCTTTATTTAATTTTTTTTATAGAAACAAACACAATTACAACCATTCAAGTACAATAAAAAGTAATGCATACGTATGTAAATTTATCTTGATACTGAGTGTCAAGTTTAAGGATAATCGCCGAAGAAATCGATCCTCAAATTAAGATAGATAAACAAGGATAAAATTTGTCATATTTATATTGGGTTCAGTCTGGATTTGGTAGCAATAAATTTTGGAGCCCAAATATGGGATTTAATTCTATGCGATTTGGAAATCTATATTAAATATTTTATTTTATTTACAAATCTCTATCAAATATTTAATTTGACCATATGTGCACGTCTATAATTGGTGGTGGCTATTTTAGGTAATGGTTTTCTTATATTAGGGTTTCCTATTTAGGAATATATAAGACCTAACTAGGGTTTCTCAACTATATATATGAGTTGATGGTAGAGGCACAAAAGAAGATTACGGAAGTGGTGATTCAGGTGCTTGTCTACAGGAGATCTAAGAGAAAGTCCATACTTTGCTCTTAGGGCTTGCCATCCTAGACAAAAGGAAGAGAAGATCTAATTAAGGAATAATCGCCCTTCGTTCAGGAAGATCCCTACGGGTAGGGTGAGTGATTTTATTATAATCTCTATCTTTTTTTCTTGAGTGTGGTGATCGGGTTGAATATATTAGGGCAAAGGTTTCAACATTGGTTTTTGTCAATCTTGTAATTACACCTGAGTTATATAGATTATGATTTTTTTTGGGTGACATAGTCATTAACATATATGTTGTCTTTATCTGTGCTTGGTATTAGTTAGGTGGGGCTTGGTTACCTCAGGTGGGTTGGCTTAAGTTTCTGCCGTGGTCAGTTTTATACATAGTGTCAGAATGCTTGTAGGACATGTCCGATCCCAACCCCTGGTATCAGAGCATCTGGCTCTAGTGTCTGATTTTCCAATAACTGGTATTAGAGCTCTTAGGTTCGTGAGAGGGAAGGTGCAACCATGTCTACTGAGCAGATGAATGCATGTATGATCACCCTCATAGGGGAAATAGATGATTTGGAAGCCAATGATAGAGGATCTACTCTGGTGCAAGGACTTACATGGTCCGTTGGAGGGTGACAATGCCAAGACATCATACAAAATAGCAGAAGACTAAAAATGACTGGATCGGAAGACTGTTGGATTCATCCGCCAATGGCTAGATAATTCAGTATTTTACCACGTATCCATTGAGAATTCGACGAAAGCATTATGGTAGAAGCTATATTCACTATATGAAAGGAAGACGACTGACAATAAGATATTTTTTATTTGCCAACTCGTCAACTCGAAGTACATAGAGGGTACCCCGGTGGCACAATATCTGAACGAGGTTCAGGGTGTCATTAATCAGTTGTCTGTGATGAAGATGGTAATTGATAATGAGCTTCAGTCCCTTCTGCTTTTGAGTTCTATCTCAAAAAGCTGGAATACATTAGTGGTGCAGGTGAGAAACTCTTTACCGGATGGAGTTGTCATATTGGAGGCAATCAAAAGTACTTTATTGAGTGAGGAGGTCAGGTGTAAGTAGATGGAATTATCACAGGAGTCCACTCTGGTGACTTCCTACGAGAAGAGAAGACTCAAGTCACAGAGGAGGACACGGGAGAATTCTTGGGATCTTACGACTATGGACTGCAAGAAGGGCTACTATTACTGTGGCAAAAGGGGTCATATCAAGAGGAACTGGATGAAGCTCAAAGTTAAGAAGGCCTAAAGCAAGGATGATCAGGAGGATCTCACAGCTATGAGAAATATCACCATCGCAGCAACCATCACAGTGGAACCTTGTGTTATATGTCATGACAATGATTGGGTCATGGACACGGGATATCGTATCATGCCACTCCGCATCGGAGGATCTTTAGGTTATACCGTGGCGGTAGGGCATGACATGTGAAGACGGACAACAAGGAGACGACTATAATTGTAGGCATCGATTGTGTGCACTTGACAACAGAGCTTGGCGATAAAGTCATTCTCAAGGGTGTGCGAAATGTATCGAGTTTGTGCTATAACTTGATTTTGGTAGGAAGGCTAATGAATGATGGATTTGCAGCATATTGGGGGAAAAAGATGATTATGAAGGGTTCACAATAGTTGGATTGAGAAGAATTATGTTATGGCATGTACAAGCTCAAGCCGCTGAGTTATACAGGCAGGCCACAAACATCAGATGGTGGCTTGAGGGGTGTTCAACAGGAGTTAGTGGATCATCAAGAATTTTATGAGGAGGGTCTTCAAGATATTTTAAGGGTTATGTAGGATTCGGTTCGTTGAGACAAAAGGACGAATGGTGACGAGTCAAAGATTGAGGGCCAGTCTATCGGTCCCATGATAGCTAATTGATCTCTAGATAGGGGTTATTCCACAAATCTGATTTTGGTAACAGATAGTTTTATAATGTCCTGCTCCGCACAGTGAATTATGCTGAGTCAGATTGGAACGAGGCATTGGGTTTGTTGCATAATATAAGTCAGAATTGGGAACACGTATTGATTGGGGTTTTTGATTTCTTTGATAGTGTGGGACTAGATACATGTCCATAATTGGATACGAGTAGAGCGTATCATGGTATTTTATGATATGCTATGATACAGAGGCTCATTTTGGGTGATTTGTGCATAGTATTATATTTTTCTCTCCAAATTCCTTTGTAACTAATTACTTTAGTTGTATTATGATGAGATATATATATATATATATATAATTATTATTGGGAAGGTATTGGGGGTTTTGGCACTTCCTTAGAGAGCATATCATAGAGTATCATATTGCATACCAAGTATTTGGGTTAATACATAGGTGTATCATTAGTGTATGGTATTAGAGAGTGTGTGTATATACTGGTATTGTATAGTGTGAGGTCTGTGAGTTATAGAGAGTGTGGAATGGTGGTACAACACTAGCTAAGTAGAGGGAGTGTGTGATATGGTTTCACAGTTTGGTGCTTGGGGAAAAGAATGAGATATAACATCAGTTAACTGAAGAAGGCATGGAGCATTAGCAGTATACATAAGGAACATCAACAGCAATAAGGCAACTGCAATAGCAGTCTTGAAAGAGGGGCTCGAGCATTAGTAATACACTCAGTCATTAGTAAATACAACAAGTTTGCTTAAGGCATGTATCAGTGCGTGCAACATTGGAGCAAAGATACCAACATCAACTTTAGTTGCAAATACAACTAAAGCAAGAGTAGTAGCAGCAACACATAGCAGTTTGGTGCCAGGCATATTGCAATGGGAGATGCTCAGGTTTAGGCAGTGCAGGAAAGGACTTGGCTTAGTGAGGTTAGTGCAAACTTAGTATTAAGTAGTTGCAACATGAATATCAGCACAACAACTTGGTTCAGTGTAATATAAGCTGCTGTACATACCTGGGAATAAGGAATTGGTACACTGGTGCTTGAGAGTTGTTTAAGAGAGTATGTGGAGTAGAGGGGAAGTAGCAGTTGAATATCATAATTGTATAGCAAGTGCTTGCTGTTGGAAATTGGTTTGTGTTAGTATGTGAGGTATTTGAGTAAGGTTGTGGTATAATATGGTTGAGAGTTGTATAAATGAGTGAGTGATGGCAGAGTGTGTAGTTTGGGTATTAATATGGATATGGGTATATCAGTGAGGACTCGAGGTATCAATGAGGCAAGGTAATGAGAAGCTCAAAATATTGTGGGATTAGCAGTATGTAATATTAGTTCCTGACTTGGGGAGAGTTTTACTGCAAGCAACTGGGCTTATGAGCTCAAATTCAGTAAAGTGGCAAGATGCAGATATAGTATAAGGGTGCTTGATATGCAGGCAATGAGGGAATATGTGCACCTATGTGAAGATAGTTAGCAACATATAATATGGACTATGGAGGCTCGGGTATGGGAGATTGCTGCACAGTTGAACCAAATATCCAGGGGTACAGACTTGAGGGTAAGGCAGTATGTAAACAAGCTTGTGAAGGGGAGTATAGTACAAGTAAAGTGTGAAGTTGTGCGAGTGAAGGCATAAGGGTAGTAGTGCTGATACCAGGTAATTGGTATGGTATAAGTAGTGATAAAGGTTTAAGATATAGATAGCATATGAGTGTAAGTACCTATATTACATATGTATGATATATAGTGAGGTAAGATTAAGTACTAAGTTACATAGAAAGTACTATAGATCATTATATATATATATATATATATATATATATATATATATATATATATATATATATATATATATATATATATATATATAAAAGTTATATATATAAGTTATTTAATAATATTAGCTAGTTAGCTAATACCTTCAAGTAATGACTTAGAAACCTAAGTGTAGCCTAGTAAAGCCTAGAATAAACTATTATTGCCTTGTAATCAACCTAGAAATGGCTAATTTGACTAGAAATGGCCTAGAAAGTATATTTTGACTCTTTTAGCATATTTATCATTCATTACACCTAAATGACATGATATTTCATATGTTGGTCAGTGTGACACCAGTCCAGACACAGATTTGTACTGTCAGCTCAGGACCTCAGGCGAGTACATTCTCTGACAGTTTCTTGTTTATGATATCTTCTATGTTTCTTGTATTTAGTGTAGATATTCTTGACTTCTTGACACGTGGTTATACGGATTGGTATTTTTTGGATCCCGTCATGAGATATTATTCCCTGTTGTTCCTGGCATATCTTGTATATGTCGTATAGATCTTGTATTTATCTGGACATTGATTCCTGGGGAGTCTAGCTACCTTCTCGTTGAATCCCATATCGTAACGTGCCATGGTTGGATCTACTATACCAGTCGGGGGTTGGGGAGTGTTAGTTAGATATGTGATCATACCCACCATGTACAAGTATTCCTATACAAGTAACCTGTTAATGTTAATCATACACTTCATGTTAGCCAGGTCATGATTACGGTACAAGTTCCTAAGCCAATCACATGTCGAAGCTAGTACTCACTCACTTAGTTAGTTGTATTTTCTGACACCTATATATGATGCCCATCTCTCTTGTACTATTTACAATATTTCTATATTCTGTATATTTCCTGCTTATGCTTTATTTATCTTATATATTCTTTCTATTTACTATTACATAGTCTTTATTATTTATTTGGAACTGCTGTAAGAGGTGTGCTTCGCTCCAATCCTGACTGAATATAATTTTTAGATAATTTAGATGACTGGTATCCTATACACTATGGACCACATGACGTAGTGGGTGTAGAGTTGGAGATAGTAGCTCAGGAGGAGCCGGTACCAGGAGATGATCAACTAGTTGTAGATGTTTAGACTATTGTATTGGTTATATCTCAGTTTAGACATTTTGGCATGTATTATAATTGATACTATTATGATAGTTTATTAGACTTGGTTATGAGTTATATTTGTGACTGTGATTTATTTTTTTCTTCTATTCCATATCGTACTACATCTTCCTATAGTTTTATTGTGATTGGGTATTGATTATTATGTTGTCCTCCATTTGAAGTTGAGATATCTTGACAGCTACATATATATATTATGTGAGATATTTAGATAGTATTGTTGACCTAGACAGTGTTCTACCGTCGATGTTGAGATGTAGGCTGGACGTACCCACGTTCTCGTACCCTTACACCAGATACGTGTTGTGTCAGCGAGGAAGGATCAGGTCATAGAGAAATTTATTTGTACACTGTTTACGAGAAATATGGCATAAAAAATATCTCATCATAATCGTTTACCATCGGTTATTAGGATAGACGTATTATTGGAGAGTAACAGCCATACTGGCGTACTTTGAAGAGGATAGCCAGGCTAGCATACTTTAAAGAAGATAGCCATGCTGGTATATTCTGGCTGTAATATGAATATTGGCGTACTTTAGTTCAAGAACCAATATTGGTGTATTCAGTGAGTCTTATCACTATCGACGTACTATTGCTAAAGCATTAATATTGGTATATTCAAAAGATATAGCATCAATGACGTACTCTATTTGAAGTAGCACTATTGGTGAACAATAACAAAGTAGTATTGGCAACTTACTCGAGCTGAGATATCAACTTTGGTCATTAAACGACAACCTTGGTCGGTGTGCCAAGAAATTCTCAGTATTAAATGATTGATCTTCTCGACCTCTGTGCTATTGGCGGCTTTGTTTGACATGATACTGTTAGCATACTACGCCAAGGATGACGTGTTGGCATACTTTGGCGAAGAGAGCTCACCTGGGTACTTGGATAAAGTAGCATCCTCTGTGTACTGAATATAGAGTGACAACCTTGGCGTACAAAGACAGGGTAACCATTTAGCAACAGGATGGAACAACGGCTTTATTTGGTCGCTAAACAACAACTTTTGTCTTCGTGCCCATAAACCCTCTATATTTAATGCCTTGACCTCCTTGGCTGCTCTGCTGGTCTGTCGATTGTCAGGAACATCGTATTAAATTTTTTGGAAAAAAAAATACAGCCATAATACGCGGGTGAGATAAACACCAATGTTTGTATGCTGCTATGGTGGGGTAAACAGTGACTTAGTATGCTTCTGAGGTACGCCACTACTTTAAAAGTATACTAAGTACGCTATTGAGGTAATATACATGGTTTACAGTACTGCTTCTTCTGATGAGTAGTACGCTATTGTTCTTCTAGTTGTACAATCCTTCGTATGCATACTTTTTATGCTTCTACAAGACCCCTTTCAAAGTTTTTGAATTATCAAAAATAAATTCAAAATACTTTGAATTGTAGAAGCATGGAGAGGTGGTTCAGGCTTTGTGTGCATATTTAATGTAGTATTCCAATAGACTGTTAACACCACTGTATGATAAAGGTGTCTGACATTGACAGTTAGACTTCTAGGGAATCATCATCCAAGTCTTTTAGGTTTTTGAGATTCATCATGTAAAAGCTGCCTCAAGGAGATGAACCGACACCCACCATTGTATATGTATAGGTCAGGGTTCATCATGTTTAGCCAACTTGCACCTATGATCATGGCCCCAAAAAGAGTTCCTGGATGGGGACCATGGACGAAGATTGTACCTCGTCGACGCATTCTACCCTTCACGGGTTCAGAGGTGAGGGTCACCGTTTCTAGGGGGTAGTCTCCTGTTTCCTACATGGCGACTTCTGTTTCTATATCCTCTCGTAAGAAGAGAGTGCGAGAGAAGGATGAACTGGATTTGGCTCAAGCTGTCATATCCTCTTACGATTTAACCTTGGAGGACATTGCTTGGCCACTAGAGCCGATTCTAAACTATGAGTCTCTTCCTCTGACCAAGGGTGAAAATGAGGCACTGGAGACTAGAGAGGCCAGGTGTAAACCCCCTGAATTTTCAAAATTTTAAAAACTGAATTTTTCACAATTTTCTGGAATTTTCTGGGATTTTTCTGTAATTTAAAAACAGGGTTTTAATTATTCAATGATTTTTAATTAATATTAAATGATATTAAAATATTATAAAAATAATATTTTTGGATGTAAAATGAAAAACTGGACTTAGGGCAATTTTTCTGAAATTTATCGGACCCCGGACCTATTTTTAAATACCTAAATAGTATTTACTTACTTATTTAATTAATTATTTAATTAATTACAGATTTTATTATTATTATTATTTTTATTTTTTTAAATTACCCAGCCCGTTGGGCCGGCCCAGCCCGGCCCAACAGACCCGAACCCAGCCGCTCCCCACCGGGTCGGGTCGGGTCTGACCGCCGCCCGACCCGCACCCGACCGACCCGACTCCCCCCCCCACGCTGCACGACCCGGCCAGCTGCCCCGCGTCGCGCGCCGCCTCCGCTGCGCCCTCCGCCCGCTCCGGCCGGCCCTCACCCCCACGTCCACCGCGCCCTCCGCCTTGCCCGGCGCCAGCCCCCTATTTAAACCCCCCCTCGCCGTCTCCAGCCCCCACGACCACCGCCTAGCCTCCGCTCCACCTCCACCCGGCGCCGCCACCCTGCTCTGCCGCAGCGCCGCTGCCCAGCCACCTCGACGCCGCCGCCCGCAGTTCCTGCTCCTTCCCTCCTCTCCTTCTTCTCCGACGAACAGCCGCAGCAGCTCGAGCAGCGCCGCCGCCGCCGCCGGCGAGCCTCCAGCCACCGCGCCACCCGCCGCCGCGCTGCCCCGGTCCCCTCCGCCGCAGCCCAGCCGCCCTCGCCGCCGCCTCCGGCCGCCGCGACTCCCCCAGAACCCTAACCCTAATTTCTCCCCTGTGTCCGACACGAGTCGGACACGTGTCGGACACGACTCGACCCTGTTTTTCGGGTCCCCTTCAGGTGCGTGTAACTTTTTGCTCGTAGCTCCGTTTTCGATTCCGCAAATTGCATTGCGAAGCCTGTATAACCCTCTCGGTGTCCGGATAAACCGTTCGGGGCATCGCGTCCTGTGGTGATCGCACACCGCGATCCAAAAATAGGAAAAACTAGACCCTGTTTCACCCCGGAACTGAGTACGCCCCGCCAAACGGGACGACTTGGTCGCGCGCGGTCTTCACAGATACGTACGTCTCGTCGATACGGACGTGTGAGATTTCGCGGAAGCTGATTCGGGTGTGCGTGCACACCAGAATCAACGCGTATCCGCGGACATCGCCCCGTATCCGTACTTTCTGGAATGCGTCCTAACTTTGTGTACACACGTCGGATCGAGACAAAACTTGTGCCATCGGACTCGTAGCAATACGCTGGTCCTGTGGGTCAAGTTTGGTTCGATTCTGAGATCGTTGACGAAATCGCGTGTCGTGGGCCCTGCAGGCCCCGCTCGACGGGCGATTTTATGATCGGCTCATCGGAATTCAAATCTGAAAGTTCCGTTGGGTTCGTATCAGCGTTCCTGACCTTTTAACACTGAGTTTGGTGAATTTGGAGACCTTTGACCCTGATGCATTTTTCGGTGCAAAGCGGGCCCACCGGTGGACCCCGTTTTGATCCGAAATTACCGTTTTTGCCCTTGTCTCCAAATTGGACCCAAGGACAGACGTTTCTAGCTGATTGATATTTTCTGAAACTGTGACGTGAGATTACATGGGGTGGGGAGAGTATTGTCATATCAAGGCTGAATATAATATAATATAAATACTTATATCTGGCGGTGCCTTAGACTCTGATTCAGAGCTTTGGTTCCTTACTGGCTCCTCGAGAAAATACTGCTATGGTTTCTACGACACTGATCCTGTAGTAGTCTCAGCCTGAGTATGACTAAAACTCTCACTTTTATATCACTAGCTGGTTTACATATTTACCCTGCTGTTTCATTATTGCTGCACTGCATATGTTTTGGCTTATATTTTCTGTACCTTGTTATGTCCCCTGAGGACCTGGAATGGACTATGTCCCCAGGTATAGCCGAGGAGAACTACCCCGAGGTGTACGGTACAGGAGCACTCCTTGGAGCAGAACCCGGAACCGAGGACGAGATAGTTGCAGAAGACTTCTCCTGAGCACCGGCTTCATATTCACAGTATTTTCTTTTCAGTATTTTATTTCCAGTCTATGTTTCCTTAAATGTAACAGAATAATTCTCGGATTTGTTTCCTGAGATAACCTTATTTAATATTGCTTATTCATTTCCATTGCATTATTTCTGGCAATTAATCTGTGGTTATTCTGTGGATGAGATTAGTAATACCTGAGACTTGTACTTAGTACTGCTAGACTACAGCTTAAGCATGCCCTGATGGATCCATTAAATTGGGTTGTCCATCAGTGCGTGCTGCTGGCCATTGCTCACGTGCTCAGTCCCTCATCATTTTGGGACTGGGGCGTGACATGGTTTTTGTGGTGGCCCTTGCAGGTCTACGACTAAATTGTTCGGTTTCAATTTAGGGACCGAACAGGCCTGCAATAAGATAGGATAAGTTTTTAGGATCTCATCCACTTGCTTGAATCGTTTTTGATATCTGTATCATATTCGAACTAACTTGAACTTGCATCTTGTCTTGTTTCCTGTGCGCCTCTTATTGGTTATTTTGGGTACAGGAAAATGAACCCACAAGAGTGCAACGAGACTCCCGTCGGAACACCACAAGCTACAGGTGTCACCTACGACGACGAAGTGACACCAGTCGGAGGAATCCCCACAACTCAACAGAGCCAGCAGGCAGGTCAACCTACCTCCCGATTCCGGCGCGATGATATCCCACCTCCGCCGCAGTTCGTCCCACCAATGCCCGTGTTCCCACCAGGACAGCCGATCGACGGGCAGCAAATATTCCAAATAATCTATGCGATGATGCAAGCACAGCAACAAGTCCAACACGAGGCTCAGCGTCGTGAAGCTAATCTCTTGAGGGACAGCATTGTAACTGCACTGGAGCAGGCCAACCTACCAGCTCGACGGCCAACTACAGGCTCAATCACTGACTTCCTCCAACTGAAGCCCTGCACTTTTTCTGGAAAAGAGGAGCCCACAGAAGTTCATGAGTGGCTCACCAACATTCGGCATCAACTTGAAGCAGCTGAACTTCCATGGGAACGCTGGATGACAGCCGTCAGAATGCAATTGACGGACAACGCTCATCACTGGTGGCTATCCGAGGAGACGCGACTCGGACCAGACCGAGTCACCTGGGAGGAGTTCTCCAGACTCTTCCAGGAGATGTACATTTCTGCCATCGCTCGATCAGAACTGCGGGACAAATTCAATCGCCTCACTCAGGACTCCATGACGGTGGAAGAGTACAACGCAGAATTCATTCGTCTGAGCTGCTTCGCCCCCACCCTGATCCCGACTGAGGAAGAGAAGGCCGAGAAATTCTTCGACGGACTGAACATTGAGCTGCAAAAACTAATTGGGTCCGTCGCACCAACATCATACTCGGACGTTCTTGCTGCGGCTCGACGTATAGAGCGCGTCACCAAGAGAGAGACCAGACTGAAGCGGCCTTCCCCATCCGCACCAACCAAAGCAACACAAGAGGAGTCTGCAAAGCGTCAACAAATAAGCTCGCCACCAGCAGCAGCACCAAAAGCCTTCTACCTTCCTACCTGTTACCACTGCGGCAAGATAGGCCATGTCGAGAAGGAATATAGACGTAAACTCGGTCTCTGCTTAGGCTGCGGATCCAAACAGCATGCAGTGAGAGACTGCCCCGAGCGTAGAGAAGGAACACCAAGGACGAACCAGCAAACTCCACCAGCGCCTCGAGCAGCACCCTACCAGCAAGCTCAGCAGCAGCAGAGGAATCTACCTCAAGGACGAGAGCAAGCTTACGCGATGACTGTGCAGGAAGCCGATGCGAGTAAGTGATTTATAGTTATCCGTTTTAGTCTTGTGTAGCTCGTGCCTATTGGTTCGTGACCTCAGCCCCAACCTAGTAAATTGCAACTTATTAATAACAACCTGGTTTTCATATAAGTTAAAGTTTTAACTAGATTTTTCGTGGAAAGTGTAAACTTTCAATTTTTAGGGAAAACGGTATTTTCCTGAAGCCTCTTGTGATGTGTTTTCAAACGATGCTTGCGACCGCGTCATCTCTGTTGACCGGTTATTCTTTGATTGCGAGGACGCAATCCTTTTAAGGGGGGTAGATTGTAAACCCCCTGAATTTTCAAAATTTTAAAAACTGGATTTTTCACAATTTTCTGGAATTTTCTGGGAATTTTTTGTAATTTAAAAACAGGGTTTTAATTATTCAATGATTTTTAATTGATATTAAATGATATTAAAATATTATGAAAATAATATTTTTGGATGTAAAATGAAAAACTGGACTTAGGGCAATTTTTCTGGAATTTATCGGACCCGGACCTATTTTTAAATGCCTAAATAGTATTTACTTATTTAATTAATTATTTAATTAATTATAGATTTTATTATTATTATTATTTTTATTTTTTTAAATTACCCAGCCCGTTGGGTCGGCCCAGCCCGGCCCAACAGACCCGAACCCAGCCGCTCCCCACCGGGTCGGGTCGGGTCTGACCGCCGCCCGACCCGCACCCGACCGACCCGGCTCCCCCTCCCCACGCTGCACGACCCGGCCAGCTGCCCCGCTTCGTGCGCCGCCTCCGCCGCGCCCTCCGCCCGCTCCGGCCGGCCCTCACCCCCACGTCCACCGCGCCCTCCGCCTTGCCCGGCGCCAGCCCCCTATTTAAACCCCCCCTCGCCGTCTCCAGCCCCCACGACCACCGCCTAGCCTCCGCTCCACCTCCACCCGGCGCCGCCACCCTGCTCTGCCGCAGCGCCGCTGCCCAGCCACCTCGACGCCGCCGCCCGCAGTTCCTGCTCCTCCCCTCCTCTCCTTCTTCTCCGACGAACAGCCGCAGCAGCTCGAGCAGCGCCGCCGCCGCCGCCGGCGAGCCTCCAGCCGCCGCGCCACTCGCCGCCGCGCTGCCCCGGTCCCCTCCGTCGCAGCCCAGCCGCCCTCGCCACCGCCTCCGGCCGCCGCGACTCCCCCAGAACCCTAACCCTAATTTCTCCCCTGTGTCCGACACGAGTCGGACACGTGTCGGACATGACTCGACCCTGTTTTTTGGGTCCCCTTCAGGTGCGTGTAACTTTTTGCTCGTAGCTCCGTTTTCGATTCTGCAAATTGCGTTGCGAAGCCTGTATGACCCTCTCGGTGTCCGGATAAACCGTTCGGGGCATCGCGTCCTGTGGTGATCGCACACCGCGATCCAAAAACAGGAAAAACTAGACCCTGTTTCACCCCGGAACTGAGTACGCCCCGCCAAACGGGACGACTTGGTCGCGCGCGGTCTTCACAGATACGTACGCCTCGTCGATACGGACGTGTGGGATTTTGCGAAAGCTGATTCGGGTGTGCGTGCACACCAAAATCAACGCGTATCCGCGGACATCGCCCCGTATTCGTACTTTCTGGAATGTGCCCTAACTTTATGTACACACGTCGGATTGAGACGAAACTTGTGTCATCGGACTCGTAGCAATACGTTGGTCCTGTGGGTCAAGTTTGGTTCGATTCTGAGAACGTTGACAAAATCGCGTGTCGTGGGCCCTACAGGCCCCGCTCGACGGGCGATTTTGTGATCGGCTCATCGGAATTCAAATCTGAAAGTTCCGTTGGGTTCGTATCAGCGTTCCTGACCTGTTGACACTGAGTTTGGTGAATTTGGATACCTTTGACCTGGACGCATTTTTCGGTGCAAAGCGGGCCAACCGGTGGACCCCGTTTTGGTCCGAAATTACCGTTTTTGCCCTTGTCTCTCAAATTGGACCCAAGGACAGGCGTTTCTAGCTGATTGATATTTTCTGGATCTGATGGTGATGTTTGTTTCAGCAACCGGAGTACCACCTGCAATTCTCGCCGAAGTCAGAACTGCAACCCGAGCCGGAACCACAGGCAAGTGTACCTTGCCAAAACTTGCAGCTTGCTAGTTATTTTCTGGACTTGTTTATACATCAGTGGGCAAGTAAAGCTTGCCAATTCTCAGATAATCCTGGTTATAGTATTTTACTTGATTTCTGGTAGATTCTTATGCAACATGTTTAACTGCTTAACCCAGGACACCTGACACTCTTCATGTGACAAAATTGCCTGAGATATACCTGGTGATCCCATATAGGTTACATTTTCATGTCATTTCTAGTTTACATGCTTAGATTCTAGCCTGACTCATTGCATTAGTTCAAACTTGTGTGACTTGTATCTGATATTTTCTGGAACTGTGACGTGAGATTACATGGGGTGGGGAGAGTATTGTCATATCAAGGCTGAATATAATATAATATAAATACTTATATCTGGCGGTGCCTTAGACTCTGATTCAGAGCTTTGGTTCCTTACTGGCTCCTCGAGAAAATACTGCTATAGTTTCTACGACACTGATCCTGTAGTAGTCTCAGCCTGAGTATGACTAAAACTCTCACTTGCATATCACTAGCTGGTTTACATATTTACCCTGCTGTTTCATTATTGCTGCACTGTATATGTTTTGGCTTGTATTTTCTGTACCTTGTTATGTCCCCTGAGGACCTGGAATGGACTATGTCCCCAGGTATAGCCGAGGAGAACTACCCCGAGGTGTACGGTACAGGAGCACTCCTTGGAGCAGAATCCGGAACCGAGGACGAGATAGTTGCAGAAGACTTCTCCTGAGCACCGGCTTCATATTCACAGTATTTTCTTTTCAGTATTTTATTTCCAGTCTATGTTTCCTTAAATGTAACAGAATAATTCTCGGATTTGTTTCCTGAGATAACCTTATTTAATATTGCTTATTCATTTCCATTGCATTATTTCTGGCAATTAATCTGTGGTTATTCTGTGGATGAGATTAGTAATACCTGAGACTTGTACTTAGTACTGCTAGACTACAGCTTAAGCATGCCCTGATGGATCCATTAAATTGGGTTGTCCATCAGTGCGTGCTGCTGGCCATTGCTCACGTGCTCAGTCCCTCGTCATTTTGGGACTGGGGCGTGACACTAGGCACCATCTATTCTACCGATCGGGCATGCGTACTTTGAAGGATATTGTGAAGATTATCCATGATTGTGATCCTGCCTAGCTGCATCCTACACTTTCTCCTACTTTTTTGTATGGGCCTTGATGGCCAAATATTGTAGTCTCCTTCGTTTAGTAATGCACTTTTATTTTAATCAAATATTGTCATCTGACACATAGATATAGTAAATATACTATTCTGCATGCAGCGTAGGTTTAACTTGAAAAATAAAGGTATCCTCGTGTGCTATGCAATATTCCCAAGGGGTTCTTGAAGAGATATGCAGGAGTGCAACAGTCTACTGACGTGGCCAAATTTTTAGTGCAAACTATGCTTTATGTTTGACCTAATCTTTGATTTGACGTAATTTTTATGGCAACACATGCAGCCTTATATTTAGAGTTTGTTTGAAAACTGAAACATTTCACTTCCCCTATTTAAGGGGAAAGAAATCCTTCCCATCAGAACAATGCTTTCATTCCCTTTGCAAAAAAATAAGCATGACCATCTTTCGGTTTGAGCCAAAGAAGAGGAGGGCAACTGCAACAAGGTATTGCAGGCGTTCGAGCAGTCGTAAGAGAAGGCTTCTTTTATCAAAGGACTTCTTCCGCGATGAAACCTGGAAGGGTATCTCCCCGATTGTGGAAAGCCATAAAGTGATCAAAAATATCATGTGGCGACTTGCCATAAAGTAAGGAGGGACTTTGCTCAGAGCAATCAGAGTTGTCCTATTCCATACAACATGCGATATCTCCCCGATTGTGGAAAGCCAAAAGGGGTCCCAGGTGGGTTCTGATAGATGTATTTTTTGCCGCCACGAGGCTTGCCACTAGGGTGCAGCTCAGCCGCAGTCTTGACTGTTATATTCGGATGGAGTCCCAATCAAAACTCTATTGGTAGCGCTTGGTGGCGATGGAGGATTTGGGCTTGCATAATTCATACATGCCCAGTTCTGTATCCTCCTACTATTATTTCTGCCCCCAATGTTAAGGAGTTAGTGCAAGTCTAACACTGCACCCCATAACATTGTCCTTCAGTATAGGCAGATATCGTACTGAGATTTAGAAGGATAAAGATGACCTTGCTATATATCTCCATCATATATAATCGTGGATTTATAATAAAAATCCAGATGTAATAGATTTCTTTCATATGTAATCATGATTTTAGCATCAATAAAATCTTGGTTCAATTTTGTTATGTTGCCTGCATATTGTTGACTGATTAGTCTCTGCCCCAGCAAAAGAGAAGGAAATAATTGACTCCGCGTATTAGAGAGAATTAGTCCCTACGTGCATTGTGTAGCCTCTCTTGACAACTGAGCAGTGTGCGTACTATGACGGCATTAACCTTGTGTATGCGATAATCTACAGAACCCAAATAGTGCTTCTTTGGATTCTGTATAAGGTTCTTCTCCTAGAAAAATGAACCGTTGCCTCCCTTCATTGAATTGTGTATGGGAATTTGAACCATCCACTTTCCTTATAAATATTGAAGTCTTTCACTCCATTCCCGACTCCTTTTATCATCTTGCTTTTGTCCCATGGCTTCCCGAGATGTCTCAAAGAAGAGGGTAGAAGCAACTGACAATGCGACTATCTCCTTTCTGGTTGAAGTTAACTCCGATTATGTTTCTGCCACTCTTGTGTCGCCCCCCTGTACGGTGTAATAATTTCTGAAAGATATATTCTCCATTTTTCTTTTACTTCATACATTTAGGGTTTACTTTAACTTTGTTGCATTTTCTGTGCTTACTGTGGAGAAGAAAGAAGTATCCCCTGCACAACTTCACAAGGCAAAGTTTTTCCTGGACCTTATTGGTCATTCGCTAGAGGAACTTACCCAACCCTGCATGATCTTGCGACTTTTGTAAATGACAGTGATTCAGAGGACTCTGATTACCCCTAAAAGTTTTACTATTTTCCTTCCCCCCATTTTATAAATACAGTAGTTCATTTTTTGTGGTTTGAAAGATGACATCAACAATGTCATAATATTTTTGTGAACTCATTATCCATTGCATATTTTGATATATAATACAGATAATAAGTTAGAATAAATAACATTATCATGAATAACATGGATATAATAGGTTTCCTAGATAAAACCCTATTGTATATATCTGTTCAGAGATAATATGGACATGGCAGAATATAACTCTGTGTAGATTTTAATTTTTTGTAAGAGAATAATACAAAGGTAATCATATGCATGATTATTTTCTTTGCTTTGATGGAGTGATGAATAAAATATAGTTCAGAGGTAATATAGACATGCACCATGTCTTTCTGGTTAGCTGGGAAAGAAACATCTGAGATTATCCCTAATTCAACCGGAGATTAGGAATATGGCGCTCTAAAAGCAACTGGGCTTTAAAATAGAGAAATTTATTGGGGAGGATATCATTTGGATGATTTCAACAAGAACATTTTGTTGCATCCGCGGACTGTTCCACTAGGGTGTTTTGAGGACCTATTACCTAAGTTGTATTCAAGATATTCAAATACAGGTAATAGTTTGTAGTGAAAACGAGTTTTGATGACTCTTTTAGAGACTGTCTTCAAAGTCATTCTACCATGCATGCTATTGGGGATTTAAATGCAAACACTATAGATTTATACGTGACTTGCTGGGGAGAAGGAGCATAATTCCAAATTAGACATAATAATTCTAGAGAAACTTGTCGTTAATGGGCATTATCAACAAATATCTATTAGGCTTAGCGAGCCTATAAGCACCATTAGAGAATATTGTCTCCACCACATAAGGACCTTTTCATTTAGCTTATAATTTATCTTTTCTTTTGTGGGTCGTGACCATTAGTTTACTCATTGCAAGGACGGGTTTGCTGACATAGAATATTCTCTCCTTGACTTTTTGATTAAAAGCTCTGAAAATGCGTGCTTGATACAACTCAATATGTTGTTAAGCACATAAACGTTTCTCATCCAATGCTTCTAACTCTTAAAGTCATAGCCGATCATTGTTCTTTATTGTTAGCTTATTAGCAATAGCTATTATGAGAGAAATGATCTAAATCTCGAGAGGAAGGACTGCTTCACTTCCGTAGACCAGAGAAAATGACGTACAAATAGTTGGAGTTCGGACTGTTGTGTGGTAAGCCTATAAGCATTCTCCGAACTTCTTATTCCAAACATGCTTATTGGAGGAGAAAAGCTTTTTGAGGAGCTTAATTATGATTTTTTTGAAGGCTTCAGCTAAGCCGTTGGCTATGGGATTTTAGGCAGTAGATGCTACATTCTTAATCCAATTATTGTCGCAGAACCGATAAAAAGCCTGACTGGCGAATTGTGGTCCACTGTTATGTATTATCCTTTGGGGAACACATAAGTGATAGACGTCATGGTTCTTGACGAAAATGATTACATTGGACATTTTTTACTTTGATCAACGATATATCTTCTGCCCATTTGGAGAAGTAATCGTTTATCGCTAAGATAAACTGATGACCTCTGGATGAAGATGGACAAATGGGACCAATGATATCTATTTCCCATGCTTTAAAAGGCCAGAATACGAGCATCGGGTGTAATAACTCTGACGGTTGGTGGATAAAATTAGCACATATTTGACATTCTCTGCATTTACGAGCTTAGTCTACAACATTGGCTACCATGGTAGGTCAGTAGTACCCCGTCCTTTTGAGCCTATCATATTTAGGACCTGCTTGATGTGATCCACAAATGCTATTGTGAGCCTTACGGAGTGCCCGTCTTGCTTCACGATCTGAAATATATCGCAATAGGAGTTCACCATAAGAGAATCGATACAATATCGTGGATGCTGCATCATAATAGGACCTGAGAGAGTGTCTGTTAATCGAAGTAGCCTCTTTCAGGTCGTCTGGAAGAATTCTCTAAGTCGCATAATCTATGAAAGAAAATCTCCAGTCTTCAGAATTAGGAGTGAATTTCACTTCGAAGATGCTTTCGATGTTTAAGTTATTTTTAGCATAGAATAATTCTCTACCGCTTACTCTAATCGAATGTTGTCTTTTTAAAGGAATGGCTAAAGAGGCTGCTAACCCGATGAGTGCGTCTGCTTCTATGTTCTGTAGCCGAAAAACGTGTTCAATAAAGAACCCCTTAAAGGTAAATGCCAGTTTGATTGCAGCTTGATGATAAGGAATAAAATCTTTACGACGAACCTTATTTCTCCTCTGACTTGATTAACTATCAGCTTGGAGTTTCCGTAAGCCTCAAGATACTCTATATATAATTTCTTGGTTAATTGGAGGCAAATAAGTAGAGCATTGTATTCTGCTACATTATTGGAGCAAGGTTCTCTGAAGAAATATGCATGATGTTGTAGAAGCATAAAATATGCTGGGGAATTGTACGCGTATTATACAGTCAAAACCTCTAACGTACATGAAGTCCGCGTAAAATAGAGCTTCAAGGCTGTTTTGGCACAAAATAGGACTTCAAACCTGTCCGCGTAAAATAGAGCTTCAAGGCTGTTTGGCATAAAATATGGCTTCAGAGCTGTACGCGTAAAACAAAGCTTCAAGGCTATTTGGCATAAAATATGCCTTCAGAGCAGTACATGTAAAACAGAGCTTCAAGGCTGTTTGGCGTAAAGTAGAGCTTCAGAACTGTCTGCGTAAAACAACTTCAAGGCTGTTTGGCATAAAATATGGCTTCAGAGCTATGCGCGTAAAACATAGCTTCAAGGCTGTTTAGCGTAAAATATGGCTTCGGAGCTATATGCGTAAAACAGAGCTTCAAGGCTATTTGGCATAAAATAGGGCTTCAGAGCTGTCCGCGTAAAACAGAACTTCAAGGCTGTTTGGCATAAAATTGAGCGTCAAGGCTGTTCCGCATAAAGCAGAGCTTCAAGGCTGTTTGGCGTAAAATATTGCTATACCTTCCTGCGTAAAGTTTAAAATACGTTTGTTTTTAATGCAGCATAAAGTTATACGAGGAACTCTTCATATTCCTCGGATGAATTTGTCAGACAAATCAGTGAACCTAATATCTGACAAAAGTACTGTACGATGATCGAGAGGACGACTGTGATAATGATTTTGCACAGAGACCCAAGTTGTCATTTAGTGACATATTCTTGATACAAGTCATTTTTACGCATTCAAAGAATATGCTACATATTCTATATTGACAGAAATGAGTTATTTCGCTCAAGATAAGACGAAATCAGACGCTATGTCAAAAGCTGTTTCTCGTACAGAGCTCGAGGAATATCTCTGCATTTAATGCACGAGATGGAGGCATATCTCTGCATTTAATGCACGAGATTTTGTTCTATTTTTAAATTTTATCATGACTGGGAAAGCTAAAACTGTGACTAATACGCTCACATCACCATCCTTGCATTTTACGCCAACCAGACTATTTTTAACTATAGGAGTACGCTGTATGCTATTTCCTCGAAATATGCCAACTCGGCAATATTTACAAAGGTACGTGATAAGTTTATTTAGCCCAGAATACGCTCAAGACCTCAGTCATGATGGATAATTGGCTATCTTACGCTGGTTCATGAATCATCAAGTTTACCGCAGAGTTTGGCCTTTTACGCCAACCAGACAGTCACTTGGCTTTTACGCCAACCATCTTTACGCAGGGGCAGTTACCTACGTGGCTTGCATGCCATGATCTCCAAGAAACAGTTATACGTGTTACCTTATAAATGGATATGTGTCATACACAGATTCAGAAGATTATTTGAACGTGGGTAGCATTTATCATAACCGTAACATAAAGAAAGCATTCTTCTTCACAATTTGGCCTTTTACGCCAATAAGACAGTTACTTGGCTTTTACGCCAACCATATTTACGCAGGGGCAGTTACCTACGTGTCTTGCATGCCATGATCTCCAAGAAGCGGTTATACGCATTACCTTATAAAGGGATACATATCATACGCAGATTCAGAAGATTATTTGAACGTGGGTAGCAGTTGTCATAACCTCAACATAAAAGATGCAATCTTCTTCACAGTTTGGACTTTTACCCCAAGAAGACAGTTACTTGGCTTTTACGCCAACCTGGCAGTTATTTGATTGATCTCTATAAATAGAGACCCCTGGTCACAGGATAAGGGGCTGACAGGCACAATCAGAGATCAGAAAAAGAGAACAAGAGAGCACAGACAGAGGTTCTTGGTTGACAACTTTGGTAACGAGAACTCGATTCTATTTGCAACTTTCCTTTAGCTAGCTTTTGCCTTCAGTTCAGAGAAAGTTTGAAGCTTCTTCTACAGCACTTCTTCATCATTGTGTGGTCCAAGGAACAAAGTGATCGACCGTAGATCAGACTTCTATAGCAATACTTCTCCAGAATCATTTTATTGTACTTAACATCCTCGTATTGGATTAATTGTACGCTTTTCTCGTTTGTAAGGAAAAGGGTTTAGTATAAACCCTCACTTTGTTTATTCAAAAAAAATGGTGACTCTGCTAGGGAGATTGATGGGATGATAGCTCAGAGGCAATATGAGCATGGCTAGCGTCTAACGAGATTGATTTGAATAGTCACTACGGGAGTGTGCGAGTAGACCTATGGATTGCTCCGCTGGGGAGATTTTGAGGATCCATCATCCATTGCGTATCCGGGACTCTTGGATACGGATGATGGTTTCTTTTTTACAAGAATTTGTAACGAAGAAGAAAATATTGCACAAAATGGCGACTCTGCTGGGGATGACTTTCTCCTCCGACGAGAAAGTAATTTCTCAACACGACGCTGTATCCATCGGATCGACGAAGAAGAATTTGGTCGTCCATTTCGACCAATCTGCCTATGAAGACATGCTTTATGCAGGGGGTAGCTCTCATTCCTCCTCTGTCCATGACAACAGGAAGCTGCGTAAAGTGTGGATGCCTATGACGTCCTCTACCTTTCCTGCAAGCTCTCACTCACTGATCAACAAAGTTGTGACAACACGCCCTGTGCGTAAAACTTTGTCTCCCGCCTGTGACATGGTAGACAAGACTTCTGGCAATGTCTCAGTGCCAATCCAGAAGTCTCAGACGTGCCCTGTGCGTAAAACTTTGTCTCCCGTTTTTAATGTGGTAGACAAGACTTCTGGCAATGCCTCAGTGCCAATCCAGAAGTCTCAAACATGCCTTGTGCATAATACTTTGTCTCCCATTTGTAACATGGTAGACAAGACTTCTGACAATGCCCAGTACCAATCCAGAAGTCTCAGACACGCCCTGCGCGTAAACCTTTGTCTCCCGTCTGTGATGTGGTAGACAAAATTTCTGACAAGGTCTCATTGCCAATTCAAAAATTCCAAACACGCCCTGCGCATAAAAATACATCTCCCATCTATGACGAGGCAGATGTACCCTTTGATCACATCAAAGAAAAATAAGTGGCAAATCCTTCAACCTCTAAGCTTTTATGCCCACAAGAGAAGAAAGTTCCCACTTTACAGATTATGCGTGACGCTGAAGGCCGCTTGAGGACTTTCCCTATTTTTTGCGAACCTATGCAAAAATCCAAATTATGCCAGGATAGGTCTGTCCGCGTAAAGAAGACTCGTTTCACGGAAAGATATGTTCCTCAGACAGATGATAGATCATATGCTACTCATATGGGTGAACTGTTGTATTCCTATGGCAGAGAAAGGGTTATGGTTCCTAATCTGTACCTTCTTACTAATGTAAAAAGACAGAATAAGCCTTCTTCTTCTTCTTCTTATAATAATCTCCCTGATTTAAGTGATTTCTTGATCTAAAAACGCAAAGACAGGGGATCTCCGAATATGTCTATTACACCCCATAGAGAACATTATTGTAATAGTTATAAGGTTGTAATTAAATATTGTTGTTCTAAAGCAAAATGGTCAGTTTTCGACTGATTGAACTATTCTTTGTCATTACAGGAAGAAGAACCAGACAACGACATGTCTAGGGGTAGTCTCCCTCGACAAAATAGAGCAGCATCCAAAGCTGGGGGTAGAATTCCCTCTGAGTCCGAAGATGATTCAACTATGACCATCTTTCTGAGGATCGTATGACTCAGGTATCGGAAGCCCGAAATCCAAATAGGACTTTCTCCTTCAATAATGATGACATCATTAAAATCTTTAATATATTGATAAAAAAAAAAAAACTTTGGCTACCCAACATCAGACGCCCTGAAACGACTGATAAGGTCGATAACCCAAAATATTATCTCTTTCATCGGTACATTCATCACCCCATAAGAGAATGCTATATACTGAAAAGGAAAATCCATGAGTTAATCGACGCCAAAGTCATCACTTTGCATTATAACGAGAAGACGGTCACTACAAATATGATCTCACTCCAAGAAGTACCGGATGATGAGTCCCCGAAGTCTCCCCAGCGGAGTGGTCCTTTGGTTTTTCTTCATGTTCGGATAGACCACACTCAACAAACCACTCCTCAGTAAATTTTTCGGATATTAGTTTATATTTTTGTTTGAATAAACAAAGGTAAGGTTTCTACTAAACCTTTTTTGCTTACAAACGAGAAAAGAGTACAATTAATCCTATACGAGGATGTTAAGTATAATAAAATGATTCTGGGGAAGTATTATATTTGATCTCCCTTGCTTAATGGAGTATGATGAAGATTTCATTCTGATGATACTACGTACAAAGATTAGTTGAATCATATTCTATCATGTTCTTATGACCTCTGAATAGATATGTTTAACTAATTTGAAACTTCAAAACCTATCATGTCCATATTACCTTTGATAGTGTTTTGTATACAAATTTAGTTGAATCATATTCTATCATATTCATATTACCTCTGAATAGATATATTCAGCTAAACCAGTTACCGAAAGTATATCATGTCCATATTACCTCTGATATCACTTTCATCTTAGCCTATCATTTATATTCTAAAGTGATGGGTCCACAAAGTCAAAAAATGTATCTTCATTATCTCTGAGAATATCAAATTATATGGTAAAAGAGGAGCAAAAAGTATATAATCCATCATTATGGAGGAGCAGTTAAATCGCGAATTTGTTGCGCCAAAGCAGCCATCCTTTCATTCCTGGAGTTTAAAATTTTGGTGTGAGCCAGTTCCAGTCTTGCTTCGTCATTGCTCAAGAGAGATAGTTCAGACAGATAATCAACAAAACTTGCATGGATGACACCCACATGTGTCAAGTTCTATTGAACTATATTCACTTGGCCCTCCAATACATCATGAACTAGCGATGCTTTGTGAAGCCTCTCCTTTGTTTGAGCAAGTTCAGCTTCCAGTTCTCGAATCCTCACTTCATGTCCCTCACATTCAGTACGACACTGAGCTAGCTGAGGAATACTCTCCACCAATATTGCTTGCTCTTTCTCCATCTCTAGTTGCTGTTTCTGAATGGATTTGTTCAAGGTTTCTGCCTTCTGAGCAAATTCTGAAGTTAGAGAGTCATACTCAGCCTGAACTAAGTCATTCATGCTGCCTCGAGATAAATGCAAGTATTCGTTAATGGGTTATTCTAAACCATTAACCATTTGCTCTAGCACATTAGCTCTCTCAGCGTCATTAAAATTTTTAATTTGCCCTATAGTGAGCTTGGAGGATATCTTCAAAGCATCAAAGCCTAGATTCTTCTCCAGCACCATGGATATTAATTCTTTCAAAGTGAGGTAGAATATGCTAGTGTATTGTTCAACTAGCATAGCAAAGCTCGAATGAACGCTGGGAGTGGCCGCAATATCAATGAATCTCCTTTCTGGAATAACTGCAGAAGATGTCGCCACAGTCGTTGCTTCAACATGTGACGCGACAAAAGAAGAGACACCAACAATAGTTGAAGTTGTTGGCATACTCGACGAGGTACATTTCCAACAATTGGAGGTACAGTCGAAATGGTTGGTTCATCCACCTCTGGTTCTATTTGAACCGCTGCTGGCGGGATTATATCTGAGAATGTTGCGATTTCAGGATATACTTCTCCGACAGTAGTCACAGTCGTTTCAATAGCTGGATCCACAACAAAAACAAAGGTTATTTCAGCTCCGCCCTCCCCAGAAATGTCTTCGCCTGAAAATAAGATAAGAGAAAGTTAATATCAATTTGATGTTAAATTTTCCTGAAAAAAGCGTAAAGACAACATTTACCCATGGCCGATGGTATGTATATTGCTTCTGCAGCCTGTATAGCTAAATTATTTCTTAATGATGCTAAACAAGCTGCAATACCTGGAGAGGAGGGTACACAAACTGACGCTTGAGGATCGTCATCCCAGTCATCATCCAGATCTACTCGAGGTTCATCGGGTGGAATCTCGCTTAAAATATTTATAGATGAAGGAGGGGCTAGTCCTATTATTTGTCTTGTAAGAGATGGTAAATGTATAGTAATTATTTAAAATATATTTGTTTTTAATGCAGCGTAAAGTTGTACGAGGAACTCTTCGTATTCCTTGGATGAATTTGTCAGACAAATTAGTGAACCTGATATCTGACAAAAGTACTGCACGATGATCGAGATGACGACTATGATGATGATTTTGTACAGAGACCCAGGTTGTCATTTAGTGACATATTCTTGATACAAGTCATTTTTACGCATTCAAAGAATATGCTACCTATTCTACATTAACAGAAATGAGTTTTTACGCTCAAGATAAGACAAAATCAGATGCCACGTCAAAAGCTGTTTCTCGTACAGAGCTCGAGGCATATCTCTACATTTAATGCACGAGATGGAGGCATATCTCTGCATTTAATGCACGAGATTTTATTCTATTTTTAAATTTTATCATGACTGGGAAAGCTAAAACTGTGACTAATACACTCACATCACCATCCTTGCATTTTACGCCAACCAGACTATTTTTAACTATAGGAGTACGCCGTATGCTATTTCCTCAAAATATGCCAACTCGGCTATATTTACAAAGGTACGTGATAAGTTTATTTAGCCCAGAATACGCTCAAGACCTCAGTCATGATGGATAATTGGCTATCTTACGCTGGTTCATGAATCATCAAGTTTTACGCAGAGTTTGGCCTTTTAGGCCAACAAGACAGTCACTTGGCTTTTAAGCCAACCATCTTTACGTAGGGGCAGTTACCTACGTGGCTTGCATGCCATGATCTCCACGAAGCGGTTATACGCGTTACCTTATAAAGGGATACGTGTCATACGCAGATTCATAAGATTATTTGAACGTGGGTAGCAGTTATCATAACCGCACCGTAAAGGAAGCATTCTTCTTCACAATTTGGCCTTTTATGCCAACAAGACAGTTACTTGGCTTTTACGCCAACTATCTTATGCAGGGGCAGTTACCTACGTGGCTTGCATGTCATGATCTCCGGGAAGTGGTTATACGAGTTACTTTATAAAGGGATATGCGTCATACGCAGATTCAGAAGTTTATTTGAACGTGGGTAGCAGTTGTCATAACTGCAGCGTAAAAGATGTAATCTTCTTTACAGTTTGGCCTTCTACGCCAACAAGACAGTTACTTGGCTTTTACGCCAACCTGGCAGTTATTTGATTGATCTCTATAAATAGAGACCCCTGGTCACAGGGTAAGGGGTAGACAGGCACAATCAGAGATCAGAAAAAGAGAATAAGAGAGCACAGACATAGGTTCTTGGCTGACAACTTAGGCAACGAGAACTCGATTCTATTTGCAACTTTCCTTTAGCTAGCTTTTGCCTTCAGTTCAGAGAAAGTTTGAAGCTTCTTTTACAATATTTCTTCATCATCGTGTGGTCCAAAGAACAAAGTGATCGACCGCAGATTAGACTTCTATAGCAATACTTTCCCAGAATCATTTTATTGTACTTAACATCCTCATATAGGATTAATTGTACTCTTTTCTTGTTTGTAAGCAAAAGGTTTCGTATAAACTCTCACTTTATTTATTCAAATAGATGTATCAACAGTTTGTCGGAAGACACGAATACTATACCAACTCCAGCTACGATATTACCTTTAGGCCCAATTCTTGATGTCCCATCGAAGAACATCTGCCAAGTATCATCTCCTATTATCATATTGGATTCCAATACTTCATCTGAGATATCGTTATATAGCTTTAAAGTTTTTGGTACTGGGTGAGTTGCTAAGAAATTGGCCAAGGCTTAACCTTTCACTGCCTTTTGTGGGGCATACACCATATCATAAGGTGATAACAATATTGCCCATGTAGCTAGGAGAGAATTAAGTGTACTCGGCTTGGTCATCGATACTTGGAGGGAATTTACCCTAGATATGACATGGATGGTTTGACCCATCACATAATGGCGTATTTTTTGAATGACAAATATTAGAGCAAGGCATTCCTTTTCCACAGGATTATATTTGTGCTCGGCACCGATCATCATACGAATGAGGTAGTAGATCGCCTGTTCGTGGCATTTTGTACTCATCTGGGTAAGGATAGCTCTTAAGAAATGATCCATTGCTCGAACATACAGCAAGAAGGGTTTTCCTACGATTGGAGCCACCCAAAATATGATTGAATGCCTGTTGAAATGCTTCATTCTTGACAAATGACATAGATTTCTTTATTAACTGGGTGAAAGGTCATCATCGTTCTGAGAGATTTGAGATAAACCTCCTGATGTATGCCGGATGGCCTTGCAGTCCACAAAGCTCTTTAAGGTTACGCGGATGGTGCATTTCAAGAATGGCTTTGACCTTATTAGGGTTGATATTAATACCTTTGGAAGTTATAAAATTTTTGAGGAACTTGCCACTAGAAACTCCCAGAAAGAATTTGGTTGGATTCATCTTCAGTTAATATTGACGTGTTAACTTGAATACTGTCTTCAAGTCTTGAAGGTGGTCATTTTTAAGACGAATCTTGACAATAATGTCATCAACGTAGCATTCCACTGTCTTCTCCATATGTTCGTGAAAGATTGTACTCATGGCTCGTTGATACGTTGCTTCCGTATTCTTCAAACCAAAGGGCATGACTGTATAACAATACACTCCTAATGGTATCTTAAGAATCCATCCATGAACGACATACGCTTGAAGCTGCAAGTATTGTCGATCATGACATCCGTGATAGGGGAGCGAACTCATCTTTTGGGCAGGCCGTATTTAGATCCCTATAATCTATGAAAACATAGACCTTCCCATTTTTCTTCATGACTAGGACTACATTATCCACCCAATCAGGATATTGTTCTTCTCGAACAAAGCCGCATGATATCAACTTTCTGACTTTGGCTTCAATTGCGTCCATCACATCTGGACAAAATTGTCACTGTTGTTGTTTGACTGGTTTAGCATTAGGAAGGATGTTGAGCTTGTGCATAGCTATTCGAGGATCCAGACCAGGCATATCCTTATAACTCAAGGTTAATACGTCAATGTATTCCCTTATTAGCTGAACTAGGGCTCATTTATCTTCCTCTGAAAGCTTTTGCTAATAAAGATTAGTTTCGGGGATGAATCTTCTCCTATATCAATTTGTATCTTCTGTAGGTTGTTCGCATTGCTTGAATCAAAGCTCCCATTTTGAATCCATCTATTGTGCCCACGGATCATTTTGAAGGGTTCCAGAGTTGAACCATCTTTATCATCTGGGTCGGCTGATACCATCTTGACAGAAAGAGCGTGTTTGAATTATCATGACCCACACCCGGTGTGAGGGCACGAGTATGTGGGTACGTTCAGCCAACTCCGCATCATAGACAATAGAACGCTATCTAGGTCTAACTATCAATCTCACACAATAACATATATGAACCTGTTAATAATATCTCAACTCCAAAGAGGAGGACAATATGATATAGCTAATGATAATCAATACTCAATCACAATAAGCCAGAGGAAGATAATCACATGATAACATATAAGGAGTAGAGAACTCAAAGTCACAGCTAGAAATACTATAACCACAAACCATGTCTAAGAGTCTATCAACACCATCTAGAGTCTAGACAACAACATCGACAAGTATAGTATCAATAATACATCCCAATGTCACTCCGCAGTCCCAAAATACACGGGACCAGGCCACGTGGCAATGGTCAGCTAATACGACTCTGTGGGATTACCCAATTTAATGGACCCAATGAACACATACTACGCTGTCCTAAAACTAACAAGTTTATTACTATCATACATCAGGCAGTGTCTAATCTCATCCACAATAAAAATAAGAAGTACTAAAATAAATACTAGAAAATAAACACCAGTCTGAAATGTCATGGCACCATCCAAATTATGTGTGGTGGGAACAAACCCACTATAAAGATGAAATAAAGAGCACTGAAAGACAGATAAAAGAGTAATAACTAGAGCAGCGGCTAACTAGATAAGGAATGCTCCAGTCTTAAGCGGAAGGCCTACCAATGATCAAGGGAACTCTGATGGAAGCACCACTAGCTCCTCCTCGGATGCGTACCTCATCTCCTGCCCAGGTCCGTATACAGTAGGATAATATGCCTCGTCTAAATTTGGAAGGGAACAGGTCTTCAGAGGGATTTAACAAGATACAAAAATATATTCCATATATAAATACTGAATAAAATAAAGGGGTGTGCTAACCATCTATGTGAATGCAATGTGAGGACAACCTTGGTACGTATGGATATGTGTAGGCATAACGTCCATACTCTGAAGAGCATGGTATCTGTACATGTAACATCCATTATTCCGAAGAATGAGGTATCTGCAAATATGTATGTCCGTATCGCTCCGAAGAATGCGGTATCTGTATACAGGAAATTATTGGATCTGTGGCTTCTCCGGATACTACGGAGTCCAATGTGTGTATCCCATACGCCTACTAGTTTCCTCCCCACCCAATGTAGATATACAAGTCGAATATACGACATACACACTACGTAACTACGTGCCAAGTCTTAACTAATAAGATAACCTTGATTACGTACTAAACTGTGATGCATGTCATACGTACCGATAGCTAGTCGGGTACGCGAACTCCCATCTCAACACGAGTTTGTCATCGTGATGCGTATATAAGTGTCAGGGTCTAAGAAGATATCATAATATCCTTACAATGGTGGGTGAGTCTGCTAGTGACTATGTCAATTTATACTACCCATCGACGCATTCGTCGACTGCACCCGAGTCAATCTTGGACACGCACAGTTATAGGAAATAGTGCAACAAGTTATCATACAATATTTCATAATTTAAATTAAACAATAAATATGGCAAGGTATAGTGCCTGGGTCCTCAAGCTGCGTGTGCCAATAACCTGCTCCTGATGTCTCGCCTGAATGGTCCAGCGACCCTGTACATAATATAATATAGCAATATGATCATCAGTCACTATAATAGAACGTACAGGAATGCTACGCTGCTCTTAGAAACTGGCGCAAGGGTCATAACTGGTCAACTAACAGGGTCGCATGTGCACGCCGCTAAGATGTACACATGTCATATCCTCAGTTACCGTGTAGATCAAGACAGCAAAGTACTAAGAATTCGTTATGAAACAATCAACGTATAGTACGGAATATACCAGTCCTAACTATCATGTTAGAGTGCACCAGGTCAATGTCTAGGCTTTTAGGTCACCACAATATTTACATTAATTAATCTCTTTTTATTTGAGTAGTTACTTAACATCATTTATTAATTTATAATAAACACACACACACATATATTACGCTTATGGATTCATGTTACCCGTGTCCGTTCAAGACACGTTGACACCTCAACTTATGAAGGAAAGGATGAAATACACATGTACCTAGTTGTGGCTGAGGGGGAGTGTGTGCTCATCGATGGCCTGATCTCCGGTGACGGGTGGAGCTCCGGCATTGTAGGATGAGAGCAGCAGCAACCTCGACAGCAGTTGCAGCAGCGATTGGCGGGTGCTGGCGGTTGTGCTGGTCGTGGGGGACGGCGGTCAGGGTGGTGCTGGGTGGCTGAGATGGTGGCAGACGGAGGTCAGGCGGGCTGGAGGTGATCGGGGGGGGGGTCGGGTTGAGGTGGAGTCGGGGAAGGTTATGGTGATGATGAAGTTGGAGATGATGATAAAGATGGGGGTAATGATGAAGATGGGGGTGATGATGGCGGCTGCTGAGTTATCGTCAACGGGAAGGGAAAGATGGTGGAGGTGGTGGCTGAGATGGTGGTCAGGCGGCGCTGTACAGAGGTGAAGAAGGAGGCGGTCAGGTTGAAGGGGGAGGAGAATAGGATTCGGCTAGTTTTTTGTGTAGGGTTGGGTTTGTGGAGAGAATGTTATATTTATATAGAAGAGAGAGAAAAAGGGGTCCTCCTAGAGAATTTGGCCAGCTAGGGTTTCTTGGGGCGGGGAACTTATTGACATGAAGGAATGTAGAGTGTAGATGGGCTAGGCTGGTCTAGTTTTGGGTGAGGTTGGTCTTCATACCAATTTAAATAAGAATTTGTGCAAGTTATCCTTTTTCGTTAATTGGAATTATATGGGGTTAAAATTTTGTGGAGCGCATTCGCCATGGACATGGCAGAATCAGAATAAAATAATGTCCTAATTTGGGTTGCATAAAAATGGATTGGGTTAGTGTCTCCAATTTCGATTGGAGCAGACAACTATGCAGGGTTAGATTTATTGGAATTTAAATTAGATGTTTGTAACAAATGTTGTGCGACTAAAATAAAGTACAATATAGAGTAATTAAGAGTTACACAAATATTATAATGGAGGGCTGGCTAGTCTAGAAAAAGTGTATGAAATTTGTTTGAAGGTAAATGCTAGTGTAGCCTTCCAAATATCGAAGCAACGATAAGGTGTACTAAGCGATATAAATATCGCACAATAATTCTAAAGTACTGTGTTCTAATTTTAATTGGCTTCAATCTAACCCTAATGTCTCTATCTAAGCTATGTAGACCTAAATTTGGTTGAGGGGGTTTACAATCTACCCTCCTTAGAGGATTTTGTCCTCAAAATTAAAACAAACATATGGTAAAAACTACTGACTGAAATTAAATGCTACTACATACCTAGGCCTTCTAAGAGATGGGGGTAATGCTGTCGAACCTCGTCCTCTCGTTCCCAAGTCGATTCGTCTGGTGCATGATGCCTCCATACGACACAAACTAGAGGGAAGTCTGACCTCACAATACTTTCTCGCTTCTGTCCAAAATCTCTACAGGCTCCTCCTAGTATGAGAAACTCGGCCCAACTGTGATCTCTGAGTGGCCAAGTACATGACTCAGATCTGGCATGTACCTCCTTAGCTGAGATACATGGAAGACGTCATGAACTTCTTCTAATGCCTGTGGCAAGGCTAATCTATAAGCAACCTCTCTGATTCGTTCCAACACATCGAATGGTCCGATGTACCTCGGACTCAACTTTCCTCTGCCTCCAAACCTGATGGTTCCTCGGGTAGGTGAGATTTTCAGAAACACATAATCTCCAACCTAAAACTCTAGGGGTCGTCGATGCGCATTTGCCCAATGCTTATGTCTGTCCTATGCTGCTCGCAGGTGCCCTTAGATTTTCTTCACCTTCTCCACTGTAAGAATAACCAATTCTGGCCCTAGGATCTGTCTCTCACCCACATCGCTCTAACATACCGGGGAACGATACTTCCTGCCATACAACAGTTCATAGGGAGCCATCTGAATGCTCGCTTGATAGCTATTGTTATAGGAAAATTTGACCAAATATAAATGTTCCTCCTATAATCCACTAAAATCAAGCATGCACGCCCTCAACATGTCCTCCAGCGACTGAATGGTGCGCTCAGATTGGCCATCTGTCTGCGGGTGATATGATGTGCTGAACTTTAGGCGGGTACCGAGACTCTCTTGTATACTCCGCCAAAAGTAAGATATAAACCTCGTATCCCTGTCAGACACTATACTGACTGGCACTCCATGCAGTCGTACGATCTCCTTCATATACATATCTGCTAAGACCTCTGTAGACTACCCAACTCTGAAGGGTAAGAAGTGAGCGAACTTAGTGAGTCTATCCACGATTACCCATACTACATTGCGACCACTGTGAATCCTCGAAAAGCCCATAACAAAGTCCATAGTGACGTCCTCCTATTTCCACTCAGGTATCGGAAGCGGTTGAAGTAAACCGGCAGATCTCTGATGCTCAGTGTTGACTTATTGACACACCAGGCACTTCGCCACAAAATGGGCTATCTCCCTCTTCATTCTATGCCACCAATAGTACTGTCTTAGGTCTCTGTACATCTTTGTGCCTCCTGGATGAATAGAGTATATTGAACTGTGTACCTCCGATATCAGCTCCTGATAAAGTTCTCTATTCGAAACATAGAGACAATCTCCACATCTTAAAGTCCCGTCCTCGTGTATGCACAATCTTGTCTGTATCCCGGCTTCTGTCCTCTGTTGAAGCCTCTGGAATCTGTCATCTGTTGGCAATGCAGCCTTGATCCTTTCAACCAGTGTCAATTTTAACCAAAAACTCGATAACTGGCCGTCTACTCCGGGCATAATGACCTCTATACCCAGCTGTTCTAGATCTCTCAATAGATGTTGCTGGATAATAAAAAAGATTGCTATGGGTCTTCTGCTCAATGCGTTAGCTACTACGTTGGCCTTTTCCGGATGGTATTGTAGCTGAATCTCAAAGTCTGTTATCACCTTAAGCCAACATCTTTGTCTCTGGTTTAGGTCCTTCTGAGTATAGACGTACTTCAGGCTTTTGTGATCAGTGAATATCTCCACTCGCTCTCCGTATAGGTAGTGCCTCCAAAGCTTCAAGGCAAAGATCACTGCGGCAAGCTCCAAGTCGTAAGTGGAATAGTTTTTCTCATGGGTCCTCAGCTGCCTAGAGGCATAGGCTATAAACTTTCCATGCTGCATCACGATGCATCCTAATCCTTTCCCAGATGCATCACTATAGATCATGAATCTTCCGGGTCCAGAAGGTATGGTCAAGATAGGTGCCGTAGTCAGACGCTTCTTTAGCTTATCGAACGCCGTCTGACACTCCTCTTTCCAGGTGAACTCTTGCTTCTTGCGGGTCAAGTGGGTCATCGGCTCTGCAATCCTTGTGAAGTTCTTTACGAGCCTCCGGTAATATCTGGCAAGTCCTAGAAAACTCCTCACCTCCGAGACGTTGGTAGGGGTCGGCCACATCTCTACTAACAAAATCTTCGCTGGATCTACCGAAATGCCATCTTCCGAGATAACGTGTCTGAGAAAAGCGACATGATCTAGGAGAAACTCACACTTGCTCAACTTTGCATAGAGTCTCTTACGCCTTCGTATTTCTAACACTAATCTCAAGTGCTCTCCATACTCCTCATAGCTTTTTGAATATACCAAGATGTCGTCGATAAAGACTACTATAAACTGGTCTAGATATTAGTGGAAGACCCTGTTCATCTGGTTCATAACTACGACAGGCGCATTCATCAGTCCAAAAGGCATCACCAAGAACTCATAGTGACCATAACTAGTCTTGAATGCTGTCTTTGGAATATTTTCTCCCAGCACCTTTACTTGATGATAACCCGATCTCAAGTCAATCTTCGTGAACACCATTGCTCCTGTCAGTTGGTCGAACAAATCATTAATCCATGGCAGGGGGTACTTGTTCTTGATAGTCAAAGCATTAAGGGCTCTATAATAAATGCATATACATACTGTCCCATCCTTCTTTGGTACAAACAACACTGGTGCTCTCCAGGGTGATGCACTAGGATGGACAAATCCCTCGATCTGTAACTCCTCTAACTATAGCTTCAGCTCCTCTAGTTCCTTCTTCGCCAACTGGTACACATTGAAAGATACCGGTGCTGCTCTGGGTACTAACTCAACAGTGAACTCCACGTCTCTATCTGGCAGTATGCCTGGTAACTCCTTCGAGAAAACATCCTCGAATTCTACAACTATCGGTGGGGGTGCCGTCTCCATAGCCATATAAGCTCCAGTTGTCTGTCCTACTTCTCGCTCGATGGTCCCTCGCATGTACTCGAACTTCGGTTGATCTAGCAGCCTAAAAATGATGCTACCCTTCCGACAATCCAGTACGCATTGTACTGTCTCAACCAGTCCATGCTTAACACAACGTCAAAGTATGACATCGAAAATACCAAAAATTTTGCTATCATCTCCCGACTATTCACGATTATCAAGCACGTTCTAATAGTGCTAATAACCGGCACGATGTCTCCTCCAGTAAGAATCTTTCAACTCTTAGGTAAGGGGAAAGTAGCTACTATGTATAGCTATGAAACTACTAGATATGAAAGATAATGTAGCACCAGAATCAAACAATGCAGTCGCAGGTAATGATACAACTAAAATAGTACCTGTGATAGCTTTTCCTTTTATTTCTTTCTCAGTCGCTGCTAGTGCAAAGGCCTGTCCATGCCTCTGCCCTCCGGCCTGCTGTCTGGCTCGATCAAACTGTGCCTCCTGTGGGGCCAAGGGTGGTCCCCTCTGAAATCCTCCGGGTGTTGGTGGACGTTGAACTCCTGGCGGGGGTAGTATCCTCAGGGATGGTGCTACTGGCCTCTGTCCTGTCTGCGGTTCTGCATCTCTGCGCTGTGGTCAATCTCTGGCAAGGTGCTAACTTTCTCCATATATCATGCATAATCCAAGCTTCTTCCGGCAATCTCTGACAACGTGTCCCTTCTTGCCACAATGGTGACAAGTCAAAAACTCCTTGTGCTGGTATGGCACTGTCCTCTGTTGTGTCTGCGCCCCTGGACGACAAATTGGTCCTCCTACTCCGGGCTGGCTTTGGTTGGTACGGTCGCGCTGGAATACCTCGCTCCTCTACGAATGGCCTCTTGGATCCTCGCCTATGACATAACCTCTTCATAAGAAATCCTCGCCTGGGTGGTTGTGTACCTCTGCAGCTCGAAAGTAAGGCTGTGATAGAATCTTTAGGCCTTATCTAGATCGTTGGGTATCAAGGCGGCACTAAATCTACTAAGCCGGCTAAATTCTACGTCGTATGCGTCTACGGTCATATTTCTTTGTTTTAGATGCAGGAATTGGGAGTACAGGGCATTTCTGACTGTAGCTGGAAAATACTTCACATTGAAGTACTCTAAGAACTGTTCTCATATTTGTATCTTGCCTACATTACGCTCTATGGAATCCCACCAGTGATGGGCATTGCCTTTCAGTTGGGCCCTCACTGCGGTCATCCAAAGGTCTGGATGTAGCCGAGTAGCCTCTAGTAGAATCTCTGTATTGGCGACCCAATCGAAGATCTCCTCTGTAGTTTCGTTGCCCAAAAAAGTATCCGGGCCCATCTGGCGGAACCCTCGTACAGTACCAACTGTCTGAACTGGTGTATTTGCTGATACGTATGTTGGGGCTGGTATCCTCTCCAGAACTGCCATTAAGCTCTGTCTCAACATCTCGGTTTGATCCCACTGCGCCTGTATCATAGTCTGGAAGAACTGAAACATCTGCGACTGTCCCTCCGGATGTGGCATCTGAGGTGGATAGGGTAGAGGTGGTGGCAATGGGACCTCCGGTTGTGCGGTAGGTGTCTCCTCAGATATCGGCCTCTCAGGTTGTGATATCGGTATAGCCCCTGAAGTCTGGCACTCAAAATGCTGTGTTGGGATTGTCTGTGAAGTCTGACCCTCGTGCTGCTGCGTTGGGTCATCAGTAGAAGTCTGGGACCAAGGTATCAGCGGGGCCTGTGGGATCACCGGGGCCTGTGGTGGTGGTTGCTCTTTGGGTGGTCCTTGGGATATCTTTTCTCTTTGTGTGGTGGCGGATGGCACTATGGCACCGTACGCCCCTCGTCCACTGTGCAAGTTTATCTTGCTGCAAGAGATAGAACTTCATTAAAAGAGTACAAAATCTAGCAAACATGATGCAGATATTTAGAAATAAAATGAAGGGAGTTCAAAGACGTAATCAAAGTGGATAAGATCTATTAATTTCTACCCTATTGCAGGCTCGCTGGGCATATTACCATACCACAAGCGATAAACATGACCTGCATGGGCCACCACTAAAACCATGTCACGCTCCAGTCCCAACATATACGGGATCAGGCCACGTGGCAATGGCCAGCTAATACGACTCCGTAGGATTATCTAATTAAATGGACCCGACGAACATTTACTACGCTGTCCTAAAGCTAACAAGTCTAATACTATCATACATCAGGCAGTGTCTAATCTCATCCACAATAAAAATAAGAAGTATTAAAATAAATACTGGAAAATAAATGCCAGTCTGAAATGTCATGGCACCATCCAAAATATATCTTGTAGGAACAAACCCACTACAAAGACAAAATAAAGAGTACTAAAAGACAGATAAAAGAGTAATGACTAGAGCAGCGACTAACTAGATAAGGAATGCTCCAGTCCTAGGTGAAAGGCCTACCAATAATCAAGGAAACTCTAATGGAAGCACCTTTAGATCCTCCTCGGGTGCGTACCCCATCTCCTGTCCAGGTCCGTACACAGTAGGATAATATACCTCGTCCAAATCTGGAAGGGAACCAGGTCCTCAAAGGAACGTAACAAGATTCAAAAATATATGCCATATATAAATACTGAATAAAATAAAGGGGTGTGCTATCCATCTATGTGAATGCAATGTGTGGACAACCTTGGTACGTATGGGTAAGTGTAGGCATAACGTCCATACTCTGAAGAGCATGGTATCTGTACATGTAACATCCATCATTTCGAAGAATGAGGTATATGTAAATATATACGTCCGTATCGCTCTGAAGAATACGGTATCTATATAAAGGAAATCATTGGATCCGTGGCTCCTCCGGATACTACGGAGTCTAATGTGTATATCCTATTCGCCTACTAGTTGTTCTCCCCGCCCAATACAGATATACAAGTCGAATATACGATGTGCATACCACGTAACTATATGCCAAGTCTCAACTAATAAGATAACCTTGATTACATACTAAATCGTGATGCATGTCACACGTACCGATAGCTAGTCGGGTATGCGAACCCCCATCCCAATATGAGTTTGTCACCGTGATACGTGTATAAGTGTTAGGGTCTAAGAAGATATCAAAATATCCTCACAATGGTGGGTGAGTCTGCTAGTGACTGTCAATTTATACTACACATCGACGCATTCGTCGACTACACCCGAGTCAATCTCGGACGTACACAGTTATAGGAAATAGTGCAACAAGTTATCATACAATATTTTATAATTTAAATAGTAAATATGGCAAGGTATCTTGCCTGGGTCCTCAAGCTGCGAGTGCCAATAACCTGCTCCTGAAGTCTCGCCTGAATGGTCCAGCGACCCTATACATAATATAATATAGCAATACGATCATCAGTCACTACAATAGAACATGCAGGAACGCTACGCTGCTCTTAGAAACTGGCACAAGGGTCACAACTGGTCAACTAACAGGGTCGCGTGTGCACGTAGCTAAGACGTACACGTATCATATCTGCAGTTACCATGTAGATCAAGACAGCGAAGTACTAAGAATTTATTATGAAATAATCAACGTATAGTACGGAATATACCAGTCCTAACTATCATGTTAGAGTGCACCAGGTCAATGTCTAGGCTTTTAGGTCAACACAATATTTATATTAATTAATCCCTTTTTATTTGAATGGTTACTTAACATCAATTACTAATTTACAATAAACACACACACATATATTACGCTTATGGATTCACGTTACCCGTGTCCGATCAAGACACATTGACACCTTGACTTATGAAGGAAAGGATAAAATACACATGTACCTAGTTGTGGCTGAGCGGGGGGTCTTTGCTCATCGATGGCCTATTCTCCGGCGAGGGGTGGAGCTCCGACGTTGCAGGGTGAGAGCAGCAGCAGCCTCGACAGCAGTTGCAGCAGCGGCTGGCGGGTGCTGGTTCTGCTGGTCATGGGGGACAACGGCCAGGGTGGTGCTGGGTGGCTAAGATGGTGGCAGGCGGAGGTCAGGCAGGCTGGAGGTAATCGGGGGGTCGGGTTGAGGTAGAGTCGGGGAAGGTTACGGTGATGGTGATGATGAAGATGGGGTTGATGTTGAAGATCGGGGTGATGATGGCGGCTGAGTTATCGTCAACGGGAAGGGGCATACGGAGGAGGTGGTTACTGAGATGGTGGTCAGGCGGCACTGTGTAGAGGTAAAGATGGAGGCAGTCGGGTTGAAGGGGGAGGAGAATAGGATTCGGCTAGGGTTTTGTGTAGGGTTGGGTTTGTGGAGAGAATGTTATATTTATATAGAAGAGAGAGGAAAGGGGGTCCTCCTTGAGAATTGGGCTGGCTAGGGTTTCTTGGGGCAGGGAACGTGTTGACATGAAGGAATGTAGGGTGTAGATGGGCTAGGCTGGTCTAGTTTTGGGTGAGGTTGGTCTTCACACCAATTTAAATAAGAATTAGTGCAAGTGATGATTTTCGGTTAATTGGAATTATATAGGGTTAAAATTTTGTGGAGAGCATTCGCCATGGACATGGCAGACTCAGAATAAAATAATGTCCTAATTTGGGTTGCATGAAAATGTGTTAGGTTAGTGTCTCCAATTTTGATTGGAGCGGACAATTATGCAGGGTTGGATTTATTAGAATTTAAATCTAGACATTTGTAACAAATGTTGCGCCACTAAAATGAAGCACAATATAGAGTAATTAAGAGTTACAAAAATATTATAATGGAGGGCTGGCTAGTCTAGAAAAAGTGTATAAAACTTATTTGAAGGTAAATGCTAGTATAGCGCTCCAAATATCGAAGCAACGTTAAGGTGTATTAAGTGATATAAATATCGCACAATAATTCTAAAGCACTGTGTTCTAATTCTAATTGGCTTCAATCTAACCCTAATCTCTCTATCTAATCTATGTAGACCTAAATTTGGTCGAGGGGGTTTACACTCGAAGTCTAAGTAAAAGTTAAAAACAAATTCGGTACCAAAATACTAGGTACATATACTAAGATAACTAGTGTCATTGGCTAGACCACCCGTTAATCACTCCTGAACTATAGGGTCCATAGTTTCTACTGCTACCTACTGCGGTCTGTAGTGAGTCAAACAAAAGTTCTCCAAATAATCGTCTAAAAAATATATTCAGTCAGGATGGAACGAGTACAACCCAATAGCAGTTCTAATTAATTTACAAAAAGTATAAAATAGTAAATAGTGAATGTATACTAGATGGGAAGGCAATATATTGATGTACTGGTAAATAGTAAAGAGTGACAGGTAATGCAAGCAACATAAAGTAATTGGAGAAAAGATAATCCATGAGTATCAGGTGGAAGGCAATGTAATCTATAAACTGAATAAGAAGATCTGCAACTATACTTAGTGTTTTGAAATACTAGTTTGATATGTGATCGAGATATTTCAATATTTACACGAGTAGCCGATGTCTCCAATATTTACCAATGTCTACGATATTTGCAAATGTCTACAATATTTGCCGATGTCTACGACGTTTGCCAATGTCTATAATATTGCCAATGTCTTGATCACATATCTAGCTAGCACTTCCCCCGTCTCGACTGGTACGATGGATACAACCATAAAACGTCACTAGCAAATATATCCAAACTTATCCAATGATAGTACGATAAATATTATCTAATATTAATACGATGAGTCAAGGTGACATCTCATGACTAAATATCCATGTATGTACAAATCCGTGTATCATAGTGTCAGGAATCAGCTGTAATATTTCTAAATACTTAAAATATAGTAATTATCAAATAATAAAATCTATTAGAGAATATACTCGCCTGAAATCTAGTGTTGATTGCCAACAGTGTCCGGAACAGTGTCTCGAAGACCTAAATATGAATTACCAGCCAAAATAATATTTTGGGATTATAAACATGCTAAACTAGCTTGAAACTAGGTCTCTAGGTCAATACTAGGTCAAATAAAGTTAAATTAGGTCAATGTATCATGCCCCAGTACCGGAATACGGAGATGGACATGGCTAGCTACCTCGTACAAGGTGCTATACGACTTACGACGATCATGGTTGTATAAGATAAGGGGGTGCATAATAAAATCAAGTCTCTTATGGTCAAGAACTTCTATGTCTTAATCATTCAAACAAGAACAATAAGCATAGAGCATATATGATAAAGCAATAAGGTGTCCCAAACGCTTTCTTAAATTATTCTGAAGACCAGCTATGAAAAATAAGAAGTTGAAAGAGTAACAAAAGTACATGATTGCGATCAGCTGCAGTCTGATTTAATACAATCTTGTAAGAAAACTAATGACCAGACGAGTCGGCTAACAGGTGCCGGTGGCTAAACGACAAAAAAAGTAAATGTTCATTGATGAGCATGGAAGAAGAAAACCCACTTGCTATCCCCTGCGACCATGTTCCTAGTACGCTCCATGAGTTTGGGGAAGGTATGCTGGATCCTTGGATGCTGGCTTGAAACTTGGCCATACGAAACCAGTGGGGTTAGACTCCAAATAGTAAGTACCACAAAGGAAGCACGTAATACAAAAATAAATTTCCAAGAAAAATATATAATAACACATAGGTTCAGTGTCGTAACTTAGGTCCATGGCATATCCTAGCACAAAGACCCAACCCTACAACCAAACAAGGACAAGGGTTGAACCATCATACTATGATAGTCCATTTCCCTAGGCTACTAACCAAATGATACAATCACAAACAAGTCCATTTCTTATATCGGCCAATCATTTATACGGCTTGCTAATTGTAGAGTATGAGGTTATCTCAGAAATAATGCATAATAGGTATCCTCAGATCACGCCAGCGCCTAACATGAGCAAACTGAACAAAATAAATAAAACATGTATTATACGAGATGCACCAGTTCTCCGTAGGGCCACTGCGCTAAAAATACGGTATTAGCGGTTCAGTGTTCCTATACTGAAACAGTGGCTCGACATAATAATAGGTCAGATACTGCATTCCACTACGGCGGATGATATACAATATTTGTGGTGGCCAGCCCACAGCGCACTAGAATGAATCTTTGTGTGAAGGTTCATTGGCATGATCTCGGGATACCGTTCCCTCCAATGTTACTACCACTTTTAGTTTTCTAATTAGACCTATGTTGGGTTTGAAAACTCAAGACGTGGTCACATAAGAATTTCCCATAGGATGTCATACAAAGTACAGACACGCTAGATACGAATCCAAGAAAGTCAAATCTGCATTCACCTGAGCGTGTATGCAACATTCAGATAATCAATATCCTATCCATGCTGGGAAAACAATATATATTTATAATATCATGTGTTCAGGAATTTGGAGGCATTCTCGATGCACAACCCAAATATAATTACTTAACACGTGACATGATGTGTCGTACCTCGACACACATTAAATTATAGACAATTATTAGGCAATAGTGGTATCAGTATGAATTCAATGTTCGAGTCCAATTAGCAATTATACATTGGGTCACGAAGAACAAGAAATATTCAATGAAAACAAGCAAGGACGCATGGGAAGTCGGGGCCGCATATGGCTCTAGGCCGCATATGAAGTCAGGGTCACATGATAAATCCTGGCCGCATATAAAGTCAGGCCATATATGAAGTCAGGCCGCATGAAAAGTCCTGGCCGCATATAGAGTCTGGGCCGCATGCTCAGGGTTAAAGTCTACTCCTTGGGACAAGTATTGAAGTGATGGACAATGAATGAAGGGTCAGTGATGTGACATAAAGTTATTAATGTTACAAGCCATAAAGTGTGTCAGAGAGAAAAGACAAATATCAAAGAAATATGTGCCATTGATCGGAGTCATGCGTCCAAGGAAATGGTGGCCGCATATTCTCTAATACCGAATAAGTGTCGGTGCCGCATGGAGGTCTCTTGGACTTAGCAAATTTCTCATTTATTCAGCGTGTGAAATCACCAGGTGTTCAAGGACACTTGTGTGAATAAGCAGTCATGCGTCCAAGAAGATGAACACATGCTATCAGTATGCGACAAGAGTTCAGGCCGCATAGAAATCTCAGCCGCATAACTCGTTGGCCGCATAAAGACTTTATCTTCTCCAAGCAACAGGTTTGGCCATGACTAAAGCTCTAAAAACTAAAATCTTGTTTTGTCAATAAAATCCTGATTTTAAGTCCAAATTGGGTGAACCAAAAGCCAAAATGCTCTAAATTTAAATCTCTATCATATAGCAAAAACTGGTTTTCTAAAATATATGTTTAATAGATCAAAACCAAGAAAACTCATAAAACCCATAAAAAACCCTAAGTTAGAAATATAGATCTACACTATTCCATCCATCAAAATAGAAAACTCTAAGTTCTAAAAGTGCTGAGAAACACATTACAAACATAATAGAATAATAATATGGAGGATTTCTTTATTTCTCATGTAAGGTGTACTTGCCTATAGAAATGGGGAGAGAAAATTAAAGAGAGAGTGGAAAATAAAGAAGTGAAGAGAGAGAGAGAGAGAGAGAGAGAGAGAGAGAGAGAGAGAGAGAGAGAGAGAGAGAGAGATATTGGGTTATATATTGTAGGGTTGAGGATTGAAGCAAGGGTTCTCATGACTTGAACCAACCCATAAAATAAACCATGAGCAAGGTTAAACCAAAGAATGGGTCTAGTCTCCATGCTCATGCAACCATGCTAAAATTAAAATATGTTCCAAATACGTATATCGGAAACGGGGAGTGACACAATGCCTTGCTAAGCTAGGTTTTTTAGGTCATATTAGTCATTATCATGCTAAAATAAGTTATACTAGATATTATTACATAATACCATCACCTTGGTATGAATCCTTACCTTATATCCTAGTCAAATATCTAGTATCCTAACTCTTTATAGTACCCATGTTAATAACTTAGTGTTAGAGTCTACCACTATTATCTAAGATACTCACTGATACCCAAACCTACTTAACCCACAATATTCTATCATGTCCATATAACCTCTGAATAGATATATCCAACTGAAGCTTATCGAAAGTATATCACGTCCATATTACCTCTGATATCACTTTCACCCTAGCCTATCATTTATATTCAAAAATGATGGGTCCACAAAGTCAGGTAAAGCCTCTTTATTATCTTCGGGAAGAGCAAATTACATAAAGAAGCAAAAAGTACATCATTAGGGAGGAGCAGTCAAATCACGAATCTGTTGCGCCAAAGCAGCCATCCTTTCAATCCTGGAGTTCAAGATATTAGTGCGAGCCCGCTCCAGTCATGTCTCGTCATCGCTCAGGAGGGATAGTTCGGACCGAGCATGAACAAAACTGGCGTGGATGGCACCCGCATGTGCCTAGTTCTGCTGAGCTGTATCCATTCGGCCCTTCAACACATATCGAGCTGCCGATGACTGGAGAGCCCACTCCTTTTCCTGAGCGAGTTTAGCTTCCAATTTGTGGACCCTCGCTTCATTTCCCTCATATTCGGCCTCGCACTTGGTTAGGTGAGGAATAACTTTTGCCAAGACAGCCTGCTCTTCATCCATCTCTTGCTACTGTGCCTGGATAGATTTGTTCAAAGATTCCATCTGCTCAGCAAGCTTCATAGTCAAGGAGTCGTACTCAGCCTGAACCATATCATCGATATTGCCTTGAGATAGTTGCAAATATTCGTTAATGGGTTGTTCTAAACCATTAACTATTTGCTCTAGCGCATCAGCTCTTCCAGCATCGTTGAAATTTCTGATCGGCGCTATCGTAAGCTGGGAGTGCGTCAGCAGATTATCAAAGCTCAGGTTCTTCTCTAGCACCATGGATATCAACTCCTTCAAAGTATGGTAGAATAGGCTGGTATATTGTTCAATTAGTATATCGAAGCCCGGATGCACGCTGGGAGTGGCTGCGATACCAGGAAATCTTCTTTCAGGGATGACTGTGGAGGATGTTGCCACGATCGTTGTCTCTATAGATGGCATGACAAAAGAAAGAACATCAGCAAAGGTCGAAGTTGCTGGCATACTCAACAAAGGAGGCACAGTCGTGATGATGGGCTTATCCTCCTCTGATGATATCTGAAATGCTGTTGGCGAGACGACACCCGAAAATATTGCGGACGAAGGATCGACAGCTTCAAAGCATGCCTCTTCGGTATCAAACACTGCCATTTCATCTGCAGGATCCGCAACAAAGTCAAAGGTTGCGTCAACTCCGCCCTCCCCTGAGATATCTTCGCCTGAAAAGAAGAAAAGAGAAAGTTAATATCAACTTGATGTTAATTTTCCTAAAAGAGGGATAAAGACAACATTTACCAATGGCCGATGGTATGTATGTTGCGTCCGCAGCCTGTACAGCTAAATTATTTCTTAATGATGCTAAGCGAGCTGTCATACCTGGAGAAGAGGGTTGACCTACTGACGTTGGAGGATTGTCTTCCCAGTCGTCACCAAGATCCACTCGAGGTTCATCGGGTGAAATCTCGCTGAAAATACTTGCAGACGAAGGAGGGGTTATTCCTATTATTTGTCTAGATAAAGGTATCCTTAATATGCTCGGCCTCGAAGGCGATCTCGTAGCACTACCATAAGCAGTAGTAGCAGCAGCGATCTCGAGCAAAGAATCTCCGGCACTGCCAGCCGAAACTATGGAGGTTCCCTCTCTAAAAGACGAAGGAACTCTGATTAAAGAATCATCCCCAATAGGGGAAACGACATGCTCGCTCCTAGAATCCCCCTGGTGGAAACCTTTTTCGAACCTCGGGCAGTCTTCTTCTTGCGGGGGGAAGGCTCTTTCAGAGTAGATGCCTTCCGTTTATTGGGGATAATGAGAGGCTCTGCCAGCGGAGCTATTATGCCTCTCGGTATTAGCAACAAAAAATTGTCTGCCCTGGTGGTGTCTTCATTCTCATCCGAGAAAACAGACGGAATCTCCTCCCTTCCAGTGGACCTATGGGAGGGCATCCTAAAACTCCCATGCATATCAAAATTATGATGGAAGGTATTGATGGACGCATAGAACTGTGCATACGAGTGAAGGATGTACAACTCCATGGAGAGAGAAGTCACGGGCATAGCAAAAGTTGTACCAGTACAGCCCGTGATAAAGTACCGCCATCCTCTGGCTCTATCAATAAGTCTACCTTTGGACTTGAAGCTGGTAATAGGATTTCCCACATGCAACTGGTCGTACCCAAACTGCCTGGCGAACCGACTGGGCAGATAAGGCTCCAAGTAGCAATGGTCCTCACTTTTGTACAGCCAAATGGGAAGGTCTAATGCAGACCAACCAGTAGAAGGCTTCAGGAGAAAGAATGGTCCTCCCTTGACCCCATCCTTAAGTTTCATCCCCTGTTGATTGATATGTACTGGGGGGACGGTACAGAAGAGCTTCCAGCCGTGGACAAAGTTTAATGCCCACCGGCATTCTATGACGGTCGCCAAGTTCCAAAGAGAATTCTTGTAGTTCAACAAGAAGTTATTTCCTGAACTGCTGGCAGAGCCGGGAGACATCACCCTGGTGTTGTGAAGGATTAACCATCCCATCAGATATAGGAAGGGTAATTCCACTCTGGGAAATCCTTCACGCTGCATCTCATCTACGAGCAGCCCATCAGTAAGGGCCCTCAGGCCTGCTTGTATTCTATATACCATAGTAGGAAGCAGGCCTAGTCTTGCTCCGAATACGAAATGCACCTTGGGCCATAAGGTGTTGCGATGATGTGATCCGCAGACGCGATGCCAGGCACTACCCATCGGCATAGTCAGACGGAGAGAAAGCCAGCCAGTTGAGCTTTCCTTGACAGAGGCTTGCGACAATGCTTCATATAACTGAAGGCTTTTGTGCCTACAGGTAACCCCTATCTCCTCATCGAGAATATAATCTGAAGCCCCTGCGTCTTTAATAAGGTCATCGACGGTATTGGCGCTGAGAATACTCAGGAGGTTTAAGGGCTTATCTCGGCTATCTACCACCTTGTCCAGCTTAGCATTTCTGGCCTGGTAGAAGAAGAGGTAGGTTGCCCACTTATTGATGTGAGCCAAATCAGAGGGCTCCTTGTAGAAGGTGGTGCAGGCAAAATAGTGGCTCATTAGCTCTTGATACACTGCCACTGCCCGAGGGTTTGTATCCCTCAGCTCCCTATTTGTAGGGACGTACTCTTCATAAGGAGCGTCCCCTATTGGCAGCTTTAAAATCTCTGCATCTCATGAAGGGCTAAGCCCAACTCACCCAGCGGAGTAGCAAAAGTCCCAGTGAGTGAGTTGTATCGCTCCATCAAGGCTAAGAATAAGTTGGGGTTGACAGGCAGCCCAACACTTGTGGCACTCACGGCCGCGAATAAACCAATACTTTCCATCTCCACCTGGAAGTGCTTCAGGGCCCAGGCAGTTAAACTGGCCCCTCGAAGATTCTCCGGGCTAAGCCATCCACTGGTCCGAGGATTGACCTTGGGGTACATTCCTCCCTGCCCCATAAAGTCATTGTAGAAGGTCGATATCTGAACTGGCTGAATCAGCGAAGTGTCCTCACTCGGGACACTACTCGATAGCAATCCCCTAAAGAGCATAACAGGTCCCGAAGGATGGCTCATATAGGCCCCCCGGTCGTATCCTTTGTTGTATAAGATCTTCTCCGGTCGACCGTGAAGATCGGGAGTCAAAGTCCACATCATCTTCTTGGGATGGGTGGCATGGAAGAATGCCGAGATAGGGTAATCCCTGGGCATCCTAGGCAGATACATCACCGTGCCCTCTGTAGTAAACACCCAATCCTCCTTATTGGGCTTGGTCTGGGATTGTTTGTCGATAATATCCCCGAATAAGAAACCCGGTTTCTTATACTCCGTCCCGTCTATGTATGTCAGGGGCTCCCCACTGATCATACTCAGCAGCATGCGTTCTCTTTGGGACGAGATCAGGGTTCCCCTTTCTTCAGGATAATTGGCTCCAGAGATGGAGAATGTCACATGGGGCAAGTCCTCCAAATAGTTTGAGTTCAGCATCCCGGCAGCAGAGCCCATCACCTCAGCCAAAAGAGGGATCTATAAGTCCACTACAAAATACAAGAAAATAAGTCAATTTTTACACTAGATGTTACACTCTTACAGTTTACGCCAAAGATTATCAGTCTGAGCTTCTACGCCAAGACTGCAAAAAAACTTGAGCTTTTTACGCTGGAACCTATTTCCGAGGCATAAAATTCAAGGTTGACAGTATACGACAAAATCTAACAATCTGAGTTTTTATGCCAGACAGCCAAAATTTGAGTTTTAACGCCGTAATTTACATCCTGTGCGTAAAAATTCAAAGTTTGTAGTATACGCCAAATTTTGACAGTTTGAGTTTTTACGCCAGACTGCAAAAAGATAGAGTTTTTACGCTGACACATTAGAAATATGGGCGTATTGGTTCGCATACACGTACAATATGTGCAGAGGGTTTTCTTCTTACAATCTCTACCTTTAACGTCTGGAGCACAACTTGACGGTGGGGCACTGCGTTCTGATCGAGGCTCTTTCAGCCTAATGGGAGTTGCTCATGCTTGAGCAGAGAAGCGAGAAGAGGAAGAAACCTTCATTCCTTTAGCAGTGGAAGCCTGTTTAGGTGCCATGGCGAATCTGAGTTCTCATGAAAGAGACAAAGAAGAAGGGTTCTTGGAAAGTAAGGGTTTTGTGAAGACAGATAAAGAGTTTCTCTCTCAAGACCTTAGGCTATTTATAGAGTTCGGATAACTCTTCGAATCCCTAACCAAATTTGATATTTAATAAGTCAGTTATGATTTGGGACCACGTCAGCCTATCATTTGAAAAAAAGAAGACGGACAGTCAGTGGATCCAGATTTTACGCGTAGAGTGGATCCAGATTTTACGCTCAGAAGTTTTTACGCTCGGAGGCTACAAATCTATGGTTTTATGCTCAGAGGATATAAATCTATGGTTTTACCCTCAGATGATTTTATGCTCAGGAGCTTTTATGTTCGAGAGGCTACAAACCTACGATTTTACGCTTAGAGGCTACAAATCTATAATTTTATGCTCGAAAGATTTTTACGCTCAAAGGCTACAAATCTACGATTCTATGCTCAAAAGCTACAGATGGCCAATTACAAGGGTTTACACAGATAATGCTCCTTTTTGGCTACAAAACATTCCAAGTGCCTGAAACTCACAGAAGTCAGCATTGAAGATGACTCTTCTTCTTGGGCCATTGGAAGTTCATCCGAAGTCTAGTCAGAATCTTTTTTAAAAGTTCAAGTATGGCTTATTCGACAGACATTTCTCACCCTTTTTCAAGGAATTTTCGGGAAACCATTCTTGAAGATGATGGTCTGAACAGAAAATTGTTCATATCAGAGAAGTGACAGTTCAAAAATTCTACGCGACTCCACGTCTAAAATAGTATGACAGTTTTGATCTTCAAAGACAACTTAATGCTAAAGAGCTTTCTACGCGTCTTTTGTTATGCATAAAAGATGGGACGAGATTAGATATTCTTTTATCAGAGTTGGCATAAAATTATTTCAGACATGCCGAAGCTGCACATTATCAGACTTTCTCTCATTTTTATTTAAGATCACACCAAGAATCTGCTGTGCCAGGTTCCCATATTGGTGTAGATCTTTTTTGTCTTCTACAGCAGTTAATCGACTTCCGCGACCGATTAACAAGAAAATAATTAATGGCGGAAGGATACAAAATTAGGCATGTATCAATTACGCAAGCCCACCCTCCATACGCTATGGCAGGCATGCCCTAGATTTGTGTTAGTGATTCAGACCCAACACAATATTGCAAGACAGGGCCAAACTGTCTACCTTTGTCCAGCGCCATAATGGGAGAGAATACAGCTTGCAAGCTGTGTGACCAAATGAGACCCTTTCTCTCTTCTGGACGAATCGCCATATAAAATTGCTGATCATCCCGAGCAAAGGAAGCTATGATATTCTTCCATGATCCATCGTTGCAGAGGACATTTGCTCAAAGATGCCTCTTTTTACGGCTCCTTATATGCTGGAAGAACATGATCTTCTTCTTCCTCAAGTCAGCCCGATGAATCTCGGCAACCATCTCTTTGTGGTGAAGGAAGTGTAGGAAAAATAGGTTAACTCATTCGCCTTTATATAGGCAGAGGAGAACATACCAAATCCCAACAAATTCCTAAAAATTTGCCGAGAAATCAACCTCGCGGAATGAGTCAAACTTAACCGTTTCATGCTTCATTCAAAGTGTTTCAAATTACGAGAAATTTGAAAACTTTGAAGGGGGTCTTGTAGAAGCATAAAAAATATGCTGGGGAATTATACGCGTAAAACCCTCAACATGTAGGAAGCCCGCGTAAAACAGAGCTCCAATATTGGGTGACGTAAGACATAACTTCAGAGCCATTGGCGTACGACAGAGCTTCAGCGCTAATCAGCATAAAATATAGCTCCAGAACCGTCCGCGTAAAGCAGTACTTCCAAATTGCTTCGGCATAAAAAGGTTGCTACATCGTCACTCCGACGTAAAACCTGTCTGCTTTTAATGCAGCGGGAAGTTGTACGAGGAACTCTTCATATTCCTTGAATGAACCTGTCAGACGAAGCAGTGAACCTGACTCTTGACAAAGAGTACAACATGACGATCGAGAGAATACCTGTAATGATGATTCTGCACAGAGCCCCAGACTGTCATTTAGTGACATAATCCTTGATATAAGACATAATTTACACATTCAAGGAATACGTTGCCTATTCTACACAGGCAGAGATGAGCTTTTACGCTCAGGATAAGACAAAATCAGACGCCACGTCAAAAGCTTTTCTTCGTATAGAACTCGAGGCAGATCTCTGTATTTAATGCACGAGATTTGGTTCTACTTTTAATGACTGGGAGAGCTTAACTTAGGGCTAATACGCTCACATCACCATCCCTGCACATTATGCCAACCAGGCTATTTTCATCTATAGGAGCACGCCGTATGCTATCTCCTCGAAATACGTCGACCTGGCTATTTTCAACTATAGGAGTACGCCGTATGCTATCTCCTCGAAATACGCCAACTCAGGCTATATTTGTAAAGGTGCGTGATAAGGCTATTTGGCCCAGAATACGCTCAAGACCTTATTCAAAGAAGGATAATTGGCTATCTTTACGCTGGTTACCTATCCATGCAGCATGAAGCTTTACCCAAAACTTGGCTTCTACGCCAACAAGACAGCTATTTGGCTTTTACGCTAACCAGACAGCTACTTGGCTTCTACGCCAACAAGATAACTATTTGGCTTTTTACGCCAACGTGACAGTTATTTGGCTTTTATGCCAACCTTCTCTACGCGAGGGGCAGTTACCTACATGGCTTGCATGCCGTGATCTTCGATGAGCGATTATACGCGTTACCTCATAATGGAACATGCGTCACACGCCAATTCAGGGGATCATTCATACATGGATAGTAGTTATTATAACCACCGTATAAAAGGTGCAGCTCTCTGTGCTGTTCGGTTTCTACACCGACCGGTCAGTTACTGTAACCAAACTCTATAAATAGAGACTTTCGGCCACAGGGGTCCAGGGTCGAGTGGAGGTCAAAAAAAAGCAAAGGTCAAGATCAGAGGGAGAGCACATCCAGAGAGTGTTGATTGACTACTTTGGTAACGAGAGTTTAATCCCTCCTGCAGTCTTTGAAGCTTTTTTTTCGTCTTCTACATCACTTCTTCGTCATCGTGTGGTCCAAGGGACAAAGTGATCGACCGTAGATCAGACTCATATAGTAATATTTCCCCAGAATCAAATTTTTGTACTTAACATCCTCGTATAGGATTAATTGTACTTTTTTTTCTTGTTTGTAAACAAAGAAAGGGTTTCGTATAAACCTAGTTTCAATTTTTTTCGTTTATTATCAAACACTGAGCTGTATTGGTATTGCCTCATTTGAGCAGGGAACAGTTTCATGTTGCTACAAGGACCTTACTCGATCACCCCTTCTCTTTGTTTACTTACCCCAATTTAATTCCAACTGTAGAGAACCTCCTACTATTCCCCCTATTCTCGAGTACTGTAACATTTGCACTCCAGCTAAAAAATTAATATGGCCCAACATAGCTACTGCTGCTGTATGAAAATCTATCTGCACCCGACCCCATGTGCACACTTATCAAACTTCTCTCTAGCACTACCTATTGACACCAAATAAATTATGGCACTTACCCACTAAAACCTGGCTGGACACAGACACAATACCACTGTGCCACTGCAAGTTGCAGTGCACACTGCCACTTGCTCCTCTACTTCTATGTTTTACACCATTCTCTTGAAACATAGACACGAACTCACTCTCACACACCGATAAATACCCTGGGTACACACCCAGGTATACACAACTTACACACAGTAAACTACACTCAAATACCAATGCTTGCATGAGCACATTCATCACATGCTTGATCAACCCAACCAAGGGCACACTCTAACGACAGTTGTTCTCTAACCCGAGTTCCTCACTTAATGCTCTCATAAATATACCATATCCTCTTTGAGACTCTGTCTCAAAGTATCTATATCGTTATATTGATATATATTTTATACTGCATGTTTTATTTTTTTAAATTTTCGTAGGATTTTTAGAAACTTGAAAATTAAAACTTTACTGCCTGACCGCTATACCGATAGTCTATTGTAGTATACCGACGGTATACCGATCCTGAAGATATTTGTTTCACCTTTTGAGATTTCTCTATAAATAGTGCTTTATTTCTTTTTATTTCTCATTTCTTGTTTCTTATTTCTCTTTCTCTCTCTTCTCTCTACCATTTTTCTCTTGAGCTTGGAGCTTAGTCTTGAGACCTGGAGAGTGCTTTATGAACCCCTTCGTTGTGGTGGACTAGAAGTTGAGGCAGGGAGCTCGTTGTAGGTAAGTACATCTTGCTGATTTTATGAACTCTTCTTGCTTTATGTTATTTTTTTTGGGAGCTTTGACGATTGCCTTTTAGCTTAGACTTACTTTACTATTATTGTTTATCTCATAATTTCTAGCATTTTTACCATCTCGGTTTTGATTTCTGGTAGAATCTTGCCCCGTCCCTTTTGGTAACTCGGTAACAGAGACGCAACCGGAGTTATAACCGTGAGTTTTAGTCCATATTTGACATGGAACTTACCCTAGACATGACTTCTTATTAGACTTGGTTTGATGACTTTTGGGGTTTAATTTGGATCCCAAAATCAGATCTGACTTTGGCTTAGTTTTTCCTCAGAGACCGGTATACCGACGATATACTGAGGTATACCGACGACATACCAATTTTGACCGACTTGATTTTTAGATATTTAAGTGATCCCTAACTTGTATACCGATAGTGTACTGGACTGTACCGATGGTATAGCAATCCTTCCGACAGTTTTAGATATTTCTCTTGGCCGGCATACCGACGATACACAAAGTTGTGCCGACGGTATACCAATTTGTGAACCTTGTTTTTCGAACAGCTTTTTTGCCTTCTTGGAATGGCATACTGACGGTATACTCCAGTATATCGATGGTATACTAATTTGTTGGAATCCATAACTTGCTGTATTTTTTATGTCTCTGGACCGGTATAACGACGGAATACTGGAGTATACCAACGGTATGCTGATTATGTTCTCTTTTGCATGTGATTTTTTTCTTGTGCTCCTTGATTGCTTGTACCTGTCTTATTTGTATTTATTGCTTGCATGTCTATTTGTGCTATGATTGTTCTGACATAATATTTTATATAGTTAGGGGCTTTACACCCTATATACACCTGCCCAGTATATTTTACCGATCTATATCCTGACTCGACCAGGCATATGTATTAGTAGAGGATGATTTATACTATATGTACATATGGTTATGACCAGGCATATGTATTAGTAGAGGATAATTTACACTCAATGTATATATGGATACGACCAGGCATATGTATTAATAGAGGATGATTTACACTCTATGTTCATATGGATATGACCAGGCATATATATTAGTAGATGATGATTTACACCCTATGTACATAAGGTTATGACCAGGCATATGTATTAGTAAAGGATAATTTATACTCTATGTATATATGGATACGACCAGGCATATGTATTAGTAGAGGATGATTTACACTCTATGTACATATTGACTCAACTAGATATATGTATTAGTAGGGGACGATTACACCCTATGTATATTTGATCAGTGTTCAGTATATAGTGGCTAGTATCATCATTCTTGTATTTCCTGTTCGTGGCACTTTTTGTATGGCTTGAGTTGTGTACCTTAGCTCTATGTTTTTACCTGTGTAATTGTGATTGATCTATCTTCTGCATGTGTAGATGTGATATTTAATTATATTGCCTGTGCCTTTACTTTTTGTTATAGTTATGTGTATTGGTTAGTGACTTGAGACTAGGTCCAACTAAAAAAAAAAGAATCATAACCCTTGTTTGGTTTAAGGGTTATGATTCCTATTTTGAGGAGTTCTCGAATCCTTTTATTGCTTGCCGACTTATCCTTACTCATGTTTTCTTTTTTTCTCCTTGGCATATCTTTGTTATTTGGCATATTTTATGTATCCAGTTATAATCATGTTTGTATAGTGCTCTTTATATTTCTAGTAGTTTATGATTTTTAGCTTATTATCTTTTCTTTCTCGGGGTAAGTACAGTGGTAGGGCACGAGTCTCAATTCGCTTTTATTTATTCATGTTGCTTAGCATATTATAGCTATATGCTATTTTCTTGGTTTTAGTTCCTAGATTGGCTTTCTTTGTGATACTTGCTATTTGGGGGTCTGACTCCACTGATTTTGCTTGGCCAGATCCGGTAGCAGAGCCTTAGGATCTTTCTTTCCTTCCCATGGATGATGACTACCCGGAGCACCAGACAGCCTGAGTGAGTTTCTTTATATCCCCACTAGATCTCGTACTGCTTATTCTTTTGAGGTATTTAGCCGTCGAGCATGTGTTAGCTCATATTTTGACATTCTGCCTACAGTCCATGACATGATTAGCATACTTTAGACCATGGCTAGTGTTGATCATGTATGACTTATATTCTACTACTTCTCTATTTTTTATTACTAGATTCATGATCATCTATGCATATTTGGTTTGGGAGGCTTAACTATTTTGCTCCAGATAATCTTATTTCTTGTGTATTGCTTATCTGCATGGGATTGAGACACCTAGGACCATTGACCTAGGAATGATTAATGGATTGTAGTATCAATCCTCGTGTTTTACAGCTTCACCATATATGTGGAGTACCGATGTGCTCCAAATAAATATAGTTATCTGTTGTTATCCCCCGCTCTCTAGTATTCTGGTTTTAGGACGTGACATAGTTTTAGTGGTGGCCCATGCAGGTCTATTTTTCAAACATTTAGGGGTTATTACTGATTAGATATCTCAATCTACTTATTTCCTCCATAATATTATTCATCTTACTTTATACCTCTGATCTTGACCTGTTACCTGATTTGATAATTGATCTATCATATCCCTTCGATTTACTCCTTGTGTCCTTTGATTTTAGGGGCACTATTCCTGATCCTTCTGATCAGATTATTCGAGTTTCGGTGATGGTAGAGCGGAGACCAGTAGGCCAGCCAAATTTTTGAGGATCAGCATCAGCATTCAAGAGCAGAGTCAAGGATTGATCCTAAGGCAGAGCAGTATGTTCAACCCGATCCGTTGGTAGTACCCGAACAGCTAGTTCAGCTAGAGCAGCCATATGTTATACAAGAACTGATGGACGTTCTGACGGGTTTCATGGCGACTCACCAGTGATAGAGTGACATCCTCACTCAGTCTGTCCATACGACCATGGAGCGAGGTGAATCTCAGATTTATAATTTTGTGACCAACTTCAAGCGTCACAGTCCTCCGTTCTTCTTAGGCACAGAGGACACAATTTCGTCCGATTCTTGGCTGTAGGATACTGAGGCCATCTTAGAGGCAGCAAGAACTCCGGCTAGAGAGCATGTCTCAGTAGTGAGGCTATAGTTACTAGATTTGCCCGCGACTGGTGGACAGCTTAGGAGGTTTCACTGACGATGTTGATTTTATGTGTGGACTTCAGCAAGAGGTTCCAGGCGAGGTATTTGGATGCGATGGAGGGTTACAAGCTCCAGCAGAGGTTTAACAACTCATAAAGGAAGGCAGGACCATCGATGGTTATATGACAGAGTTCTATAGACTCAGCCGGTTTGCTCCCACCTTGGTGGCGATCGAGTTAGACCGAGCTAGGAGGTTCCATTAGGGCCTTCATCTGGAGATCATACTGGCAGTGGAGTAGCATGAGTTCAAGACTTTCGACGCTTTGATGAGAGCGACACAGAGGCACGATTATACCTCTCAGAGGATAGTCGATAGGATTGGGAGTCAAAAGAGGTCCCACTCTACTTTTAGGGACTATTCCATCCAGTCCTCGATACCAGCACTAACAGTCAGGGCATTAGAGATTGGATCCCAAGGATGGCCAGTACTGGTGTCGTTAGTTCAGTTGTCAGCGCAGACGCATCCACGACAGCAGAGGTTAATTTCTTTAGTAGGGTGTTCCCACTGTGGGAAGCTCAGGCATGTTCTTTCAGAATATCGCTGGGAGCAGCGCTTATGTCTGGTATATGGTGGAGGGGACCATATGATGAGGACTTTTCCCCGGAGGGCACTAGCTGAATCCTCATCAGTCCAGCCAACAGTTTCAGAGTTTAGGACACCAGTACTGGTCCAGCAGCATCATGCCTCGAGGCCTACACCAACGCAGACCCAGACGTTACAGCTGCAGGGGCCGCATCAGTATGCTTAGGTCCCGGTATAGGCTAGGCATAGATGCCAGCAACAGAGGGGACCCGCATGTAAGCACCCTAATTTTTTAGAATTTAATTTATTAAATTTATTAATATTGGTATTCTGAAATTTTTGTGATTAAGGAAGAATTTTTTATTTATTTTTAACTAATTATAATATATAATATTCATGAATTTATAATTATGTGTATTTAATTAATTATTAATATTATATAAAAAATATATTTTTGGGTGTACAACTATTATTAGTGTATTGAATAATTTTTTTGGAATTTATTGAGGTCCAAAACTATTTTTAAATGGCCATATATATATATATATATATATATATATATATATATATATATATATATATATATATATATATATATATATATATATGTAGATTAATTAATAAATAAATAAACCCTAAACCCATTAAATCAATAACCCATTAACACTTTCCCCCACGTACAACAACCCCGCGCTCCTATATAGGAACACAAAACCCTAGCCCTAATCCCACCTCCGCCTACACCACCCGTCGATGACCGCCCGCAGCCCCACCGCCTGTACCGTCGCTCCGAAACAGCGTCGTCCGCGCCTACCTCCCCCCTCCCGCGCGCACACGTATAACCGTGCGACCCCCCTTCACGCAAAGATTTTGATCTCTCCATTTTGTGCCCCGTATTTGCTGGTATGTTCAAAACCTAATCCTCTAAGATTTTCTTCAAGTGGAATAAATTTAGGCACCCGGGTTTGATCGAAAAATCGACCAAAAGTTGGCCAAAAAACTGTTCGGAAATAGTTCAAAAATTCAGCCCAAGTACCCCTGTTCATGGCCAATTTTCTACCAGCTTGTTAATTATTTCAAAATATAATTAAAAAAATTCTTCACAATATAACCAAGATTTTTACTGTTCTTTTAGTTTTTATTAGTTTGCTATAATGGTTAAATTATTCATGTTCCAAAATGACCAAAAACTTATTTTTAAAATAGCCAAAATCTCGAAATACGGGTTGTGTCCCACCAAACGAGACAACTTTGTCATGTGTGAGTTACACCAAAAGGCGCGTATCGTCAACGCGGACGTGTGAGCTTTCGCGAAACTTGATTTGGATGTGCGTGCATACCGGAATCAACGCTTATCCGTCGAAAAATACCGTATCGGCATGTTCTGACACTCATCCTAATTTTTTGTGTGCTTATCGTTTCGTTATAAAACTTACTCCATCGGATTCGCAGCATTACACTGGTCCTGTGACCCAAATTTGGTTCGATTCTGAGAACGTTGACGAAATATCGTTTCGCAGGCCCCACTGTTCCATATGACGGGCATTTTCGTGACTGGCTCACCGGAATCCAATTTAGGATATTTCGTTGAATTTGTGCCATCGTTCTGGACTCGTAGACACTAAGTTGGACGAATTTGGAGAATTTTGTCTTTAGCATGTTTTACGGTGCGAAGTGGGCCACAATTGGACCCCGCTTTGATCCAAAACTGGCAATTTTGTCCTTATGACAAATTGGACTTAGGAGTAGTCAATCCTAGCTATTTTTAGTATTCTGAGAATATTGGTGATGTTTGTTTCAGCAACCGAAGGTATACGTGGAAATTCCACTTTCCCAGGAGCAGTTGACGGAGTTCAGAACCCAGGCAAGTATAAAATGCCATGATGTATCACAGTTTCTTGCCTTTATTATCTTATTTAGTTATTATAGTTATTTGATATGATTGGTATGTGTGTTTACCCTAGGACCGTGAGACGTTGCTTAGCGTCCGAACAAGATTCGGGTGTCGATGCCGTACGCGGTGTCGAGTAACGTCACTCAGAGAGTTGATTCTATGATCCTATTTTTTTACGTGCTTGCTTTACCAAGTACGCCATACCCTAGGATACTTGACACTATTTCATGTGAAAAAATCTTTCTTGAGTTATTCATGATAATTTTGTATAGGCTTACAAGATTCGTGATATGAGACTTGCATATTATATGGATATTATTATGACTCGTTGCACTAGCTAGAGGTAATGATCTTGCGTGTTATAGACATGAGACATTGTGGACATTAGACCTGAGGTTACATTGGGTGGGGAGAGACACACCATACTACAGGCTGATTATTTATATATATACTATACTACTGGAGGTGCTTTGGCACATATACTGGAGTTGTGATACTACTGGAGGTGCTTTGACACATATACTGGTGTCATGATACTACTTGCTTTGGCACATATACTAGATTCGTGATATTACTTGCTGCTATGGGCTCCCTGACACAGAGCCTGTAGTAGTTTCAGCCTGAGTACGAGTGATACTCTCACGTGCATATCACTTAGATGGTTACAATAGTTTACCCTTGAGTATGTGGCATTATACTATTTTACTTTTGGTATACTATTTCTTGTACTTTGTTACGTCCCTCTGAGGACTTGGTCCTCTGCCAGTTTTTGCAGCATAGACGGTTATGGAGCCTTTAGAGTTGCTGATGGAGTTGCTTGCCTTGCAGAAATTGGTACCAGGTACTTATATCATTTCTACCGGAGTTATGGTCATTTATTCATATTGTTTATTCATCTGCTGATGTAGCCTAGTTTTATAGACTCATATTTCTTTCTCGAGTATATTCGAGTTTGTGTATTACTGGGCAGCCGACTTTAACACATGTAGCTCATTCTTGTGTATTCTGTTCATTGTAGATTTAGGCATAAATATTTATTTTTACTTGATTATTTAGATATTGACCATTATAATACAGCTTATACGTATTCAAGTCAGACCAGAGTTTGGTCGAATGCGTAGCTGGCATATTACATATTCCTAGTCTTACGTATTTTGGGACTGGGTCGTGACACCGCACCTAGAGGGCAGGGTCCACAACAAAACAGGGCAGCAGTCCCGAGGCTGGTGCCTAGAGAGTTTGACATCTTAGAGCAGGTGATGACCGAGGATGGTCAGGTTGCAAGTATTTTCCTGAGCATCCTTTCGCTCATATCTTTTCTTGAGTTCTTATATATTCTGTAAGTAAAGACGAGTATCTCGCCTCTTACTCTTCTGCCTACCTAACTCGTGATACGTGATATTTATCATATATTATGACTACGAAGGTACGTCCTGGATAGAGTCATATCTACGACTGATTCGTTAGTACTGACTTACCTTGAGACTTGACCCTTTTCTATTTTTGGGAATTAGCGTAGGCTAGCGAGGAGAAACTCATACTTAGCTGACTTGAGAGGCATATTTATCCTTCTCCCTCTATGCCCTCCTTCTTGGTAGTGTAGTTGCTTGTGCATATTGTTGACTGCTTTCTTTCTTGTCTATATGCCATGCTTGCTTTATGGAGTTAGTTGTGTTTTCTGGAGCTTCTTTGATTTGGTGCCTGAGTAAAATTTCGAGGACATAAATTTTTTAAGGATGGAAGGGTTGTGAGACTCTGTCTCATAGTATATATATCGGTATATGGATACGTATTTTATACTGCATGTTTTGTTTTTCTGGATTTTTGTGGAATTTTTAGAAACTTGGAAATTAAAACTTTACTGCCTGACCCGTATACCGATTGTATACTGTAGTATACCGATCCTGAAGATATTTGTTACACTTTTTGATATTTCTCTATAAATAGTGCTTAGTTATTTTCATTTCTCATTTCTCATTTATCTTTCTCTTTCTTCTCTCTACCCTTTTTCTCTTGAGCTTGGAGCCTGGTCTCGAGACTTGAAGAGTGGTTTCTGAACTCCTTCGTGGTGGTGGACTAGAAGTTGAGGCTGGGAGCTCGCTGTAGACAAGTACATCTTGCCGATTCTATGAACTCTTCTTGCTTTCTGTTATTTTCTTTCTTGGATCTTTGATGGTTGCTTTTTAGCTTAGACTTGCGTTACTATTATTGTTCATCTCGTGATTTCTATTATTTTGACCGTCTCGGTTTTGATTTCTGGTAGAATCTTGTCCTGTCCCTTTTGGTAACTCGATAACGGAGACGCTACCGGAGTTGTGACCGTGAGTTTTTGTCCATATTATTATAAGGGACTTACCCCTAGACTTGACTTCTTGTTAGACTTGGTTTGGTGACTTTCTGGTTTTGATTTGGATCCCGAAATTAGATCTGACTTTGGCTTAGTTTTCCCTCGTAGACCGGCATACCGAGGTATACTGAGGTATACCGACGGCATACTGATTTTGACCGACTTAATTTCTAGATATTTTTAGAGAACCCTGACCGGTATATCGATGATGTATTAGATTATACCGACGGTGTACCAATCCTGCCGACAGTTTTAGATATTTTTCTTGGCTGGCATACCGACGGTACACTAGGCTGTGCCGACGATATACCGATTTATGAACCTTATTTTTCCAGCATCTTTTTTGCCTTCTTGGAATGACATACTGACGGTATACTCTAGTATACCAAAGTTATAGTGATTTGTTGGAATCCATAACTTGTTGTGTTCTTCATGTCTCTGGACCGGTATACCGATAGTATACCTATCGTGTTCTCTTTTGTATGTGAAATTTTTTCTTGTGCTCCTTGATTGCTTATACCTGGCTTACTTTTAGGTATTGCTTGCATGTCTAATTATGCTATGATTGACCCGATACGACATTTTATATAGTTAGGGGCTTTACACCCTATATACACCTGCCCAGTACATGTTACCGATCGATATCCTGACTCGAACAGGCATATGTATTAGTAGAGGATAATTTATACTCTATGTACATATAGTTACGACCATGAATATTTATTAGTAGAGGATAATTTATACTCTATGTACATACGGATATGACCAGGCATATGTATTAGTAGAGGATGATTTACACTCTATGTACATATGGATACGATTAGGGATATGTATTAGTAGAAGATGATTTATACTCTATGTACAAATGGTTACGACCAGGTATATGTATTAGTAGAGGATGATTTACACTCTATGTACATATGGATACGACCAGGCATATGTATTAGTAGAGGATAATTTACACACTATGAACATATGGATACGACCAAGCATATGTATTAGTAGATGATGATTTATATTCTATATACATATTGACTCGACCAGATATCTGTATTAGTAGGGGACGATTACTCCCTATGTATATTTGACCTGTGTTCAGTAGGCAGTGGTTAGTATCAGCATTCTTGTATTTCCTGTTCGTGGCACTTTCTGTATGGCTTGAGTTGTGTACCTTAGCTCTGTATTTTTACCTGTGTAGTTGTGATTGATCTGTCTTGTGCATGTGTAGATACGATGTTCAATTATATTTTATGAGCCTTTACTTTCTGTTATAGTTATGTATATCGATAAGTGTCTTGAGACTAGGTTCAACTCGAAAAAATGAATCATAACCCTAGTCCTTGTTTGGTTTAAGGGTTATGATTCCTGTTTTGAGGAGTTCCTGAATCCTTTCATTGCTTGCCGACTTATCCTTACTCATGTTTTCTTTTCTTCTCCTTGGCATGTCTCGGTTATTTGGCATATTTTCTGTATCCAGTTATAATCATGTTTTTATGGTACTCTTTATATTTCTAGTAGTTTTATGCTTTTTAGCTTATTACCTTTCCTTTCTCAGGATAAGTGTTGTAGTAGCGTACGAGTCTCGATTCGCTTTTATTTATTCATGTTGCTTAGCGTATTGTAGCTCTATGCAGCTTTGCTGGTTTTAGTTCCTAGATTGGATTCCTTTGTGGTTCTTGATATTTGGGGGTCTGACCCCACTAGTTTTACTTGACCAGATCCAGTAGCAGAGCCTAAGGATCTTACTTTCCTACCCGCAGATGATGACTACCCGAAGCACCCGACAGCCTGAGTGGGTTCCTTCTATCCCCACTAGATCTCGTACTGCTTATTCTTTTAAGGCATTTAACCTTCGAGGAAGATTAGCTCATGTTTTGATATTCTGCCAATGGGCCATGACATGATTAGCATACTCTAGACCATGGCTAGTATTGATCATGTATGACTTATACTCTGCTAGTTCTCCATTTTGTATTTCTAGCTTCATGATCATCTATGTATATTTAGTTTGGAATGCTTTACTATTTTTCTCCAGATGATCTTATTGCTTGCGTATTGCTTATCTGCTTGGGATTTAGACACCTAGGACCATTGAAATAGGAATGACTGATGGATTGTAGTATTACCCCCATGTTTTATAGCTTCACCGTATATATGGATGTCACAACCACATTTTCTAGGAAATAATATTTTAGTAATTTCCTATTTAATTAAATATTGTGCATGATAAATAATTATTTATTATATTATTTAATTGTTGTTAGATTTTAGTTATTTAATTTGGACTTGTGTTAGTGGATCTAACTAGTTAGTTTAGACCCATGGACCAATATGAATTAATTGGTTAGAACTTAGCCCATTTAGAAAGTCTATTGTTAAGGAGATGGATTAAATTAATTAAATCATTAGACTAGAAGTTTCATTCCTTGATTATTTCTTCATGAGAGGCCCCAAGGGGTATAGTGGACATTTTATAGTAGCTCGAGGGAGGGAAAATAAGGGCCGGCCTATTTATAAAGGGGGGAGGGAATTCTCTCTCATCTTTTCATTCCAAAACTAGATCTAGAATTTTTCTCTACCAAATTTCTTCATTCCTATTTCATTTTCCTACAAAATTTTATTCCAATTCCTTCCAAAATCACCATTAGAGACTTGAGAAACAAGAATCTAGAAGAAGAAAGCAAGGATCTACAAGTTAGGAGCAAGAATCCACAAGTTAGAGGTAATTTTATCTCAATTGAAGGTTTCATTGGGAATCCATCTCCCAATAGGTATAATTCACTTTTTTCCTTTAAATTAGGTTCTAAATCTGAATTTAACAATGGAAAATCAACCCATATGCATAGGCTACCCATAGGATTAGGTTTTGTGTTTATAGGAGGCCTATTGAGAAAGTTTGGTGCTTTTTGTGTCAATTTTGGAGGAATTCCAAGATTGACAATTGTTGTGTGTCAATTGATCCTATAGATCAATTTTGTATGTGTTTGTGTGTTTGGGGTTAGTGTCGTGTCCATAATTGGGTACGTGTAAGTCGTATCCCAATAATTTGGTGATACGTGTTGATTTGGGAGTTTTTTTTTTTCCTCTGACACGAGACTTTGTACATGTTATATTTTGACACGGACAAGTAGATCTATATTTGACTCTTCGTATTGATCATAAATAATATATGTGACTTATTTGTATCCTTCGAGGTACGATTGGATGTGTGGTAGACTCGTGTCACATGCGTATCCTAGATCTAGTGGGATACGGTGTGATACTCTCCATATGTTGTGTAACTATATGTAGATCTAATTCTTGTGCTTTTAATTCATGAAGATTGTATTTGTGCATATATATATATATATATATATATATATATATATATATATATATATTTTTATTATATATACATTATAGTGTATATATAATTGTGCTTCTTGTATCCTAGATCTACGTATTATGTATGTACTAAGAGTATATATATTATATAGCCATTCTTCTATATATATAAATATATATATTATAGTATATATATTATGTGTAAATATGTATATATGTTGTTACAATATATATATATATATATATATATATATATATATATATATATATATATATGTATGTTGTTATTATTATATGTGTTTGTTAGGTACATATATTCTATATGGTTGTATTAATACATATATATATATGATACTATGTTGATTTTAGGTGATATTGTGTAGTATATACATATTGTAGCATGTATATATATATATATATGTATGTTTAATTGGATAATTATATTATATATAGTTGCTATATGATTATATATATATGCATATATGTATAATTATCAATATATTTATGTGTGTGTTGTTGCTATATAGTATTTATGTACATAACACTAGGAAGGGTGTATGTATAGTTTTTATTGGTATTTATATATATATATATATATATATATATATATATATATATATATATATATATATATATATATATATATATATATATTATAGTGCTTTGGCGTCGAAGGCATTGGTGACAGCCGTTGTCACTTGAATCAGCAGTAGTAGCAGCATCATTAATGACAGCAGCCACTGTCGTTAATATAGCAGCAGCAGCAGGAAACATAGGCAGCAGCAGCGACAACAGATCGGTGACGGCTGTAAACCGTCACCAAAATAGCAGCAGTAGTGGAAAAGTCAGCAACAGCGACAACAGCTTCAGCGACAGTCAGAACCGTCATAATAAGGGCAGCGTATCAGAATATCCGGTTTTCAGCACAGCTTTTAACGACAGTTGGCAGATTATATATATGATTATATACTTATAGATAGATATATGTATATATATATTGATATTAATATTAATATTGATGTAATATATTCTTAATTGCTAATTTCATTATATGTATAATAATTAGTATATGTATTATATATACGGGTAGTTAATATAACAAAGATTTTGGAAATTACCTTGAGGAACCAAGGTAATTGGGGATACCCAAGGTATTGAGTTTAGGGTACCAAGATTTGATTTAATATTATGATACCAAGTTGGTTCAAAACTACGGTACCTAATTAATGTTGTAATTGTGATTCTATATTATTATATATAATTGTTTGATATATATATAGTGATGTGTTACCTTAGAATTTACGTATCCGGAGATACGGTATCCTAACATTTAAGATATGATTTTTATGGCTTAGACTTTAGTATCTTGACACAATATTTGTGTTAGACTTGTGCAACCTAGAAATAGATAGTTGACCATAGTTTGACTATAGTTGACCATAGTTGGCCATAGTTGACCATAGTTGACTTTTGACTTAGAATTGACTTATTAACCTATAAGTTGACTAGGTTAACTTTTTTTTCTTTCCGGAACCTTATATTGATGTTGTATTCCATATCTAGGTCTTCGAGGCACCGTGTCAGACATCGGTAAGACTATTCATTGGACTTCAAGCAAGTACATTCTCTGATAGTTTCTTATTTATAATATCCTCTACGTTCATTGTATCTAGTATAGATATCCATATATTTTTTGACACGATGGTTACACGGATTGGTATATCCGGATCTCGTCATGAGATATTATTCTTTGGTATATGGTGTAGTTTCATTGATTATCTTGTACATGTACAGACACTGATTCTCAGGGAGACTAGCTATCTTCTTGGGGAATCCTGTGCCATAGCGTACCATGGTTGGATCTATTATACCAGTCAATATGGGGAGTATGTAGTGTAGATATGTGATCATACACATCTTGTATCTTGAATAGTATTAATCATACACAACACGTATGATTAGCCAGGCCATAAATCTTGTATCTTGTATCAAGTTCCCAAGCCGATCACATATTAAAGCTAGTACTCACACACTTAGACATTAGTATTCTTGCTATTTGACATATTGCTCATTATTGTATTATTTCAAGTATTTCCTTATTATATATATATCTCTCGTATCTATTATGCATCTTGTATATTCATATCTATTTACTGTTATATAGTTTTTATCATTAATTAGAACTACAGTTAGAGATGTACTCTGCTCATTTCCTGACTGGATATATTTTTCCAGATGATACTGAGGAGTGGTACCCTACCTATTATGGACCTCAGGATATTGTGGGTTTAGAGTCTGAGACCCTGGCCCAGGAGTGACTTATCCCAACTGAGATAATTGACCCAGGAGTAGTAGCTTCTTAATATTCTTTGTACTGGATTTATCTCCAGCATATTTTGTTATTTCTTTCAGACTCATTAATATATTATTTTAGACTCATGAGTTATATTATGACTATTCTATTTTTTAACTGATTCGTGCTCATTTCTATCTTAGTTCTGTGATTGAGTATATTATCATTGTTGGTGGTTCATTATATTGTTATATAGATTATCCAGACAACGTTCTACCGCCGATTCTGCGGCGTAGGCTGGACGTTGTTTTCGATTTGTACCCTTACACCGGGTGTGGGTCGTGACACATTTTTAGTGGTGGCCCATGCAGGTCTAGCTTCGCAAAGTATGTGATATCGTGGTAGTGAGATAATTTAGTTGTACTACTGCGAGCCTGCGATAGGATATAGGATATAGGCTGAGATACTCAATCACACTGAGGAAAATTCTTTTGATACAACTATTCTCCTTTGATATTGATACTTGATCTCTTAATTTGTTCTTTCCTTGAGTGTCTTACATCTTGTGCCATATTGATTCTTTCTTTCGCTTTGCCTCAGGATGCCGCCTAAGACTAGATTGCAGCAGGGGAGAGCAGCTTTTGAGAGGTCTGCGATATCTCGAGGGCCTGCATCAGTCACTTCTTTGATGATTGGAGTGTCAGCTGCTTTCGGAGGTCCACCAATTACTCAGAGGATTGTGCCAGCTATCTGAGGGGCTTCCACCTCTACCTCTTGTGCCAGCAGAGGCGACACAGTTGTTTACACTATTTCGTGAGATGCTCGAGGCATAGAGGACTCAGTCAGAGGCACATCAGAGGCAGACCGACGCTTTATGGTAGGGCATCGAGAGTGCTTATCATCTTGCTCGTACCGTAGTCGAGGGAGGAGTTTCGATCCAGCAGCAGGATGTTCCTCAGGTTGCTCAGCTTCGGCCAGGCAACATTCAGGACTTCAAGAAACTAGAGCCTAAGGTTTTCAAGGGAACGGAGGGCATCGTCTATGCTGATGATTGGCTCAAGGACATTGAGCATCTTATGAGGATGTCCCGTCTTTCTGAGGATCTGAAGGTTGAGGCAGTAGGACTTTAACTGTTCGACATCGCTCGTACTTGGTTCAGGAATGAGCCGATTCTGGTTGACTCAAGACAATCTTGGGAGGTATTCAAGGACCTCTTCAAAAAAAGTTCTTCGCCCGGGCAAACAGGCTAAACTTGGGGAGGCAGTTTGAGAGTCTCATTCAGGAGAGCATGTCTGTGGAGGAGTACGCTGCGGAGTTCGATAGGTTGAGCCAATTTGTAGAGTATCTAGTGAGAGAGACGAAGGTTTGAGCTATTCATTTTTGTGAGGGCTAAACTGGGAAGTGAAGATCCTCATTCCGTATTTTTATGAGACATACTCGGAGATACTTGCGGAGGCACGCAAGGTTGAGCAGGAGTTGGGTTTGAAGCCCAAGAGAGACCGTGATTCTTTTCTGGGGGCCAACGGCAGTGCAGTATCTGCCAAACGTCCTTATTTCCAGTCCAGACCTTTCCAGCAGCCACAATATAACCAGACTCCAGCTAAGGCACCTTTTTACCAGGCACCACAGCCGCAGAGACAGTTATAGCAAGCTTCATGCCATTGCTGCAAGAAGCCCGGCCACATCTGGGAAGTTTGCAGGAAGAGGTTGGGAGTTTATTTGTATTATGGTACTAAAGGGCATCAATTAAGGGAGTATCCTCGTCATGCAGTTCAGGGAGCAGGTTCAGCTCTGAAGGCACAAACGAGACCACCTGTGGCACAGCCGATTTCGGGCGTATCTCCGTTCGGACACGGAAAGTCGTGTCGCGGAGAAACGGGCATTTCGGGCGAATTTGGGGTTTTCGTCATCGCCGATTCTAAGTGCGTGCGCATTTTTGCCACGGACCTAGAATCGACACGGTAGCATTTTTTCTTGGATCTAGACATCGTTTAGGATCCGTGGGTAAATTTTGGGCCAATTTTGAGTTGGTTTGGTGTGCGTTTCAGGAGGATTTCTGAACCGCACACCGCGTGTTCGTCGAAATGACCGAACGGCCATTTCGGCGTAGTTTTCTAGTTTCGGGCTTGTGCTCGCGTTGGGTTAGCATCGGGAAGTGTGTGCTAAAATTCTTGGGCTATATTTTATATATTTATAGGTGTTTGGGCGTGTCGGGGCTGGTTGGGCCGTGCGTTGGTGAGCGTTGTGTGCATTGTTGTGTGTAGTGTTGTGTTTGGTGTATATATGTCTCTATATATATATACTTATATGTATGTATGTCCCCTATATATATATATATATATATATATATATATATATATATATATATTTATAGTTATGTGTTAGTGAGTGCTTGTGTGAGTGTGTTAGTGAGTGTGTGTGAGTGTGGGTTGGTGCTAGTGTATGTGTGTAGGTGAGTGTGTGTTTTGAGTGTGAGTGTATATATATATATATATGTATATATATATATATATATATATATATATATATATATATATATATATATATATATATATATATATATTAGTGTGTATAATATATATATATATAGATATATGTGTATATATATATAGATATGTGTTTGTGTATATAAGTGTGTGTGTTTGTGCATATGAGTGTGTGTGTTAATATGTATGTATAAGTATATATGTTAGTATGTGTATGAATATATATAAGTTAGTGTGTATATATATCTATAGAGTTATATATATATGTATATATATGTATGTATGTATATATATATATATATATATATATATATATAAATATATATAGTGATATATATATGTATATAGGAGTGTGTGTGTGTGTGTTTGAGAGAGAGGGGGGGGGGGAACTGGAACTGGACAGCAAACAACAGCAGCTGCTGTGGGACAGCAGCCACCACAGCAGCAGCAAACAGGGCAACAGCATTTTGCTGCATCTGCAGCAGCAGAAGTACAGCATCAGCAGCAGCAATTTGAGGAGTAGCAGCAGCAGTTTAAGCAACATGCGAGAGAGAGAGAGAGTAGAGAGAGGTATACATATATATATATAGATAGATAGATTAGTAGATAGTTAGATTAATAGTTAGGTGGATATATAGATTAGATAATAGATGGGATAGTTAGATATATGGATATTAGATACATATAGATAGATTGATAGATTAATAAGATAGATAGATATATAGTTATATAGCTAGCTAGATAGATAGATTAATACATAGATAGCTAGGTAAATAGATAGATATAACTATAGAATGATAGATAGATGGATAGCTAGCTAGATAAATAGATAGATAGAATTAGATTAGTTAGTTAGATATATAGATACATAGTTAGATTAAATGGATAGATAGATAGATAGATAGATGCCTAGATAGATAGATAAATAGATAGGTAGATAAATAGTTAAATAGTTAGATAGGTACTAGATAGTTAGGATATTAGATATCTAGATAGATATATATAAATAGATAGTTAGATAGATTAATAGATAACTAGTTAGATAGTAGATAGATAACTAGATAGGTTGATACTAGATAGGTAGATGGATAGGTAGAGGGATAGCTAGATATATAGATCTATATGTATAGGTAATATACATATAGCTAGGTAGATAGTTTAGATATCTAGATATAGATATACATATATATATATATATTATGTATGGGTAAGGTAAGGTATTGGTATATATATAGGTATATGCCTATATGTATTAGATATCTATATATTAGCCTAGCATTATAGCTAGAATAGATGTTTTATGCATAGTTAGTTAGCTAGAGGGGTAGTCGGGTTGAGTTTAGAGCGGTATCTCAATACCTTAAGATAACCAAGGTATTGGGTTTCGAGCGGGGTTTTTGAGCAATAGCCTAGAATAGTATTGGAGTAATTTTTATATGTATATGTGTATATATTTACGCGTGCTAGCATAGGTTTTAGCGGGTTTAGGCGGGGTGCGTAGCCTAGGTTGAGGTATCGGATACCGAGGGTATCCCGGTATCTCAAGGAGGCGAGTTTGAGAGTTTTCTAGCTTAATGAGCTCGGTTTGGCCTAGAATTCACGAGCACCCTAGTTAACCTAGACTTGACCGTAGTTGACTCGGTTGACCGCCAAAGTCAACTTTTGACCTAGTTTTGATCCAGAGTTGACTTTTTGGACCTAGAGTTAACTTTTTGACCAGATTTTACCTATTTGACCCGTTTGACCTAGAACGACCCTAGAAGCCTATTTTTAATTATTTTAATATCTGTTTAACTTATTAGAAACCCTGTTTAATCTTGTTTTTCGTAATAGGTCCTTGCGATACCGGTTCGGATCGCCAGTTGCTCAGGACGTCAGGCGAGTATATTCTCTGATAGTTTTCATTATCTGATGATTATTATGATTCAGCTTCTAGTATACTATCATCTGATTATTCTAGCACAACACGGGATACTGACTGGTATTTCTGGATTTATTTACTTGCGACACGTACATTTCATGTTTCTGGCCTCTATTCTGGAATCACTACTGGCATCACCTACAGGCATCACTACAGGCATCACTCATGTTTTAGGCTGGACTCATCTTGATTTACGTGTCGGGTCTCGGATCCACTAGTATTAGTCGGGGCAGGGAAATACTCGAGTAGACATGTAAATATTTCCATCTGGAATTATCAGGAATTACTCCCTCTGATCTAATCTGGAATGATAGCTGCCGTGCACCCAGTGCACGGTGAGACGTACTTACCCCTAGCCGTTTACATGTCGAAACAAGTATTTCAAAGACACCGAGTTCATTCTTTATAGTCTGGACTCTCTTGCATTTCTTGTTGGTCTCACTTACATATTTTTGGACCTGACTCACTACATGTATTTTATGCTGGACTCACTACACGTTCATTTGCACGGACTTGATCTTAGCTTAGATTTTCTGTATCTTGCAGTTATTACTATCTTGCTTTGATATCCATGCATCTTTACCTTTATGCACCGGTTATACATATTTTCTTGTTTCATACTTGCTTCATTCTTTTTGCTACTTGCTATAACTGTTTTATAGTTTTTATTATTTAAATGGAACTGCTGTTAGAGATGTACTTGCTCCAGTCCTGACTGGACATATTTTTTAGAGTATCCGGAGGAGTGGTGTCTGACATTTTATGGACCTGAGCCTGTCGATGGTGCAGACAGGGACCCTCTAGTTTAGGGTAATTTTCGGGTTGGTAGTCGGGATCACTGAGACCTGATTGTTGTTTTTATTAGCTTTTAGCACCGGATTTGTCTCCGGTTTTGGATTGAGACCTTGTATTGTATATTATTTTGGATGATGTATTATTATTATTGATGTTGTGATTGTGGTTGTAGTTGTTGGTTAGACTTTGGAGTTGTTAGTCTTCTTGTTATCTTATCGTGCTTAGATTCGTGATTGAGTACTTGATTATCATTATGATATTTGCTCCTACATTTGGAGTTGAGATATTGACAGGTTTATATATTAATTATGTGGTTGCCCTCCTTTTGGAGATGTCATGGCAAATTTTTTTGTGAGTTATCTAGATAGTTGACCTAGACAGCGTTCTACCGCCGATGCTGCGGCGTAGGCTGGACGTACCCACGACTCATGCCCAATTTTTTGGGTGCGGGTCGTGACACATTTTTGGTGGCGGCCCCATGCAGGTCTCGATTCATAATTAGTACAATGTCGTGGTGGTATAACAACTTAGTTGTACTGCTGCGAGCCTGCTATAGGATCTAGGATCTAGGATGAGAGTGTATTCAATCACGACTAAAAACAATTCCAATCTAATTATTCTGAAATTGTTTTCTTTTGAAATATTACTGTCCTTCTTTGATGATATCGTATCTTGTGCTGTATTGACTTCTTTTGATCTGTGTTCAGGATGCCTCCGAAGACACGATCCCATCGTACCGTTCTAGCAGTTGCCACTGAGAGGTCTGCTACCTCTCGTCCAGCTCGTATTCAGGGAGCTGCTACCGCTCCACTCACCACTCCTGCGGTTGAGGGAGCATCTGCTTCTCTCGGGGATCCTCTTTCACCTGTTGATCCGAGGACTACCCTATTCGTTCCAGTAGTTCCTCCACCACTTTCTGCTCTAGTAGATGTCGTACAGTTGTTTGCGTTCTTCAGGGAGATGATGGACGTGCAGCACCGTCAGGTGGATGTGATGAGGCTGGGCATTGAGAACGCCCACCAGGTGGCCATGACGGCAGTGGATAGAGTGGCACAGATTCAGCTACAGGCAGATCAGATTCAGCATCCGAGGCCGGGTAGTATCATTGACTTTCAGAGGATGCGGCCCAAAGAGTTCCGTGGTACAGAAGGGATCCTGTTCGCGGATGACTGGATAGAGCAGATTGAGGGCATCTTCAGGCTGGCACAGATTCCAGACAGCATACAGATAGAGGCAACGGGCAGTCAGGTGTTCGACCTCGCTTTGATGTGGTATCGTACAGATACGAGGATCGCGGCGCCAGGGCTTACTTGGGAGGCTTTCAAGAGGCTTTTTAAGGAGAAGTTTTTTCCAGATGTGCCGCTCAGTGCTTTGGAGAGCCAGTTTGAGGCACTCGTCCAAGGGAGCATGACGGTGGATGAGTACGCAGCGGAGTTCTGCCGTCTGGGCAGATTTGTAGAGGGCTTGAGCGAGGCAGCAAAGGCGAGGAAGTTTCGCAAGGGCTTGGTTATGGCGGTCAAGTCTTTGACCAAGAGCGACCGCGAGGCGACTTTCGAGCAGATAGTGGAAGATGCTCAGAGAACAGAGGATGACTTGGAGCTCAAGTCCAAGAGAGGTAGGAATGATTCAGGCAGTGCGAGTGGCAGTGCGGGACCAGCTAAGCGTCCCTATATGCAGAAGGCAGCGCAGCAGGGTCAGGATCAGAGGGTGCCCACTTGTGCCTACTGCAGAAAGGCAGGACACACTTGGGATATTTGTAGGAGGAGGTTGAAGGTGTGTTTGTTCTGTGGATCCGCTGCTCACCAGATGCGAGATTGCCCCACTGCACCTTCATTGGGTGGAGCACAGGATCAGAGAGTTAGAGCTAGGCCACCTGTGGCACAGCATCATGCCCCGCACCAGCAGAGAGATACACCCCAGCAGGGCAGGGCTTATGCGTTGACGGTCGAGGAGGCCGATGCTACGGGTGTCGGGTTAGCAGGTCTGTCTCTTTGTTCTTCTTCCTGTCCTTTTCCATTCCTTGTAGTGTGCTTCATTAGTACCTATTAGACTTTTCTTTGTGCTGTGGTAGATAGTGTAGTGACCCTGATTGAGACTGTGATAACACGACCAGTAGGACCATGATCTTGTATGTTGTATAGGTAAAATTTCTTGACTATGATTGTTGGGGGTTTGACCTAGAGTGAGTGTGATTGACTTTAAATTTTGAGGACAAAATTTTCTAAGAAGGATAGGCTTGTCACCACCCCATTTCTAGAGCCGGGTATTTTTTTTAATTTTAATTTAGTTAATTGTGTATTATTTATATTTAATTATATTTATATTTAATTAATGATTGTATTATTTTATATTGATTGTTTTAGGATTTTGGCTAGCCTGGACCCATGTCGGACCCTAGTGGACCCATGTCCGACCCAGCCCACACCCCTGTGAGACCTATTTTTGGGTTTAGAATATTTATTATATTTTTAGTGGGTTAGTTGGAGAGATTTGGAGTTAGTTTGAGTGCTTTTCGAACTCAAAACCCAAAACCGAGTTACGGGAGGGCATTTTGGACATTTGCCAACTTGTAACCCCCTTTAATTTAGCATGGCCGGCCCTATTATTCACTCCCAGACCGTGAGCACAGCAGGAGCAGCCCCCACTCTCCTATTTTTATCTTCTTCTCTTTTTTTCTTCTCCACTCATTTTTCTTCTTCCTTTCTCCTTTCCACTTCAAGTAAGTCCATTTTTCTTTCTTCCTTCTTCCATTTTTTCTACTTATGTTAACCCTAACCCTACATTCTTCCCCTGCCTAGGTAGGTAGAGCTTAGATTTGGTGTTGGAGCTAGATTTGGGAGCTTGGAAGCTTTGTTTGGTGGATTTGGAGTATTTTGGAGACTTTGGCTTGGGATTCCAACTCCCAAAAGGTAAACCCTAATTTTTCCTCTTGTAATTACTTTTTTATAGTATAATTAATAGTTTAGAACCTTCCTAGACCCTTAGGCTACCCGTGGGAGGAAGTTGGAACTAGTTTGGTTGAGTTTAGAGACTTTAACACTAGGTTTTGTGTCAATTTCGGGTGAAATCCGAATTTGGTCCAATTTTGGGTGATGCCCTAGGTTAGACGGACCTAGGTAGACGTTGTCGGGTGTCTTGAGGGTGAGTGCGTGTCTCCGTTCGGACACGGGAAGTCGTGTCGCTGAGAAACGAGCGTTTCGGGCGAATTTGGGGTTTTCGTTGTCGCTGATTCTAAGTGCGTGCGCGTTTTCGCCACGGACCTAGAATTGATGCGGTAGTATTTTTCTAGGATCTAGACATCGTTTAGGACCCGTGGGTAAATTTTGGGCCGATTCTGAGTTGGTTTGGTGTGCGTTTCAGGAGGATTTCTGTCACGCCCCAGTCCCAAAATGCCGAGGGACCGGACACGTGGCAATGGTCAGCAGTACGCACCGATGGACAAACCCAATTTAATGGATCCATCAGGGCATACTTAAGCTGTAAAATCAAGTCTACAACAATCATGGCACAACTAATCTCATCCACACAATATATAAAATATGATCCACAGAATAAATAAGGAATGTAAATCATCAACTAGTCTCACAAAGTGCTTCGGGGAACAACCCGATAAATAATCTGAGACAATGGTTCAACAGACCAGAAATAAATGACTGAAATAAATAAATACTGAGCAAGAAACATGGATGCTCAGGAGAAGTCCTCGGCTAACACCTCATCCTCGGATGGCGGTACAGCTCCTGGATCAGCTCCTGCTCCGGTCTCGTATACCTCGGGATAGATCTCGTCCTCAAATCCTGGGGACATAATCCGGATCCAGGTCCTCAGGGGACATAGTAAGGTACAAGAAAGCTCATGCCAAAATAAATGCAGTATAGCAGATAATAAAATAAATAGGGTAAGCTACATAACCATCTATGTGAAAATGCAAGTGAGAGCATCACAAGTACTCAGGCTGTGCCACTACAAGCTCTGTGTCTGGGAGCCGGTAGTGGAAATAAACACGTAATGTGCCTAGCTCTGCTACGAGAGTCTACGGCATCACAATAGTAGTAGATATATATAGAAAACAGCCTGTAGCCTGTGTGTCTCTCCCCACCCAATGTAACCACGCATATCATGACCATAACGTCTCATGTCCATGTCAAGCGGGATCATCACTAATGCAACAAGTCATATGTATCTATGAATATAGTATCTCTGTCAAGTCTTGTATTCTATACAGAATCACCACGAATATCTCGAAAATATCCTGTCTCATGAACAGTGTCAAGTGTCCTGGGTCGTATGGTACTTGATAAGACAAGTACGAGAATATAAAGTGTCACGAATGTCCATCTCTAAATGACAGTACCCAACACTGCGTACAGTGTTGGCACCCGAATAATAATTGGACTCTAGGTACGTCACACGGTCCTAGGTTGAGCATGCACAGCAATATAAATAAAGCAAGAAAAATATATATAAAGACTGCAAAGTTTGGCAAGGTACACTTGCTTGATGTTTGAATATCAACAGTCGTCCCGGTATTAGTGGATCCTGTGGGTACTCCTCCAAAAGCTATAATAAACATCACCAACCGTCTCAGAAGATATAAAATAGCTAGAAACGCCTGTCCTTAAGTCCAATTTGGACGGAAGGGCAAAAATGACATTTTCGGGCCAAAGCGGGGTCCATATGTGGGCCACTTTGCACCGGAAAGCGTGTCAGGGTCAAAGGTCTCCAAATTTGCCAAACTTAGTGTCTATAAGTTAGGAATGATGATACAAACCCAACGGAACTTTCAAAATTGGATTTCGATGAGCCGATCACAAAATCGCCCGTTAAGTGGAGCCTGTGGGGCCCACAATATGCGATTTTGTCAACGTTCTCAGAATCAAACCAAACTTGGGTCACAGGACCAGCGTATTGCTACGAGTCCGATGGTGCAAGTTTCGTCTCGATTCGACGTGTGTACACAAAGTTACAGCATGTTCCAGAAAGGACGGATACGGGACGGTGTCCGCGGATACGCGTTGATTCCGGTGTGCACGCACATCCGAATCGACTTCTGCTAAATCCTACACGTCCGTATCAACGACGCGCATGTTTCGGTTAAGACCACGTACGACCAAGTCGTCCCGTTTGGCGGGGCGCACTCAGTTCCGGGGTGAAACAGGGCGTTGTTGTTCCTGTTTTTGGATCGTGGTGTGCGATCACCACAGGACGCGATGCACCGAGCGGGTTGCACGGGCACCGAGAGGGTTATACAGTCTACGCGTAGCAACTGACAGAAACTAAATCGGAGTTCCGAGGCGAGAGAAAATGATACCTGAACATGGCTCCGCGAACGCTGAATTCCACGTGTTCGAGAGTCAACTTCGTGTCCTGGTCGAGAGTTCCCGCGTCCTCGTGTCTGCCGTGAGTCCTGGCTAGGGCTCTGATGGAGACCACAGAGGGGGCTTCACCGGAGGGGTCGGGCTCGAGGTCGGGCTGGGGCAGTGGCTCCGCACAGTCTGGTCGGAGCGGGGCTAGGTCGACGACGGGAGCAGAGTCGAACAGAGGGGCGGCGGATGCTGTCGGGTCGGGCTCGGCGACGGGAGCAGAGTCGAACAGAGGGGCGGGGTCGTGGGGAGAAGAGGAGGCTGCCGTGGGGTAAGTCGACGGCAGGCGGAGAAGAACTCGGCCTGGCGGAGGTGGAGAGTCGGGCTCGGAGTGCGGGGAGTCGCTGGCGGCTAGCTAGGGTTCCGGTCAGGACGGGGAGCGGCGACTAAGGAGAAAGAGCGAGGCGGCTGCTGTGGGGATCTCGAGGAGGCGGCTGCCTAGGGCACGAACGAACGCCGAGGCACACTTATAGGGCCGCCGCCGGGTCGGAATCACTGTTCCGACCCAAAATGAATTTTAGGGTTCGGTTGGGTTGCGGATCTGGGGCGGGTTTGGCTCGGATCCGACCCGACCCGACCCAAATGCGGTTCGGTTCAGGCTTGGGTTTGGATTTGGCTCGGTTTGGTTTAGGTTTAGCTAGGTTTGGTTTTGGTTTAAAAAGTTAATAGTTTTTAAGGCTTTAAACGCGTTTCCGGAGTCCAATAAATTCACTGAAAAATACCCTGCGTTCGGTTTTCTATTTACAACCATAAAATATTATTTCCATAATATTTTAACACCAATGTACAGCATTTAAAATTCTTTAGATCACCATCACCTTTGTTTTAAATTCCAGAAAATACCAAAAAATCGGGAAAAATTATATTAAAATTTCTCTGAAAATTAGGGTGTTTGCAATTTCTGAACCGCACACCGCGTGTTCGTTGAAATGATCGAACGGCCATTTCGGCATGGTTTTCTAGTTTTGGGCTTGTGCGCGCATTGGGTTAGCATCGGGGAGTGTGTGCTAGAATTCTCGGGCTATATTTTATATATTTATAGGTGTTTGGGCGTGTCGGGGCCGTTGGGCGTGCGTGGTTGAGCGTTGTGTGCATTATTGTGTGTAGTGTTGTGTTTGTGTATATATGTCTCTCTATATGTATACTTATATGTATGTGTGTCCCTATATATATATATTTATAGATATGTGTTAGTGAGTGCTTGTGTGAGTGTGTTAGTGAGTGTCTGTGAGTGTGGGTTGGTGCTAGTGTATGTGTGTAGGTGAGTGTGTGTTTGAGTGTGAGTGTGTGTATATATATATATATATATATATATATATATATATATATATATATATATATATATATATATATATATATATATATATATATATATATATTAGTGTGTATATATATATATAGATATATGTGTATATATATATAGATATGTGTTTGTGTATATAAGTGTGTGTGTTTGTGTATATGAGTGTGTGTGTTAATATGTATGTATAAGTATATATGTTAGTATGTGTATGAATATATATAAGTTAGTGTGTATATATATCTATAGAGTTATATATATATGTATATATATGTATGTATATATATATATAGTGATATATATGTATATAGGAGTATGTGTGTGTGTGTTTGAGAGAGGAGGGGAGAACTGGAACTGGACAGCAACAGCAGCAGTTGCTGTGGGGCAGCAGCCACCACAGCAGCAGCAAACAGGGCAGCAGCAGCAGCATTTTGCTGCATCAGCAGCAGCAGAAGCACAACATCAGCAGCAGCAATTTGAGGAGTAGCAGCAGCAGTTTAAGCAGCATGCGAGAGAGAGAGAGAGGTATACATATATATATAGATAGATAGATTAGTAGATAGTTAGATTAATAGTTAGGTGGATATATAGATTAGATAATAGATGGATAGTTAGATATATGGATATTAGATACATATAGATAGATTGATAGATTAATAAGATAGATATATATATAGTTATATAGCTAGCTAGATAGATAGATTAATACATATATAGCTAGGTAAATAGATAGATATAACTATAGAATGATAGATAGATGGATAGCTAGCTAGATAGATAGATAGATAGAATTAGATAGATAGTTAGATATATAGATACATAGTTAGATAACTGGATAGATAGATAGATAGATAGATGCCTAGATAGATAGATAAATAGATATGTAGATAAATAGTTAAATAGTTAGATAGGTACTAGATAGTTAGATATTAGATATCTAGATAGATATATATATAAATAGATAGTTAGATAGATAATAGATAACTAGTTAGATAGTTAGATAGATAACTAGATAGGTAGATGGATAGGTAGAGGGATAGCTAGATATATAGATCTATATGTATAGGTATATACATATAGCTAGGTAGATAGTTTAGATATCTAGATATAGATATACATATATATATTTATGTATGGGTAAGGTAAGGTATTGGGTATATATATAGGTATATGCCTATATGTATTAGATATCTATATTTTAGCCTAGATTATAGCTAGATATATATGTTTATGCATAGTTAGTTAGCTAGAGGGGTAGTCGGGTTGAGTTTAGAGCGGTATCTCAATACCTTGAGATACCAAAGTATCTCAATACCTTAAGATAACCAAGGTATTGGGTTTCGAGCGGAATTTTTGAGCAATAGCCTAGGAATAGTATTGGAGTAATTTTTATATGTATATGTGTATATATTTACACGTGCTAGCATAGGTTTTAGCGGGTTTAGGCAGGGTGCGTAGCCTAGGTTGAGGTATCGGATACCGAGGGTATCCCGGTATCTCAAGGAGGCGAGTTTGAGAGTTTTCTAGCTTAATGAGCTCGGTTTGGCCTAGAATTTCAGGAGCACCATAGTTTGACCTAGACTTGACCGTAGTTGACTCGGTTGACCGCCAAAGTCAACTTTTGACCTAGTTTTGACCCATAGTTGACTTTTTGGACCTAGAGTTGACTTTTTGACCAGATTTCACCGGTTTGACCCGTTTGACCTAGAACGACCCTAGAAGCCTATTTTTAATTATTTTTTATCTGTTTAACTTATTAGAAATCCTGTTTAACCTTGCTTTTCATAATAGGTCTTTACGACAACGGTTCGGATCGCCAATTGCTCAGGACGTCAGGCGAGTATATTCTCTTATCTGATGATTATTATGATTCTGCTTCTAGTATAGTATCATCTGATTATTCTGGCACAACACGGGACACTGACTAGTATTTCTGGATTCATTTACTTGTGACACGTACATTTCATATTTTTGGCCTCTATTCTGGAATCACTACTGGCATCACCTACAAGCATCACTACAGGCATCACTCATGTTTCAGGTTGGACTCATCTTGATTTACGTGTCGGTTCTCGGATCCACTAGTATTAGTCGGGGCAGGAAAATACTCGAGTAGACATATAAATATTTCCATCTGGAATTATCAGGAATTACTCCCTCTGGTCTAATCTGGAATGATAGCTGCCGTGCACCCAGTGCACGGTGAGCCGTACTTACCCCTAGCCGTTTACATGTCGAAACAAGTATTTCAAAGATACCGAGTTCAATCTTTATAGTCTGGACTCTCTTTCATTTCTTGCTGGTCTCACTTACATGTTTCTGAACTTGACTCACTACATGTATTTCATGCTGGACTCACTATACGTTCATGTGCACGGACTTGATCTTAGCTTAGATTTTCTGTATCGTACAGTTATTACTATCTTGCTCTGATATCCATGCATCTTTACCTTTATGCACCAGTTATACATATTTCCTTGTTTCATACTTGCTTCATTCTTCTTGCTACTTGCTATAACTGTTTTATAGTTTTTATCATTTAAATGGAACTGCTGTTAGAGATGTACTTGCTCCAGTCCTGACTGGACATATTTTTCAGAGTATCCGGAGGAGTGGTGTCCGATATTTTATGGACCTGAGCCTGTCGATGGTGCAGACAGGGACCCTCTAGTTTAGGGGTAATTTTCGGGTTGGTAGCCGGGATCACTGAGACCTTGTTGTTATTTTTATTAGCTTTTAGCACCGGATTTGTCTCCGATTTTGGATTGAGACCTTGTATTGTATATTATTTTGGATGATGTATTATTATTATTGATGTTTTGATTGTGGTTGTAGTTGTTGGTTAGACTTTGGAGTTGTTAGTCTTCTTGTTATCTTATCGTGCTTAGATTCGTGATTGAGTACTTGATTATCATTATGATATTTGCTCCTCCGTTTGGAGTTGAGATCTTGACAAGTTTATATATTGATTGCGTGGTTGACCTCCTTTTGGAGAGGTCATGGCAGATTTTTTTTCGAGTTATCTAGATAATTGACCTAGACAGCGTTCTATCGCCGATGCTGCGGCGTAGGCTGGACGTATCCATGACTCATGCCCGATTTTTTGGGTACGGGTCGTGACAATATATCTCTCGTATCTATTGTGCATCTTGTATATTCATATCTATTTACCGTTATATAGTTTTAACATTGATTAGAACTGCTGTTAGAGATATACTCTGCTCCTTTTCTGACTGGATATATTTTTTCAGATGACACTGAGGAGTGGTACCCTACCTATTATGGACCTCAGGATGTTGTGGGTTTAGAGTCTGAGACCCTGGCTCAGGTGGGACTTATCCTAACTGAGACAGTTGACCCAGGAGTAGTAGCTTCTTAGTATTCTTTGTACTGGATTTGTCTCCAGCATATTTTGTTATTTCTTTCAGACTCATTGATGTATTATTTTAGAATCATGAGTTGTATTATGACTATTCTATTCTTTATCTGATTCGTGCTCATTTCTATCTTAGTTATGTGATTGAGTATATTATCATTGTTGGTGGTTCTTATATTGTTAGATAGATTAACTAGACAGTATTCTACCGCCGATTCTGTGGCGTAGGCTGGGCGTTGTTTTCAACTTGTACCCTTACACCGGGTGCGAGTCATAATAATGGAGTACCGATGTGTTCCAAGTAAACGTAGCTGGCCATTGTTATCCCCTGCTCTCCAGTATTCTAGTTCTGGGGCGTGACATCCTCCCTAATATCTCGCATTTGATACACTACACTATAACACATGAAAACCACATCAAACCTACTTAAACACTCTCCCACAACCCTCACTAGCACCAACAATAATCTATCAAATACCTACGGTGCATTATTCTACAATACCCACCAAAACCATGATAATCCCTTGATACAACTCCCCTACATCACAATACACCACCAAGTGTATAAAAGATAGTTCCTATATCAAATATAACTAAGATTAAGTACAAATAAGTATTACAAATGGATTAATAACAAATTGACACAAAAGAGCACTAATTGTGAAGAATTACCAATCCTTCACCCCCGTATCATAGCGTATCATGATACACACTGCCCTTAACCAATTATGGATACGCCAACCCTCTCAAAACATGCTTTCCACTCCAAAATCTCCTATGAAATATTTCTAAAAATACCTAGTGGTCCAAATTCGAATTTTCTCTAATTTGGCCACAAAAGTCAATATAACTTTTTATAGGTCTCCTATGAACCTAGTTCTTCTTCCTATGGGTAGCCCTCAGCCAAGAGAAGGTCAAAAAAAGTTTATTTCATCTTTTACAACTAAAATAATAAGAGGGACAAGAGTTTTATCTATTGGGGATGGATTCCCAATATAATGCACCAAGGAGACACAATGAGATGGATGAATACCTCCTTCAAGCAATGCTCCACTCCCAAGCTTTCTTTGCTCCTCAAAGATTCTTAGAATTAGTTTGGAATAAAGAAATGAGGGTGGATTTGGTAGAGAAAGGATTTGGACTGAAGTAGATTTAGGGAAAATGGGAATGAACTAATTAGGAAAGTGAATGGAGGCTATTAAATGAACTAAATGAGGCTAAACATGTATATATATATATATATATATATATATATATATATATATATATATATATATATATATATATATATATATACCCTCTCATTCTGTCATGAATATGATATATTAACATTGGGAGGAATATTCTATTCTTGAGTCCAAATAGGTGTAATGGACCCTATTCTAGTCATGACTAATAATTAATTAAACTATTGGGTCATGCGTCATGTCAAGTCTAGTTATACACTAATGACAAATCTAAATAATGTCCTAGTCCACTAACAAAAAATAATATTTATAATATATAAAATATACACAATATAAAAATAATATAAAATGATAAAAATACCCCTCTCCAGGAATTAGTTAGTTACATGAATACTTCACTGGTGCTTCCATCTAAATCCTAGAATAATGAGTCAATTTAGTGGAAACACGTTTCCTCCTCTGGCTCTGAGCCTTCAGGAGTTATCGGAGGTGTGAGATACCTAAACCATGACCGATTTTCTGGTAATAATTTTCAGACTTGCCTTTTAGAGAGAGGTGACGTATAAGGGTATGTTTTTCTTTTCCGTAATTGAGTCATTCGCCAGACTCTAAGTTATAGCCCATCTTTTGAATGATAACCTTAGCTGCCGGCTGTAACGATAAAATTGTAATTTTCTACCATTGTCATCAAAATCTTCGTCATGTGTAATCTTTTTGTTCCTAACCTTGTCAAAAAAGTATTTGACGTTGATCATTTTTTCTTGCTGGGACTATGAAGAAGGCATCTTCATAGAAACTATTTGATGTACCATTCTAAAATGGTGAGGCCATTGGCATGGACAGAGGTTCATAAGCATACATGGCCTCTAAGAACCCTTCTGCCAAAGGATCAATATCGATATAGTGCGAAGGAGAATCCTTTTTATTTATAAAATACACTATTTCTTCCTCCTCTACATAATCAACTGAAGCTTCATCCTTGACTGAAGGCTTAGTGAGATTGATGACCAAAGGTTGGTTTCTGGCATTGGTTGCTTGTTAAGACAAAGGTCAATTACAAGTGGAGGTATTTTCTTAATGAGGTTTATCACCAGTGGCTCCTTTACTTTCTTCTCATGCATCGGCTTCCGGAGGTTGATGACAAGAGGCTCCGAAGGGGTTAGACGAGTAATAAGCCCTTTGACTCGGATCACGAGAGGTTCCTCCTTTGGAATATCCTTAACTTTCGTAAACAACTTTATTAGGTTCCTCTTCTGTGTACTCTGGTGTACAGAGCAGAAAGTCAGAATAATAAGCTTCGATATCTTTGAATGGGTTGAGGTCAGCGACCTCTGACTTGACTTCTCTCTGACTATCTACATACTTGAAATACTGGTGCAGGATGGAAGGTACTATCTTGTGCTCGTATATCCATGGTCGTCCCAGCAAGACATTATAGGATACATCTGATTTGATCACATAACATGTGACTTTGGTCTGTACATCATCTATCTGAATCTTTAGGCATATCATCTCCAGCGGTCAACTTCTTCCAGTATTGAAACCCAAGATTATCGTGGTAGTAGCTGATAGGTTATGTGTCGATATTCTCAGAGTTCGCAATAAGCTCTTAGGATTGATACTAAGTGATGAACCTGGATTGATGCAAATCTGACTTACTTTGATAGAACCAAGGTAAATAGTGTAGTACAGAGGCCTATCATGTTTGTTGTCTTTGAGTAGCATATCATCTTGTATGTAGGAGATATTAGGATTCTTTTCCATCATGTTGTGGCACTCAGGACATGCTATCGGCTCTTGGTCTAGAGTCTTGAGATGAGATAAGCATGAATCTGCATGGATTAGTACCTTACTCAAAGTATCACGGTTCTTATTTGATAGACGAACAACTCAAATATGGAAAGTTGAGCCGGTGTATTAGCTAGCTGCACCAATATATCGAAGTTGTATGGCTTCTCAAGTCCCTGAGGTAGATTCTTCTTCAGAGATTTGTCGAAGCATGTCTCCTTATTTTTCCCTTTCTCTATTGCAATAGGTCTTGAAGGACCAGATTTATCACTGACTGGAGCAACTGGAGTCGAAGAGGTGGAAGAAGCAGCATGAGTCGAAGAGGTGGGAGGAGCAGAAGGAGTATCTTTTGAGGTAGACTCATAAGTCTTAAGATATTCTTTCTCGGACCTAGTGCCGGCCACAACTTTTTCTTCAGGCATTGGAGAGAGAAGTGCCATATGACAGGACTTGACCTTCATCCTTGTATATCTCTTCTTTGGACGAGTTTGCTGGTAGCACCCTTGTATCCTAATCCGTTGAGGGACTTTCTAGGACACCCTTGGGCGGTAAAGGAACATGTAACCCTTTATCGAAGTTCAGACCTTCGGCCTTTTGGAATCATATCTCATCTTTTGCATAAGATAAATAGACTATTAGCTGTACTGATGGAACTTAGGTCCCTCGTCCGAGTAGTGATCGATAAAAATCATATTCAATGGCTTATTTTTTTAAATTTTCTTCTTGGACTTAGAGTTGGAAGATACTGCTTCCTATTCCAAGTCTGGTAGCAAGTCAGGATGAATCCACATTACTTCACCACGGTATGTGGTAAGGGGCACCAATCCTTCTGTTTGACCTCAAGCTGGCGGAAGATTGACTATTTCTATGGTAGTCCTAGGTATTGGAATAACACTGTATGGGACTTCTTGAGCTAGAAAATCCCCAAATTGTAGTAATACCAAGTTGGCAGAGAGTCTTCTTGTCATTGTGAGGAGTGATTGCTTTGGAGTATATCAACTGCTGGATCTTTTTATTTAGTACATAGCATGCTTTTGTGGGGTGATGTATGTAACGATGGAAGAGACCATACTTAGGATCATCCGTCTCATTGGCTTCCTCCGGCCGTTTGATATCCGACAACTATAGTTTGTTGCTCTTTACTAAGCAGTCGAAGATGCTGATGATGTCACCCTCATCAAAAGAATATTCTTCTTTGGGCTTTGAAGACTCTGAAGGTTTCTGTGCTAGCGGAGAGGTAGGTCTTTTAGAGACATTTATGGAAAGGGCCTCTTTTCTTTTTTTGTTGTGATTGCTTGCGTTATTAAGAGGGTATTTCCCTTTATCCTCTATGCTGGGCATTCACAATCCTAGCAAGCATGCTTCCTTCGCGGTACCTTCGACGGCTTCAAAACGTATGATGAATGTCATCCAATCTTGAAAATGGGTAGGGCCATTCCATAGCCTTATTGCAGAGAACAAATTCTTATTACATGTATATATGAATGCGGAGTCAGGGATTCTAGGAGGCAACTTTAGAGTCACTTTCCTGTAACCCTCAATAAATTCGCGAGCAGTTTCCTTCTCCTTCTGTTTGAAGTCAATAAGTGAGGACATGGTTATGTCCAAACCTCTGTTATTGAATCGGGTAAGAAAGAGGCATTTAAAGTGCTCAAAGAATGATATGCAATTATTAGGAAAGCTGCAGTACCAGCCATAGGCTACCCCGACTAAGTATCCGACAAATAACCTAGTGAGGAGAGTTTTCTCTTTTTACAAGTGAACCATCATTATAATGAAGTAGTTGATATATTGACGTTAAGACGTCGTCGCTTCAAATAAGACCATTGACTGAGTCTTACATTTGGAAGGAAAGGGAATATTATTCCAGTGAGGTGGATAGGGATGTTTCACTCCCAACTTCTGAAGTTGGTCTTTGTTCTTCAAAGCGTCAAATTTGGCACGTAACTCTGAATATCTTCATGTGGATCTTCCATTTGAGGAGGCATAGCCGACTGAAGTAACATTGGTTGAACATGTAAAACTACTGGCGGGGGCCCACCCCCAACATTGAGAGGGTTAAGAGTTTGTGTTGCCGAGTCTTGATTAGGAATTGCATCTGAGTTTTCATCGCCCTGAGGAGACGTCATTCCTGGAATGGGTTATGCGGGAATGGACACAGTCTCTTGAACATGTATTGATGTGGTAGAGTGTTGGACCATCATCATCTGATGCATATTCTGTATCATAGAGTGCATGTATTTGAGCGCAGCCTCCAATAAGTTGAGACGTTGCTCGGTATTTCCTGATGGGGAAGCCTCTTGTTCATCGCTAACGACATATATAATAACCTCTCTGTGTACGACAAAAGGGCTAGTAGATTGCATTATGTAGTTGGAGTCTACACTGTCTGTCTCTGACTCAGGGGGATTGCTACTCCCAGCATCAAATTCTGAGGAGTAAGGATTCCTGGAGAGAGACAGTTCTCGTCTTCGAGAACCGGTATTCCGGTATACCCCTTCAAAGGATTTGATAAGCTGGTCAAACTTCCTCTGACTGGGCGTCCTCGAGGTATACCGTCTTGAACGTCTCTTATCGCAGGGAAGGTGTGAGATCATGTACCCTGGGGCAAAAAGAAGTTCATCTTTATCATCTTGAGTTTCTACTTGCTTTTCTGCCTGTTGTCTAATGGGCACAATGTAAGTTAATCGATCAAACATAGACCGTCTTGCTGTTGCACAAAAACAACTGATTATAATCTTATGACAACTAGAATGATGCTCGTTAGGGAGCACCATTGTAGGCACAGAGGATTCCTTTTCTTTACGCTTTTGTACAATAACTTGGCATACATTAGAAGGAGGAAGGGAAGAAGAAGAGAAATGGGAGAAGAAGAGGAAGGCAGACTCTGCCCTCTTATATTGGTTATAGTTGACTTGGAACATAAGTTCTTGGTGCCATGCGTATAAAGTGCGGCACTGAGTTTGGCGGCACTCAGCAGCGTACATTGGAGTATTGCAGTGGAGGAAGAAATATCATGTCTTTGTGCATACAACTTGGTGCACAGATCTGGAACCTTACGCATATTTTGTGTAACTTCAGATCGGGAAATACACAACTTTCCTTTTGCAGTTCCTGTAATTTGCATATGCATAGGAGAAGTCTTCGCTGACTTTTGTTCTACATGTCGATGGAATCCAGAACTTTTACCTTCAAAGCGCGCATTTTTACTAGGCCGCGAGTAGGCGACTACAGCATCTTTGCTTCGTACGCTATACTGAACATGCACAGGAACGGTTAGTTGAGAATGAACCACCCCCTTAGCATCGTAATACATTTCTCTGCTAAGAAAAGAGTAGTTTATCTCTCGCCTGTTATTATGAGAGGTTCAATATCTGGTTTCCTTAGTTAGTACATCGGCGTGGCTAAGAGGAGTGTCCACCAAGTCGTAGACTGGTGATGAAATAACAAAGTTGACAAGAGAGTCCTTGATGACAGTGGTCATCATGCCTTTTCCTTTGTTAGTAGCAAGTTCAGGAGTGGAGGAGTAAGACTTGGGCACCGACATCTTGCGGGTCTTCCTCATCTTAGCCACAGATGAGGGGCTTATGATTAGCATCTCTTCATAAACAATGTGGTGTCTTATTGAGCTATCACCTTCTCGTTGGAGGAGGAGGTTGTCCCTAACATATTTTCTATTTTATTTGCCATGAATAAAATTTTTTATGCAAAACTTTATATTGCAAACTAAGAAAAGAAAGAAAGTACAAAGAATCCTATACAAGAATCTAAGTACAATGATTATGGGAAAGTATAGTTGTGGTGATCTAATCTGTGGTCGATTACTTTACTCCTTTGACTACTATACACCAAGAAGAGATACTTTGGAAGCACTTGAACGATTTCAGAGAATCTACCAATGAGAAAGCTTTGGCAAAACTTGCATGAAGAGCTTCTGTTCTTCTTCTCCTCCATCCTCTATGCCCTTTGATGGATATGTTGATCCCATATTTATAATATTTTGTGCTGAAAACAGTTATTTGTGTGCACGTGTATGCACGAGCAATATACATCGTGTTTTCTGTGGTACACATATATTTTGAAGAGATGTAGCCCACGTTTGGATAGTGGGTGCACAAATTACTGATGATTTGACATGTAGCTTCCTATGCGAGGAAGGCTTAGGTCATGGAGGCAGTTATTTGTACACTGTTTACGAGAAACATGGCATAAAAAATATTTTGTCATAACTGTTTACCATCGGTTATTGGCATAGACGTATTGTTGGAGAGTAACAACCATACTAGCATACTTTGAAGAGGATAGCCAGGCTGGCGTACTTTGAAGAATATGGCCATACTGGCGTATTCTGGCTGTAATATAAATGTTGGCGTACTCAAGTTGAAGAACTAATGTTGGAGTATTCGGTGAGCGTTTGCACTGTTGGTGTACTGTTTCTAAAGCATCAATATTGACATATTCAAAAGAGATAGTATCAATGACATACGCTATTTGAAGTTGCACTATTGGTGAATAATAGGAAAGTAGCATTGGTTGCGTACTCGAGTTGAGATATCAACTTTTGTCGTTAAACGATAACCTGGGTCAGTGTGTCAAGAAATATTCTATATTAAATGACTAATATTTTCGACCGCTGGGCCAATGATGGCTTTATTTGACATGGTAGTGTCAGCATACTACGCCAAGGATGACCTGCTAGTGTACTCCGGTGAAGAGAGCTCACCTGCATACTTGGATAAAGTATTATCCTCTGCGTATTAAAAATAGAGTGACAACCTTGGCGTACTAAGACAAGGTAACCACTTTAGCATAACATGATAGAATAACGGCTTTATTTGGTCGCTAAATGATAACCTGGGTCTGAGTGCCCAGAAACCCTATATATTTAATGCCTTGATCTCTTTGGCTACTGTGCTGGTCTTTCAACTTTCAAGTTCATCGCATTAAATACTTTGGAAGAAAAGGACACAACCATGATATGTGGGTGAGATGAACACCAATGTTTGTACGCTGCCATGGTGGGGTAAACAGTGGCTTAGTATGCGGCTGAGGTATGCCATAACTTTGAAAGCATACTAAGTATGTCATTGAGGTAATATACGTGGTGTATGGCATTGCTTCTTCTGATGAGTAGTATGCCACTGTTCTTCTAGCTGTACCATCCGTCATAGGTGTACTTTTTATGGCTCTACAGGGGCGTGATAATTTTTCTAAACCTTTATGGAGTGATATTAATTTTAGCAGTACGAAACCAGGAAGGAGATCAAGGTGTGCAGCAAACTCAATCAGAGGTGGGTGCATCTCCATCGACAGTGTATACAATATATAATATTCTTTTCGAGGATGCATGTATACGGAGGAATTTTAGTATCGGACATAAAGGTGGGAAGGTTCATGAGTCTGAATCTTGGAAGAACCGCACCGTCCGCTTGGTTGTGCCAACCAAGGGTAAAGAAGCTCGTCGAAATGGTAGCACATTTTGGAGGAAGATAATTCGGGGACAGACAACCCAGACTTATGTTGAGGCTGTCGTCAGGGACTTCGGTCTTGACCATGTCATTGATATCGACAGGATCCCAGTAGTACATGAGGTGTTACACATGGCAGCTAATGTCTACATGACAATCGAGGAGCTGGAGATGAAGGATGATACTAAGCAGCTTTGTGGATCGAAGGTCTGTGGCATGGGGTAGTAGGAACTCTGTCGCATGATGACATGGATGGAGTCCAGTTGAGGAGCCATGGCGTCAACACCCTCTTATCAGACTGAAGGGAGAGTATGTTGGTCCAGTCTGGATTTGGTAACAATAAAATTTGGAGCCCAAATATAGTCAAAGATTTAATTTAATACGATTTAGAAATTTATATTAAATATTTGATTTGATTAGATTTATAAATCTGTAACAAATATTTAATTTGATCAGATTTGGACGTCCATAATTGGTGCTGGCTACTTTAGGTAATTAGTTTCCTATTTAGGAATTTATATGATCTAACTAGTGTTTCTTAACTGTATATATGGGTTGAGGGTGGAGGCTCAAAGGGAGAGCAAGAAAGTAAAGATTCGGGGTGCTTGTCCACAGGAGATATAAAAGAAAGTCCATACTTTGATCTTAGGGCTTGCCATCTAAGATAGAAAGAAGAGGAGATCTGATCGATGAGTAGTTACCTTCATTCAGGGAGATTGCTACGGGTAGGGTGTCACTCCCCGACTCCGCATAACCTAACGTCCTCGCTGGGCATGATGCTGCACGAGCCTAAGTAACACTCGCAGAAGGCAAGCACCAAAACGGTCGTTCGTAATTCTAAGTGACAGAGTCACACAAATAGTTCCCAAGCAGAAAAGTTGAATAACACAAGATATATATGAAATGGATCTCTTTATTGATATTGAATAGAGGTTACAATGGCACTAGGCCAAATGTTACAATCGCTTAGCTCTCTCTCTCTCTCTCCCATACTATAAATTGTGCCATGCAACTTACAACTTGAAAATGAATACAATGGAGGATGATGTTCCAATATATTATGTCCCGTATATGTGAGCTTCAAGGTTCGGCCCACCGCGCACATCCAAGACTCCAAAAAGAGCTCCAATGCCTTGGCACACCCAAGCGAACACCGTACCGAACAAGTTAGTCTCGTATCCTGCACACAATATGGTGGAATATCAGTACATTGAATGCACTGGTAGGGAGGATTCTCGCCCACTCAAAAAAAACCAACACGTTCATTAAGTTCTGTGCACCGACTTATTATGTTGTCTTTCTAATTTTGTCTTAGGATTAGTTCCATGTAATATAATGAATATAAAGTACTAGTGTCACATGCATAGCATAAGTGTCACGAAACAAGAAACAAAGTTTAATTTACCTCGACCTGGCATTTCTTCCTTCCCTGCCCAAAGATACATCAAGTTATCCAAATATATAGATGAAACGAAGGACTAATTACGTAAGATCTTAGTGTATAGAACATGTCTCTGTCGCATACATGTTATGCTTGAACTATATGATGTGTCATGCATTCATTCTCTAAATATATGTTGTGTCGTGCATCTATTACTTGCCTCAAATTATATGACTCGCACGCGGATTGTTGCTAGTGAGAGCCGGCTAAATCTATATGAAAAGGTCACTAGCCCCACAAGCCATCCTGGACAATAGCTTGGTTTAGACAGCGATGCCTGCAGCGCGAGTAGCGAGCTCCGCTATAGACTCCCGAAGTCCTTAGTACTAGTACTTCAACTATCACATCCATGAGTTTCGCCCAGGGTCGAATCGGTCCCAATGCCCGAACGACCATTTGTAGGAACCACATCCCTTGTGAATAAGTTGTCCATGACCAAGCTAGTCTTCTTCTCCATTCTTTCCATCTTCTCAATCTTTCTCTGAATCTCAAATCATACTGGGCTCCCCATGCCGTTCGTTCTAAACACATTGTGCTCCAAGAGTAATCTCTTCTTTTTACTTCTATCTTCATGCCATTCCTCGGTTCGGGAACTACCTTGGTGACCTAATGGTCCCGAAAACTTTTCATATTTTACCACTGACTCGGAACAACTATTTTAATAGTCTTTCTATCTGTCACTACCCCATTTCCAGAGCCGGATATTTTTTTTATTTTTAATTTGGTTATTTGTATATTATTTATAATTAATTGTATTTATATTTAATTGATGGTTGTATTATTTTTCTATTGATTGTTTTAGGGTTTTGTCTAGCCTGGACCCGTGTCAGACCCTAGTGGACCCATGTCCGACCCAACCCACACCCTTATAAGACCTATTTTTGGGTTTAGAATATTTATTATATTTTTAGTGGGTTAGTTGGAGAGATTGGGAGTTAGTTTGAGTGCTTTTGGAACCCGAAACCCAAACCCAAGTGAGAGGAGGGCATTTTGGTCATTTGGACATTAGAAAAACCTTATTTCTTGCTTGTGGCCGGTTCCCCCAACCCATTTCCGACCAAAACCAGCAGCACACAGTAGCCCCCATTCTTCTTCTTCTTCACTACTTCTTCTTCTTCTTCTTCTCCATTCTCCATTTCTTCTTCTTTCCTTCTCCCAACTTCAAGTAAGTGCTCTATTTTTCCTCTTTTTTCTTCTATTCTCCATGAATGTTAACCCTAATCCTACATTTTTCTTCAACCTAGGTGTTTAGTGCCTAGACTTAGTGTGGAGGCTAGATTTGGAAGCTTGGAAGCTTGGTGAGGTGGATTTGGAGCTTTTTGGAGACTTTGGCTTGGGATTCCAACTCCCAAGAGGTAAACCCTAATTCTTTTTCCCTTGTAATTACTCTTATATTATGTAATTAGTAGTTTAGAACCTTCCTAAACCTTAGGGCTACCCGTGGGAGAAAGTTGGAACTAGTTTGGTTGTGTTTGGAGACTTTAAAATTAGGTTTTGTGTCAATTTCGGGTAAAATCCGAGATTGGCCTAATTTTTGGTTTTGCCCTAGGTTAGACGGACCTAGGTAGACGTTGTCGAGTGTCTTGAGGGTTAGTACGTGTCTCCGTTCGGACACGTGAAGTCGTGTCGCGAAGAAATGGACGTTTCGGACGTTTTGGGGGATTTTCGTAGTCACCGGTTCTATGTACGTGCGCGTTTTTGCAACAGGCCTAGAATCAACGAGTTAGCATTTTTTTTCTAGGATCTAGACATCGTTTCTTACCTGTGGATAAATTTTGGGCCGATTTCGAGTAGGTTTGGTGTGCGTTTCAAGAGATTTTGCGAACCGCACCCCAGGTGTTCGTCAAAATGACCGAACGGCCATTTTGACTTAGTTTCTTAGTTTCGGGCTTGTGCGCGCGTTGGGTTGGCTTCGGGGAGTGTGTGCTAGAGTTCTCGGATTATATATATATATATATATATATATGTTTGTGTTTGTGTTTGTGCGTATAGGGGTCGTTGGGCGTGCGTTGGTGGGGTGTTGTGTTGTGTGTGTTGTGGTTATGCATGTATATATATGAGTATATATATAAATGTGTGTGTGTTTCTATATATATATATGTGTGTGTATATATATATGTTTATGTGTGTGTAGTTGTGTGTGTGAGAGTGTGTGTGTGAGGGTGTGTGAGAGTGAGTGTGTGTTTGTGAGCGTGTGTGTGTGTTTGTATATCTATATAAGTGTGTGTATCTATATATATATGTGCTTGTGTATATATATTTATAAGTGTTTGTGTATGTATATATATATATGTGTGTGTGTGTGTGTGTGTGTATATGTATATATATATATATATATGGGTTTGTGTGTGTATTTATATATAGTAGTGTAGATATATATATATGTATATATGTTGGTGTATATATATATATATATATATATGTATGTGTGTGTGTGTGTGTGTGTGTGTGTGTGTGTGGTCGTGTGTATGTGTGATTGTGTGTGCGTGTTTGTGTGTGTGTGGTCGAGCGAGAGGAGCTGCAGGCACCGCAGCAGCGTAGAGCGAGCGAGCGCAGCAGCAGCAGGCGCTCGTGGTGCCGCGGAGCGAAGCAGCAGCTGCGCTCAGGCGTAGCAGCGCCGCGCAGCAGCGCGGCAGCGCCGCGGTAGCAGCGGCAGCGCGCGGTTTCAGCGCGCGCGCACGCTCGAGCCTGTTTTTTCCTCCCCCCTGCTTTCATATATATATATATATATATATATATGTGTATATATATAGAAAGAGATATATAGATAGATACATAGAGATATTAGTATAGATAAATGTATATGTAGGTGAATATATATATATATATATATATGATATGGGAGATGGATATATATATATATGTGTATGTGTATGTGTATGTGTATGTGTGGATATATATATATATATATATATATATATATATATATATATATATATATATATGTTATCCTAGATATATAGCTATATATATATATATATATATATATATATATATATATATATATATATATATATATATGCTAGATAGTTAGCTATGGTTAGTGTTAGAGAGGAGAATAGTTGGGTATCTCAATACCTCGAGATACCCAAGGTTTTGAGGGTAGGAGGTGAGGTAAGGTTTTGAGGTAGCCTATATACTAAGTTATATATATATATATATATATATATATATATAGGGTAAGGTATCTGGGTAAGGTATCTCAATGACTTAGAATTTTAGGGGCACCCTAGTTTGACCTAGAGTTGACCGTAGTTGACCCAGTTGACCGCCACAGTCAACTTTTGACCTAGATTTGACCCAGGATTGACTTTTTGGACCCAGAGTTGACTTTTGACCCAGATTTCCCCGGTTTGACCCGTTTGACCTAGAACGACCCTAGAAGCCTATTTTTAGTTATTTTATATCTGTTTAACTCATTAGAAACCTATTTAACCTTGCTTTTCGTATTAGGTCCTTGCGACACCAGTTCGGATCGCCAGTTGCTCAGGACGTTAGGCGAGTACATTCTCTGATAGTTTTTATTATCTGATGATTATTATGATTCAGTTTCTAGTATAGTATCAACTGATTTTTCTGGCACAACACGGGATATGGACTAGTATTTCTGGATTCATTTACTTGCGACACGTATATTTCATGTTTCTGGCCTCTATTCTGGAATCACCTACTGGCATCACTGTAAGTGCTCTATTTCTCCTCTTTCTTCTTCTATTCTCCATGAATATTAACCATAATCCTACATTTTTCCCTAACCTAGGTGTTTAGAGCCTAGACTTAGTGTGGGGGATAGCTTTGGAAGCTTGGAAGCTTGGTGAGGTAGATTTGGAGCTTTTTGGAGACTTTGGCTTGGGATTCCAACTCTCAAGAGGTAAACCCTAATTTTCTCCCTTGTAATTACTCTTATATAGTGTAATTAGTAGTTTAAAACCTTTCTCAATCTTAGGGCTACCCATGGGAGGAAGTTGGAACTAGTTTGGTTGTGTTTGGAGACTTTGACATTAGGTTTTGTATCGATTTCGGGTGAAATCCGAGATTGGCCCAATTTTTGATGTTGTTCAAGGTTAGACGGACCTAGGTAGACGTTGTCAGGTGTCTTGAGGGTTAGTACGTGTCTCCGTTCGGATACGTGAAGTCGTGTCGCGGAGAAATGGGCATTTTGGGGTTTTTCGTCATCGTCGGTTCTATGTGCTTGCACATTTTTGTAACAGGCCTAGAATCGATGAGTTAGCATTTTTTCTAGGATCTAGACATCGTTTAGAACCCGTGGATAAATTTTGGGCCGATTCCGAGTAGGTTTGGTGTGTGTTTCAGGAGGTTTTGCGAATCGTACCCCACGTGTTCGTCGAAATGACCGAACGACCATTTCGACTTGGTTTCTTAGTTTCGAGCTTGTGCGCGTGTTGGGTTAGCTTCGGAGAGTATGTGCTAGAGTTCTTGGATTATATATATATATATATATATATATATATATATATATATATATATATGTGTGTGTGTGTGTGTTTGTGCGTGTAGGGGTCGTTGGGCGTGCGTTGGTGGGGTATTGTGTGTTGTGTTGTGTGTTGCGTGTGTTGTATTTATGCATGTATATATATGAGTATATATATAAATGTGTATATTTCTATATATATATATATATATATATGTGTGTGTGTGTGTGTGTGTGTGTGTATATATATATTTATGTGTGTGTAGTTGTGTGTGTGAGAGTGTATGTGTGAGGGTGTGTGAGAGTGAGTGTGTGTTTGTGAGCGTGTGTGTGTGTTTGTATATCTATATGAGTGTGTGTATCTATATATATATATGCTTGTGTATATATATCTATAAGTGTTTGTGTGTATATATATATATATGTATGAGTGTGTGTGTGTGTGTGTGTGTGTGTGTGTTGTGTGTGTATTTATATATTGTAGTGTAGATATATATATATATATATATGTGTGTGTGTGTGTGTGTGTGTGTGTGTGTGGTCGTGTATGTGTGATTGTGTGTGCGTGTTTGTGTATATGTGGTCGAGCGAGAGGAGCTGCAGGCGCCGCAGCAGTGTAGAGCGAGCGAGCGCAGCAGCAGCAGGCGCTCGTGGCACCGCGGAGCGAAGCAGCAGCGCCGCGGCGGTAGCAGCAGCGGCGCTCAGGCGCAGCAGCAGCAACTACGCTCAGCTGTGCAGCATCGTGCGTGCAGGCACGGCAGCACCGCGGCAGCACGCTGCAGCAGAAGTAGCAGGGCAGCGGCAGCGCGCGGTTTCAGCGCGCGCTTGCGCTCGAGCCAGTTTCTTCCTCCCCCCCTGCTTTCACATATATATATATATATATATATATATGTATATATATAGAGAGAGACATATAGATAGATACATAGAGATATTAGTATAGATACATGTATATGTAGGTGAATATATATATATATATGATATGTGAGATGGATATATATATGTGTATGTGTATGTGTGGATATATATATATATATATATATATATATATATATATATATATATATATATATATATGTTATCCTAGATATATAGCTAGGAATATATATATATATGCTAGATAGTTAGCTATGGTTAGTGTTAGAGAGGGGAATAGTTGGGTATCTCAATACCTCGAGATACCCAAGGTATTGAGGGTAGGAGGTGAGGTAAGGTGTTGAGGTAGCCTATATATTAAGTTATATATATATATATATATATATAGCTAGCTAGTTACAGGGTAAGGTATCCGGGTAAGGTATCTCAATACCTTAAGATACCAAGGTATTGAGGTAAGATTGGGTATCGGGAATGAGGTATTTGTCTATGCACTAGGTTGTATATATATATATATATATATATATATATATATATATATATATATATATATATATATATATATATATATATTAGTATATGGTAGTATATATTATATATAGTTAGTTAGTTAGCTAATTTTAGTGAGAGGGTTATGTGAGTATCTCAATACCATGAGATACTCAAGGTATTGAGCGTCGGGGCAAGGTATTGAATTTTAGCCTAGGATTAAGGTTAGAGTTATTTTTATATATATAGTTATATATATTTATGCATGCTAGTATATATTATATGGGGTATAGACGGGGCGTATAGCTTAGGTCGAGGTATCGGATACCGAGGGTATCCCGATATCTCAAGGAGGCGAGTTTGAGGGTTTATTAGCTTAATGACCTAGTTTTGACCTAGAATTTTAGGGGCACCCTAGTTTGACCTAGAGTTGACCGTAGTTGACCCGGTTGACCGCCAAAGTCAACTTTTGACCTAGATTTGACCCAGTATTAACATTTTGGACCCAAAGTTGACTTTTGACCCAGATTTCACCGGTTTGATCCGTTTGACCTAGAACGACCCTAGAAGCCTATTTTTTGTTATTTTATATCTGTTTAACTCATTATAAACCTGTTTAACCTTGCTTTTCGTATTAGGTCCTTGCGATACCAGTTCGGATCGCCAGTTGCTCAGGACGTTAGGCGAGTACATTCTCTGATAGTTTTTATTATCTGATGATTATTATAATTCAGCTTCTAGTATAGTATCATCTGATATTTTGGGCACAACACGGGACACGGACTGGTATTTCTGGATTCATTTACTTGCGACACGTATATTTCATGTTTCTGGCCTCTATTCTGGAATCACCTACTGGCATCACTGTAAGCCCCCTGATTTTCAGTAATTATTAATTTGGATTTTTCACAATTTTCCATAATTTTCTGGGATTTTTCTGTAATTAAAACCTAGACTTTTGGGTGATTAAATGATTTTTAAATGTTTTTTATTAATATTAAAATATTATAGAAATAATATTTTATGGTATAAAATGGAAAACCGGACATAGGGTAATTTTTCGGGAATTTATTGGACTCCGGAATTATTTTTAAAGCCCTGAAAATCGATGTAGAATTAAACCGAATTAAACCCGTGCTAAACGTCCAATATCCCCATGAGAGCCGAAGCCAAGCCCAAGGAGCGTTGACCCAGCCCTAAATCCTAGGTCAAACCCAAGCCCAAATTTTTGAATGTATAAATGCCTATTTTCCTAGTTTTCTCCAAAAAGAAAATAAAAAGGAAAAAAAATCCCTAATCCCAAAATCCCAAATCCCTAACCCTAACCCTAACTGAGCGTCGCCACCATTCCCCAGCCCCCTCCGGCGGGACTCCGGCGCCGCCTCGCCCGGCCGTGCCCCGCCCTCGACGTCGCGCCGTGCCCCGACCTCTTCTTCCTCCTTCCTCCACCTCTCTCCGCGGCCAGCCGACCTTATTGTTCTTCTTCTTCCTCCTTCTCCCCGCCTTGCTCCTCCGCCTAGCCCTCGACGGCCTCGACGACCTCACCGACCCTCCACCCGCTGATCCCTCGCCGTCGAACCACTTCCCTCACCGTCGAACCACTCCCCTCACCGACCCTCCACCCACACGATCCCCTCGACGAACTGAACCCTAGCCGAGCCTCCTCCGTCCATCCTCCAGTCTCCCTCCTTGACTCCGCCCGAACTCGCCCTCTCCTCAGCCCGCAGCCACGACGCTCCCAGCCACGACTCCGCCGACAAAACTCCTCCTCTCCCGGCCGCCTGAGCAACAGTCCCTCCGCCTCGAGCCTCTTCGAGCAGCTCCCCGACCCGCTGACCTAGCCCCGGACACGGCAAACCCTAGGACAGACACAGCAACAGTACCGGACACGGACGCAGGATACGAAGCAGGACTCGGACACGACTCGGACACGTGGAAATCAGTCTTCACGGAGCCCTGTTCAGGTAGCATTTTCTCTTTCCCCGTAATTCTGTTTTTGATTCCGTTAGTTGCGTCGTGTAGACTGTATGACCCTCTCGGTGCCCGTGTAACTCGCTTGGGGCGTCGTATCCTGTGGTGATCGCGAACCGCGATCCAAAAACAGGAAAATTAACGCCTTATTTCACCCCGGAACTGAGTACGCCCCGCCAAACGGGATGACTTGGTCGCACGCGGTCTTTACCAAAATGTGCGCGTCGTTGATACGAACGTGTGAGATTTTGCAGAAGTCGATTCGGATGTGCGTGCACACCGAAATCAACGCATATCCGCCGACACCGTCCCGTATCCGTCCTTTCTGGAACACGTCGTCACTTTGTGTACACACGTCGGATCGAGACGAAACTTGTGCCATCGGACTCATAGAAATACGCTAGTCCTGTGACCCAAGTTTGGTTCGATTCTGAGAACGTTGACAAAATCGCGTATCGTGGGCCCCACAAGCTCCACTTGACGGGCGATTTTGTGACCGGCTCATCGGAATCCAATTCTGGAAGTTCCGTTGGGTTCGTATCATCGTTGCTGACTTGTTGACACTAAGTTTGATAAATTTAGAGACCTTTGACCCTGACACGCTTTTCGGTGCAAAGTGACCCACATGTGGACCCCGCTTTGACCAGGAAATGTCATTTTTGCCCATGTGTCCAAATTGGACTTAAGGACAGGTGTTTCTAGCTATTTGATATTTTCTGAATCTAATGGTGATATTTATTTCAGCAACCGGAGTAGTACCTGCATATCACACTGAGACCAGAGCTACAGTTGGAGGCAAAACCCCAGGCAAGTGTACCTCGCCAAAACTTGCAGTCCTTGTTACTTATTTTCTTGGCTTATATATATATATATATATTTATTTATTGTGGTTCATGCTTGACCTAGGACCGTGTGACTTACTTAGCGTCTGATTCATGGTCGGGTGCCAACACCGTACGCGACGTTGTGTATTGTCATCTAGACATGGATACCGAGACCCTATATTTCTCGTACTTGTCCTATCAAGTACATCATAACCCAGGACACCTGACACTATTCATGAGACAGAATCTTCCTGAGATATTCATGATGATTCTGTATAGGATACAGGTTTTATGACATAGATATTATATTCCTAGACATTATATGACTTGCTGCATTAGATATGATCTTACGTGACATGGACATGGGGCCACATGGACGTGAGACGTATGATTACATTGGGTGGAGAGAGACACACAGGCTACAGGTTGATTTTATATATTATGTCGGCGTCTCAGTCTTTCGCTGAGCTAGACGACTAAATAATATCACTGCTATCGGCTCCCCGACACAGAGCTTGTAGTGGTTTCAGCCTGAGTTCTAGTGCTGCTCTCATCTTGCATTTTACTTAGCTGGTTATATAGTGTTCCCATATTGTTTTATTTATGGCTGGAGAGACACACAGGCTACAGGTTGACTATATTATGCCGGCGTCTCAGTCTCTCGCAGAGCTAGACGACCACATGATATCACTGCTACCGGCTCCCCTATACAGAGCTTGTAGTAGTCTCAGCCTGAGTACTGGTGATGTTCTCACCTGCACTTCACATAGATGGTTACATATTTACCCTATTTATTTTATTGACTATTTTACTGTATTATTATGGCCTGTATTTTCTGTACCTTGTTATATCCCCTGAGGACCTGGATCCGGATTATGTCTCCAGGATTAGCAGAGGAGATCCACCCAGAGTTATACAGTACAGGAGCATTAGCAAGAGCAGAAGCAGGAACAGGAGCAGTTACGGGAGCAGTACTAGATTCAGCAGACGAGTGATCACTGAGGTTATCTTCTGAGTATATACTGTTTCATACTCAGTATTGGCTGTAGTTATCTTTATTCTTGTATCTTGACAGATGTATCAGACTCATTGTCGGGTTATTTCCCGAGTTTATATTTTATTGTGATATGATCTTGCTTTATGATTCTGATATTATGGTATTTATTATGTGGATGAAATTAGTATATTTAGACCATTATTGTTGTACTACAGCTTAAGTATGCCCGATGGATCCATTAAATTGGGTTTGTCCATCGGTGTGTGCTGCTGGCCATTATCACGCGTCCGGTCCCACGGTATTTTGGGACTGGGGCGTGACATGGTTTTTGTGGTGGTCCATGTAGGTCAACGACTAAATTATTCGGTTTCAACTTAGGGACCGAGCAAGCCTGCAATACGAATAGGATAAGTTTTTAGGATCTCATCCACTTGCTTGAATCGTTCTTGACATTTATATCGGATTCGAATTAAATTCTTGAATTGCATCCTGCCTTGATTCCTGAGCGCCTCTTATAGTTTATTTTTGATTGCAGAGAAATGTCCACAAGCCGGCGAAGAGACTCATCCAGGAACACCATAAGGTGTTGTGGTTACTCACGAAGATGAAGTGACACCAGTTGGTGCGGGTCAATCATCACAACAATGTAGTCCAGCAAGTCAGCATACCTCGAGAATCCAGCAAGATAATATTCTACCATCGACACAGTTTATTCCACAAATGCCTGTATTTCCACAAGGGCAGGCCATGGATGGACAACAGATATTTCAAATGATCTATGCAATAATGCAAGCTCAACAAGAGGCTTTGAGTCGCAGCCTAGTAACCGCACTAGAGCAGGCGAATCTACCAGCACGACGGCCAACGACGGGCTCTATTTCTGATTTTCGCCAGCTGAAGCCCCGTACCTTCTCAGGCAAAGAGGAGCCCACAGAAGTTCATGAGTGGCTCACCAACACACAATATCAATTAGAAGCAGCCGAGCTTCCAAGGGAACATTGGATGACTGCTGTTAGAATGCAGTTAACGGATAATGCACATCACTGGTGGCTATCTGAGGAGATACGGCTCGGACCAGACCGAGTCACTTGGGAAGAGTTTTCCAGACTTTTTCAGGAGATGTACATACCAGCCATCGCTCGATCAGAACTTCGCGATAAATTTAATCGTCTCACTCAGGATACTATGACAGTGGAAGAGTACAACGCAGAATTCATTCGTTTGAGTCGCTTTGCCTTAACCTTGATTTCGACAGAAGAAGAGAAGGCTGAGAAGTTCTTCAACGGATTAAACATTGAGCTACAGAAACTAATTAGATCCGTTGCACCTATATCTTATCCGGACGTCCTTGCTGCAGCCCAACGCATGGAGCGCGTCATCAGGAGAGAGGCCAGTCTGAAGCGATCATCCACATCAGCACCAGCCGGAGCACCACAGGAAGAAGCTACAAAGAGACCTCACATACACCAGCCACCAGGAGCATCTCCACAGGTACTACCTATCTGTCAATATTATCGCAAGCGAGGCCATATTGAGGACGAGTATAGACGAAAAAGGAAAGTATGTTTAGCTTGTGGATCCAGTCAGCATCCATTGAGGGAATGCCCTGAACGTCGAGAAAGAGCACCAATAGTTAACCAACAAGCGTTACCAGTACCGAGGCCAACCTATCCAGCATTGGGAGCACCGCAAACTGGAGTTGAAGAAGTCCTACCACCAGCACCAGGAGGGTATCAGCCGAGGCCACCTTTGATACCACAAGTAGCACTCTTCCAGCAGGCTCAGTAGCAGCAGAGGAATCGACGACAAGGACGTGGACAAGCCCTGGCGATGACTTTGGAAGACGCACAGACCCATGGAGTAGCTAATGCGCGTAATTTTTCGTAGTTATCTGTTTATAGAATTGTTTTATCTCGTGCCTATTGGTTTGTGACCTCAGCCTTAACCTATGTAATTTTAAACTTGCTTATAATTGATAACCGTAGAGATTGTAGAGTCTTTTGTTAATTGCTTATTTTGTTTTGTCTTTGTGAACTTGAATTAAGTTGTACCTCCTTTCATCATCATCTAGCGTACTTATATTTGTTGTACTACCTTGACTTATGCTACTAATATAGCCTAGTTTTGCAAAATTATCCTTTTATCGAGCTTGTTCATGACATATGTATTATTGGATCGACACACTAATACAATTGTCTATTCAGAATCAGTGTATTACGGTCTGATCAACCTTAGTGCATTTTGGTTCGCTCTTCGCACGACTACTTCACGTAGATTGAGATATATAGTTGACTAGTATACTTGCCCTCTAGATATGTCTGAGTATATCGTATCAGTTACATAACTATACTAATACGAGCATGCGAACAAAGGATTACCAGAATAGGATTTCAATCCATAATTGTCTTGACAAATCCCATTTGAATTCGTTAAACGCCTTGACCCTGATACTTCTATTCTATTATCTCACCTTTGAACTCTTTATTATTGATCTTCGTCTTCCCTTATTTCGGAAAGATGAAACCTCATGCTTGGTATAAGTTGCTATATAGACAGTACTAGATATACCCCACAGGCCGGTCGCAGTGTTGATGACCCTTTTATATATGATTAAAAGAATATCATAGGTGATATGGTTGGTGTTAAAGACTTGAGGATTCAATAACATGATTAAATAAGTTGGGGCATAGCTTTATTAGATGTATAGCCTTAGATGATAGATGGGTAAATTCCAAGTTGGGTAGAGACCGCAATGTTCACTTGAGAAAAATCCTTTAGACTGTAATCAAGTGAGATTGGATAGAGAGAACCCTACCATATTTTAATTTCGAGGACAAAATTTTTATAAGTTGGGTAGATTGTAAGCCCCCTGATTTTCAGTAATTATTAATTTGGATTTTTCACAATTTTTCGTAATTTTCTGGGATTTTTCTGTAATTAAAACCTAGGGTTTTAGGTAATTAAATGATTTTTAAATGCTATTTATTAATATTAAAATATTATAGAAATAATATTTTATGGTGTAAAATGGAAAACCGGACATAGGGTAATTTTTCGGGAATTTTTGGACTCCAGAATCATTTTTAAAGCCCTGAAAATCGATGTAGAATTAAACCGAATTAAACCCGTGCCAAACTTCCAACATCCCCATGAGAGCCGAAGCCAAGCCCAAGGATCGTTGACCTAGCCCTAAATCCTAGGTCAAACCCAAGCCCATATTTCTGCATGTATAAATGCCTATTTTCCTAGTTTTCTCCAAAAAGAAAAAAAAGAAAAAGAAAAAGAAAATCCCTAATCCCAAATCCCTAACCCTAACCCTAACCGAGCACCACCACCTTTCCCCAGCCCCCTCCGGCGGGACTCCGGCGCCGCCTCGCCCGGCCGTGCCCCGCCCTCGACGTCGCACCGTGCCCCAACCTCTTCTTCCTCCTTCCTCCACCTCTCTCCGCGGCCAGCCGACCTTATTGTTCTTCTTCTTTCTCCTTCTCCCCGCCTTGCTCCTCCGCCTAGCCCTCGACAGCCTCGACGACCTCACCGACCCTCCACCCGCTGACCCTCGCCGTCGAACCACTCCTCTCGCCGTCGAACCACTCCCCACGCCGACCCTCCACCCACACGATCCCCTCGATAAACTGAACCCTAGCCGAGCCTCCTCCGTCCATCCTCCAGTCTCCCTCTTCGACTCCGCTCGGACTCGCCCTCTCCTCAGCCTGCAGCCACAACGCTCCCAGCCATGACTCCGCCGACAGAACTCCTCCTCCCCCGGCCGCCTGAGCAACAGTCCCTCCGCCTCGAGCCTCGCCGAGCAGCTCCCCGACCCGCTGACCTAACCCCCGATACGGCAAACCCTAGGACGGACACAGCAATAGTACCGGACACGGACGCAGGATACGAAGCAGGACTCGAACATGACTCGGACATGTGGAAATCAGTCTTCACGGAGCCATGTTCAGGTAGCGTTTTCTCTCTCCCCGTAATTCTATTTTCGATTCTGTCAGTTGCGTCGCATAGACTGTATGACCCTCTCGGTGCCCGTGTAACTCGCTCGGGGCGTCGCATCCTATGGTGATCGCGAACCGCGATCCAAAAACAGGAAAATCAATGCCCTATTTTACCACGGAACTGAGTACACCCCGCCAAACGGGACGACTTGGTCGCACGCGGTCTTTACCGAAACGTGCGCGTCGTTGATACAGACGTGTGGGATTTTGCAGAAGTCGATTCGGATGTGCGTGCACACCGGAATCAATGCGTATCCGCCGACTCCGTCCCGTATCCGTCCTTTCTGGAACACGTCGTAACTTTGTGTACACACGTCGGATCGAGACAAAACTTACGCCATCGGACTCGTAGCAATACGCTAGTCCTGTGACCCAAGTTTGGTTCGATTCTTAGAACGTTGACAAAATTGCGTATCGTGGCCCTATAGGCTCCACTTGACGGGCGATTTTGTGACCGGCTCATCGGAATCCAATTCTGGAAGTTCCGTTGGGTTTGTAACATCGTTCCTGACTTGTTGACACTAAGTTTGACGAATTTGGTGACCTTTGACCCTTATACGCTTTTCGGTGCAAAGTGGCCCACATGTGGACCCCGCTTTGACTCAGAAATGTCATTTTTGCCCCTGTGTCCAAATTGGACTTAAGGACAGGCGTTTATAGCTATTTAATATTTTCTGAATCTATTGGTGATGTTTATTTCAGCAACCGGAGTAGTACCTGCAGATCACATTGAGACCAGAGCTACAGTTGGAGCCAGAACCCCAGGCAAGTGTACCTCGCCAAAATTTGCAGTCCTTGTTACTTATTTCCTTGGCTTATATATATATATATTTATTGTGGTTCATGCTTGACCTAGGACCGTGTGACTTACTTAGCGTCCGATTCATAGTCGGGTGCCAACACCGTACGCGGCGTTGTGTATTGTCATCTAGACATGGATACCGAGACCCTATATTTCTCGTACTTGTCCTATCAAGTACATCATAACCCAGGACACCTGACACTATTCATGAGACAGAATCTTTCTGAGATATTCATGGTGATTCTGTATAGGATACAGGTTTTATGACATAGACATTATATTCCTAGACATTATATGACTTGCTGCATTAGATATGATCTTACGTGACATGGACATGGGGCCACATGGACGTGAGACGTATGATTACATTGGGTGGGGAGAGACACACAGGCTACAGGTTGATTTTATATATTATGCCGGCGTCTCAGTCTTTCGCTGAGCTAGACGACCACATGATATCACTGCTATCGGCTCCCCGACACAGAGCTTGTATTGGTTTCAGCCTGAGTTCTAGTGCTGCTCTCATCTTGCATTTCACTTAGCTGGTTATATAGTGTTCCCATATTGTTTCATTTATGGCTGGAGAGACACACAGGCTACAGGTTAACTATATTGTGCCAGCGTCTCAGTCTCTCGCTGAGCTAGACGACCACATGATATCACTGCTACCGGCTCCCCTACACAGAGCTTGTAGTAGTCTCAGCCTGAGTACTGGTGATGTTCTCACCTGCACTTCACATAGATGGTTACATATTTATCCTGTTTATTTTATTCACTATTTTACTACATTATTATGGCTTGTATTTTCTGTACCTTGTTATGTCCCCTGAGGACCTAGATCCGGATTATGTCCCCAGGATTAGCAGTGGAGATCCACCTAGAGTTATACAGTACATGAGCATTAGCAGGAGTAGAAGCAGGAACAGGAGCAGTTACAGGAGCAGTACCAGATTCAGCAGACGAGTGATCATTGAGGTTATCTTCTGAGTATATACTGTTTCATACTCAGTATTGGCTGTAGTTATCTTTATTCTTGTATCTTGACAGATGTATCAGACTCATTGTCGGGTTATTTCTCGAGTTTATATTTTATTGAGATATGATCTTGCTTTATGATTCTGATATTATGGTATTTATTCTGTGGATTAGATTAGTATATTTAGACCATTATTGTTGTACTACAGCTTAAGTATGCCCGATGGATCCATTAAATTGGATTTGTCCATCGGTGTATGCTGCTGGCCATTATCACGCGTCCGGTCCCACGGCATTTTAGGACTGGGGTGTGACAATCACCTACAGGCATCACTACAGGCATCACTCATGTTTCAGGCTGGACTCATACTTGATTTACGTGTCGGGTCTTGAATTCACTTGTACTAGTCGGGATGGAGAAATACTCGAGTAGACATGTAAATATTCCCAACTGGAATCATTTGGAATTACCCCCTCTGGTCTAATCTGGAATGATTGCAGCCGCGCCCCCAGTGCACGGTGAGCCGTACTTACCCCTAGCCATTTACATATCGAAATAGGTATTTCAAAGACACGAGTTCATTCTTTATAGTCTGGACTCTCTTGCATTTCTTGCTGGTCTTACTTATAGTTTCTGGACTTGACTCATTACATGTATTTTATGCTGGACTCACTACACGTTCTTGTGCACAGACTTACTCTTAGTTTAGATTCTTGTATCTTGCAGTCATTACTATCTTGCTCTGATATTCATGCATCTTTACCTTTATGCACCAGTGATATGTATATATTTATTGTTTCATACTTTATTTCCTTCACCTTGCTACTTGCTACAACTGTTTTATAGTTTTTATCATTTAACTGGAACTGCTGTTAGAGGTGTACTTGCTCCAGTCCTGACTGGACATATTTTTTCCAGAGTATCCGGAGGATTGGTGTCCAACGTTTTATGGACCTGAGCCTGTCGATGGTGCAAACAGGGACCCTCTAGTTTAGGGGTAATTTCCGGGTTGGTAGCCAAGATCACTAGGACCTTGTTATTGTTTTTATTAGCTTTTAGCACCGGATTTGTCTCCGGTTTTGGACTGAGACCTTGTATTGTATATGATTTTGGATTTTGTTGTATTATTATTGTTGTGGTTGTTGTAGTAGTTGTTGTTGGTTAGACTTTGTAGTTGTTAGATTTCTGTGTTATCTTATCGTGCTTAGATTCATGATTGAGTACTTGTGATTATCATTATGATATTGCTCCTCCGTTTGGAGTTGAGATCTTGACAGGTTTATATATTGATTGCGTGAGATTGTTAGCTAGATAGTTGACTAGACAACATTCTACCGTCGATGCTGCGGCGTAGGCTGGACGTACCCACGACTCATGTCCGATTTTTCGGGTGCGGGTCGTGACACTATCTCAACTAAGTGAACAATATTACATGAAGTATTTCAAAACTGTAGCGTATTCTATATAAAAAGCATGGCATCAGTGTTATTGTTAAGTAATAAAACAACATGTAAGATAGTCTAGTTGGAAGCCAAAAATTCTACTACACAAGTCTAAAGTGGTAGTGCGAGGATACAATTATAGTAGTAAGTTTATTTTCCATGTTCTATATAATATTTTCGATATCGCAAAAATAAGCTTTAATAAAGTAGGGTCGTTTTATTTATTAATTATGAATTGACAAAGAGTATAAGAGAACCCTATTAAAAAAATCCTGGGGTAAGTGTGGCGGTAAAGATCGAGAACTGTAGTGACTCCTTTACTCCACTGACGATCCGGGACCAAGAAGGTTGATGAGGCAGCGCCCTTGTCTTTTTCTCCTTCTTCTGTAGAGGCGTCTGCTAGCTTTCTCTTTATTTACGTGTGGCGGGGGGGGGGGGGGACGTATGGATCTCTCGATGAACTGCATGTAGGAAACTTCCCTGTAGCTTTAGGGTGAGGCACTTATGCGAGCATTACATGCTACCGAGCGGCGACGCAGGCTGCTGTCAACGGCGCATGGAGCCCTTATGCTGCCACGTATTCAGTTGAGATATGGGATTATTCATGCCCATAATACTCATGACATGTGTCAAAGTTGATTTTAATTGCATCTTGAGAGTACGTCCGCCTGACGCATGTAAATGGTGCAATAGTGGCGCATGGCTCTGCTTGACGCATGGTAATACGTAATACGATTAGTGGTGTATGGAACTACTTGGCACATGGGAACACTAACACATTTAGTGGAGCATTACCTTTGTTGGGGGCATGACCTATAATCTTTTTGGGGCATGGGCGCATGGCTTTGGATCTTTTGGGCACATGACTTTGAATATATTTAGCGTATAGGTAGAGATTTTCCATGTTTCAACAAGACCTCCTTCAAAGTTTTTGAACTAAAACTTTATAAGTTTGAGGTTCAGAATACTTAGAACAGAATCATGAAAGAGATTGGTGTAGGAATTGCTTTGGCATACGTGTGAAGCATCCTCATATGCGGCGCATTTGTGGAGTATTCTTTTTTTTGGTGCAGCGCATTGTTTGATGAGTCTGGGTACTAGGCATACAAAGTAAACTTAGTGCAGCAGATTGGGCATATGTCATATCTAGGCGCATGGCCTAGGCGGAGATTCGTCTTTGAATGGGATTCCTTCCGCAAATTTAGTGCCTAGTAGTTCACTAGCCATTAATGGCGTCCATCCTATAAATAGAGGGCCAGGAAGAAAAAATGTGGTGCTTTTCTCTCTTCTCACTATGTCTCTATTGAAGTCGAGCATGGGTAAATCTGTCGAGCGGTTCGTCGACCCTCTCCCTCTGATGGTCAATCATCCGTCGGCCATCGGTGATGGTACGGAGCACGTGCACTCTCTTCTTGCTACTGCGTCACCCAGACACTCTCTTGGCATCCCTGTTTGCACCACCCCTTACACTGTGTGAATCTCTCGACCTGACGCGCAAGTTCGTAGCCGAAGGGATTCGTCTGAAGGATGTGCTGACAGCGAGGGTTCCTTTTTGGAAGCACGGGTGAGGTTGTCTTCGGGCACGTGCCTGAGGCATGCGTCTAAAGTTAATGTGTGAACCCGCTGCAGGACATATTTCCCCCTGTATTGAGGCGGCCATCTTAGAACTATGGTGGCTGTACACCTAATTGATGCGTATAAAACTGATGACACTCATGCGCAGCTCTGCTGCTTGGCGTATGACACTGGTGTGCACCTTTGTGCGGTCTTATAATCATTATGACTTTGGTCTTGGAATCTTGTAATCAATATGGAAGGATATCATAGTCACCATTGTTCATGGTGAACAGGAACATTATCCGGAGGATTATTTGTGATCTTCCAACCTAGATCACTGTAGCTTCCCTCCGTATATGGCCAGGAAGCGATGGCTGGATCTTGGGTCGAGTCTTGGTGGCCCATCTGGGTGGCAGCGACGGGGCTAGTTATCCCAACTGGGACTTCTAGTCGCATCCTTTCACACGAAAGAGTTAGAAATTGTAGGCTTGGCTCTATGTTAAGCTCCCTTGCTATCCAACATTATGGATTCTTTTCTCGCACTAAGGAGTTTCCTGAAGTGATAACCCAGAATGTGCTGAGCTGTCGACTTTACACGCTTTGGTACTAGAAACGGCACAGCGAATGTCCCCTTTTTCAACTATACTCATGATCTTGAATAAAAAATGCTTAAATGTAATAGACTTTTATTTGTACTCATGATCTTGAATATTAATAAAAATTTTGCCTCCCTTCCTGTTTAGAACTTTTTTTGTTGCCATGGATATCGCGGTTTATGAGTACTATACCAGAGGTAATATGGACATAGTACGACGTCATAACGGCGATAATGTCAAGCATTATCAAAGGTATTATGGACGTAATTTGTTAGATTAGCTCCTTTAAAGAAATTTGGTGGGGACACAATCTGCGATGGTAGGGATATTGTAGTATAGGACCATTAGCTCAAATAAGTTGGGTTGTAGCTGAGTGTAATCATGGTGAGGTACTTTTTAGTAGATCTGTTATCCGTTGCGCACTCGTGACTCCAGAGCATAGATAACAGATTTATCGGTATGCTATATATCAGTTATGAGTAGTACAGACTTTGTCACACCCCAGTCCCAAAATACCAAGGGACTAGCCACATGGCAATAGCCTGCAACACAACTCCAATGGGCAAACCAAATTTAATGGACCCGTTAGAGTGTACTTAAGCTGTAATACATATAAAATGGTCTACAAATATCTGTCACAGTTTATATATCTAATCTCATCCACAATAAGTAATAAAATTGCAAAGAGACAAGTCCAGTCACAATAATATAAAATGAACTGTCCAACCAAAACTATATAAATTATGTCACGGGGAATAACCCATCATCAAAATGGAAAGGAAAATAACTCCAAGTACAATATCCAAAAATTACTACAAGATCAAATATCTAAGAACACTAAGCATAATAAATGAATGGTGAGAATACTGTGTGCTTAAGAGAAGTCCTCCGGAATAACCTCGTCCTCTGCAACCTGTACGTCTCCAATACCAGTACCTACCCCATAAATCTCGGGATAGTTCTCCTCGTCTACACCTGGGGATATAATCTGGATCCAGGTCCCGAGGGGACATAGCAAGGTACAATAAATACTAAAGCTAAATAAAATACAGTAAGTAAAAATAGATATTCATGGCAAGCTATGTAACCAGCTAAGTAAAATACAAATGAGAGCATCACTAGTACTCAGGCTGAGACCACTGTAGGCTCTGTGTCGGGGAACCCATAGAGGGAAGTTGTATCTCGAAGGACCAGTACATATGCCAAGCTCTGGTACAGAGACTAAAATGCCTCCAGTAACATAGTATATATATAAACATAATCAGCCTGTAGCATGTGTATCTCTTCCCATCCACTGTAACCTCACATATCATGTCCACAATGTCTTATGTCCATAACACGCATGATCATGACCTCTAGCTATACAACGAGTCATAATGATATATATATAATATGTATGTCTCATATCCCGAATCCTGTAAGCCTATGCAGAATCACCATGAATAACTTAAGAAATATTCGGTCACATAAAATAGTGTCAAGTGTCCTACAGTCTGATGTACTTGGTAAAACAAGCACGTAAAAATAGGATCGTGGAATCAACTCTCTAAGTGACGTTGCAAGACTTCGCGTACGACGTCGACACCCGAATCTTTGGACGCTAAACAATGTCTCACGTCCTAGGTTGAACAGATACATCATAAGAGTATATATATATATAGAAAGAAACACAAGCAGATAATATAACATGATCTACTGCATGTTTGGCAAGGTACACTTGCCTGGGTCCTGAACTCCGTCTACTGCTCCTAGAAAAGTAGAATCTGCAAGTACGCCTTCGAATGCTGAAACAAACATCATCAATATTTTCAGAATACGTGAAATAGCTGGGATTGACTACTCATAAGTCCAATTCAAACAAGGGCAAAATTGACAGTTTTGGGTTAAAACGGGGTCCACATATGGCCCACTTTGTACCAAAAAATGTGTCGGAGTCAAAGTGCTCCAAATTTATCAAACTTAGTCTTTACGAGTCCAAAATGATGATACGAACCCAACAGAATATCCAGAACTGAATTTTGATGAGCCAATCCCGAAATCGCACGTCATGTAGAATTGCGGGGCCTACGAAATAGTATTTCGTTAACGTTCTCTAATTTGAACTAAACTTGGGTTACGGGACCAACATAATGCTACGAATCCAATGGCCCAAGTTTCGTTACGAACCAACGAATACACACAAAATTATGACGAGGTGTCAAAATAGACCGATACGATATTTTTTGGCGGATACATGCTGATTCCAGGGTACACACATCCATATCGAATTTTATAAAATCCCAGACATCCACGTTCATGTTACGCACCATTTGGTACAATCTGTACGTGACGACGTGACCTCATTTGGCCGGGCACACCCCGTATCAGAGAATTTTAGTTTTTGAAAAACTAATTTTTTGACATATTTCTATATTAAATTAATCTCAGAACAAAACTAAATAAAATAAAGTATTTAAAGGGTTTAAAACTTGGTTATGTTGTTTACACATAGAAAAAAGAACCACTCAATTTGGCATCACAGTTCGGGAGCTATTGCTCTGAAATATGGTTGTTTGGACAGTTTCGAAACTGTCGCAAAGTCAGTTTTTTGCTCGAGTTTTGGGTCAACTTTCTCCTAATATAAAATACTTTAAATTAATACTCTTAAAGGAGTTTGAGGTCCTTCATATTATGAACGTATACGGACAAGAATCTCATAAAAGGATCGAACGAGGAGGTCGTTCTCATACCTTAAAGAGGGCCTCACAAAAAGAATATTGCTGCTACTGTTGCGCTCACGACTGTCCACGCTTGTTCAGACAGTCGGGGATGGCTGCCTAGGTGGTCGGATTGCTCTGGGAAATGTCCAAAATATATAACTTTAGACATATATAACTAGGCCTCCTCGGTCACTGACACTAGGTTCTCCTTCTCTAGGATAGAATCCTCTAATGGATCGCCGTCCTGTGGTCCGTAATAAGTAGGAGACTGATCCACAAGCCAATCATCTAAAAAAATATATCCAGTCAGGATTGAAGCAAAGTACATACCTCTTGTCACCCTCACTTTTTCAACTAGGGGTAGTTTAATAATTTGTCATGGGTATTTAATTTTAGGAATACATATTAATATTAGGGTGATATAAATATTTAATTGATGCTTGTATTAATTATTTATTAGTATGCTATATATTTATTTATGTCTTGTATTATTTATTTATTTATTAGTGGACTAGCCTATTTGTTAGACTTGACACATGTGAACCAATTAGACTTGTCATGACAACTAGTGAGTCCAACATGGACCCAAGCCCAATAGCCCATTCTGTAAACTCCCTTACCCAAAATAGGTATTTTGTGTATATTTTATATTATTATATTTATTATAGATGTTAAATTTATTTAGAGTATTCTCTTAGTTAATTAGAAAATAAATTTTTTTAGTATATTTACTTATATAAATATTTATTTAGAATTATTTTTAGGCTATTTTAGATTATTGGGATTTTTCCATAATTTTTAGTTAATTAAAAACTAGTAACACTAATTTTTTTAGGACTTTGAAGAATTTATTTTATGTCCAACTTGATTAAAAATATCCCAAACTTTTATTGTAGGTTCTAAATAATAAAATATATTTTTTAGAAATTTTTAGAAATTTTCTGATTATTTTTAGCATTTATTTTGAGTTAATTATGAAAAACTGAATTAAAAACTAATTTTTAAAAAAGAAAACCTAAAAAGTAATTAATTCTGTCCAGTCAGCAAACAGTGGGCCCACCTGTCAGCCTCCTGCAGCGAACAGTGCCGGGCCCGCCTGTCAGTGACCGCGGGGTGGGTGCGATCCGAGCCGAGCCGGGTCAAACCATGATCGTTCAATTTGGGCGGGGCTGCGTGGATGGCTGACACATGTCAACTCCGAGCCGCGGCTGCACTCTCTCTCTCTCCCCTATATATATAATAGTTTAAGTTATTTTCTAGGGTTTTTCTTGAGCCAATTTTTGGAGAATTGCCATCTAGGGTTCCTTCATCTTCCAGAAGCCATTGCACATAGCTCCGGACTCCAAACGAGGCCTAGTTTTTTGTGTTAGAACGATATTGAGGTTAGATTTTTGATTATATAAAAAAAATTACGAAATTATGAGTATTAAATTATGAAAAATTTGTAGAGCACATCATGTCCAAAAATAGACGTGTTTCGATATTTTCGCGATTCCGGGAGAACCAGGAATCAGAATCATGAACCGTTTAAATTTTTGGAAAGTTAATGTCTAGATAATTGACATATATTTTTTCCAGAATTTAATTCGAAGTATTTATATACTGTTAATTCTGTAGAACTTCTAGATTAGAATTTAACCATCGGTGCAGAATACAAAATTAGTATGTGCCATAATTCTCAAACGAATTTGAATTCGAACGAGCCATAAATTTCAGCATGTTTTTGACGTTGAAATCTACAGGAAATCATGCATGAAAGTTGAGTTTGTGTCGGTTGACTTTTCGGTCAACAGATCGCCTCGATTTGCGTGCCATGAGTCTCGAGTTGATAAAATTCAGTTCTTTGGACAAAATTTAGGAATTAACCTAAAAATTAGAATAATAAGATTAAAATAGGATTTTAGAGTAATTATTCCATAATTAAATAAATTAAAATAAATTATCTTTTGACGTGATAAATTTATAATACATAGGCTATTTGGACTGTGACTTGGACTCTTATTCATACCAGCAGCAGGACCCCAGGCGAGTACATTCTCTGACAGTGTTCCAGTAGGACGTAGTATTTAGCCACCACGGTTAGTTTACATCAGACCCTGAGTCGGAGAACCCAACGCGCGTTCGTACATTTACATGTACGCAAATATTATTCAGTTTAATATATATATTTATATACGTAATTACTATATGTATTCCAATAATTATGTAAATAAATTGATGGTTATATTATTATATAGTTATATGAATATATATGTAAGTAAATGCTAATTGATAATTATGACTAAATATTCAGACTGTATGACCCTAGGACACCGTGGACTATCCCATACTTACCTTGACCATGTTGACCCTAAGAACTTATGAATTTGTCCGCCTTGCGTACATTAACGTACTGGCATAGACACCTGTCAGTTGACTGACTAATTTCATACAGTACTTGAAGACACGACACCCGCGTAATTCAACGCGTAATTGACCGTGTTAGATGACTAGTGTTACCCCTAGTATACCTCCTGAGTCCAGTGTAAATATGGTTGTGTATGTGCTAGTGTAAAGACTAATGATTCTATTGTATTATATTTATGTGTACATAGGATATTGAATTTGTTCTGTGTAATTTCTGGAGCAGATTATTGGAACATTGCAGCTTCCTTGCCAGGCAAGTATACCTTGCCATTGTACTGTTATTTATATTCCATATGTTGCATGCATCTTTATTTTCTGTCTTTATTTCATATATTTTAACTGTTATATAAAATGCGCGTAACGGTATCGTCGCGATATGTTTTTATTTATGTATTTGCATTGACCTTGTTTATGAGACTACCCCATTATCATGTTGCATCATTAGGTTCATTGGCCGTGACACAGTTGTTACACGAGTTGTGAGTCTCATGTAGATCACGGACTTGCGTACAGGTTTGGCCTCCTGTACGTGTGGGTCGTGTGTTAGGAATAACTGTTGTTAGAAACTTTGCATGCTAGTAGACTTAGCAGTTATTAGAGGTCTAGGGACATAGCCTATTGTAGTACGGTGGTCCCATCCTTGTCCTTGTTTGGTTGCAGGATTGGGCTAGGGTACTAAGAATAGGCTATAAACCAAATGGTGTCATGGATGTGACATGCTTAGAGCATGGGGTAGGGAGAACAGTAAGTACCACATTTGAGCTCCTTTATACTTTTTTTCTTCTGTAACCCGGAAGCTCCGCTGGAGATACGGGCGGTGATGACCCCTATACTACTTGGCGGGCCTCCGCCGTTCAAAAGACGACATGCCTTTGAGGCCCCTGGTTCTCCGAGAGAGTCATGCCAATCCCAGTTTTCAGTCAGATAGCTCACTTGTGGGGAAAGTTGTTCTTAACTATATTCACTTAGACGGTTAGGTGACCCCTTTGGATATTTAATTCAGTACTTTATTGGCATGTATTTAAGTATCTTGTTATGTCCCTCTGAGGACCTGGTCCCATGCCAGGTGTATCTGTTCTTGAGTATTTACCGGAGCACAGATTTGGATGGCTATATGCTTCGTGGATGTCTTCTCTTCGAGCCGTGATTGATAGCTGGTATTCTTATATTGTGTTTGTTGTGGTATACTTATATTGTATTTGCTCTTATATTCTAGTTGGTAGTGGATTTATTTCCATCCAACTACCATCCTTAGATACTTCTTATTGAGATCTAGTTTCATAGATTCTGGTTATTTATTTATATTTGATTTTCTGTGGATGAGATTTAGATTATACCCTGTGACTTGTGATAGATTTATACCACATGTGGATTGATATTCATATTACAGCGTACGCATGGATTTGGTTTCCATATATTGGAGTTGCCATATCCATGCGGCTGGCATGCTTACGTGTCCTAGTCCTACGTATTTTTGGGACTGGGGCGTGACACATTCCCACTAATTAATTAGGAGGATTAGACTTAATTTAACTTAATTAGAGACCTTCCAAAATTGGACATCCTTAATCATATTCATAATTAGATAGAGAGGGGTGATTTGGACATTCAATGAGACTTAGAGGGGAAGGAATAGGGTCGGTCATAAATAGAGGGGGCTCTCCTTCTCTCTCCTCCTTCATTTGCATTTATTGGATCTCAAATTCTAGATACCCAATTTCCCTTCATTTTCCTTCATTATTTCCTCACTCAATTTACTTTATTTCCCTCTTATTTCATTCCTCAAGGAGTTTTGGAGCTTGGAGAAGCAAGGAGCATAAGGAGGAGGAGCTTTGGTGGAGAGATCATGTCCAGATCATGTCCGTAGGAACAATTCAATGGGAATCCATCTCCAAATTGGTAAATTCTAAAAAAAATTATTCTAACTTCCAAATCATGCATTTGACTCTTAGGAACACCCCAATGGCATAGGGCTACCTATAGGAATAAGTTATAAACTTATTGGTGGTGTATTGTGAGTTCTACATAGGTTTTTGTATAAATTTTGGGAGAGTTACGAGATTAACACATCAAGTGTGTGTCATAAGACTAATTTAGTCATATTGAACCTAGATCGGGATTGGAATACTAGTTACATGTCCATAATTGGATACGAGTAAGCCGTATTAAGATACGGTATGATACCGTGTGATACGGGGCTCTATTTTGGGTGTTTTATGAAATTACTTCTCAATTCTCATTGTAGCAAGTTATATTCATTGTATATAGGTATAATTTAGGTGTAGGAATGAATATTGGTATATATTGTGAGTCTTGAAAATCTATTAGAAAGAGAGTATCATGGGCTACTATATATAGCATGTTTAGTGTTTGATAGAATGACCATGGTACGTGTTTATATTTATATATATATATATATATATATATATATATATATATATATATATATATATATATATATATATATATATATATATATATATATATATATATATATATATTGATACATATATACATGTCTATGCTATAAATTTTATATGACGTATTATGTTAGTGATTGGAAGTTTAGTTAGTAGCAGTAGCTACCTGGGAGTAAGGGGTTGAGCTATCAGGGAGGATAAGGGGGGAATTATCACCTATATTTCAACATAGTATTGTTACTTGTATTGGGGTTGACTGTGAATATATTATATGTGTATCAGTGATGACCAATACTGATATTGTAGATGCAACCAAGAAAGGATAGAGCTCAGGTAAGTTATTGCAGTGCAAATCACTGCACTTGTAGTAAAAAAATTAGTGTGTTATATGGATGTGCACTTAGTATATCAAATAAGAGGGTAACGTATATGTTATATAAGAATTAGAGTAGGGTGTTCATACATTAGTGCATGGGTGTGTGTTTGGATTAAAAGTGTGGCTATGATGGTGTAGAAGTAGTAAATATGAGGATCTCAATTAATAAGGAGAGTATAGCAGCAGGTAATAAACAATTAGGTGTGTGGGTGTAACTGCAACAACAGGAAGGGGGTGACTTGGTTCTGGGTTGTGTAGACAGGCATCTGGTGCACTGGCAGGTGAAGTTGGGAGAGGGGAAGGTAGTATCTGATACAGTAGAAGATACTACTGATATAAACTATTAGAGAGCTCGGATATATAGTGAGACCTGGACCATTAAGTGATAGTAGATATAAGGTAACAGCTGCAGTTGCAGGAAGAGTGACTTGCACTTAAGGAAATTAGTATACAGCAGTAACAACAACAAGGGAGTGAGAGTATAATAGCAGTGTTCATATGCAGGTAATAATTTAGGGTATAGTTAGTATGTTATTTATGTGCCAGCATTTTATTAGGATTAGTAGAGGGTATCAACTGTGGTGGATAGTAGAGTTGGAAAACTGTATGTTTGTGTGTATGGTTAGGTGATGCAGTAAATGGAAGCAAATATAGTGTAGTTCTTGTACTACATTGAGGTGCAGTTATCTTGTTAGTAGAAGTTAGTAAAAGCAGTTAAGGGGGGAAATCAATTTCAGGTATTAGGAGAGAGGGGGGTACTATGTATCAGTTGTTGGTATGTTAAGTTATGCAATAATTAGTTAGTAGCATAAGTACTAGTCAGTTAGTGTCAGTTGAGTGTATTAGAAATCACTTGGTTGTGTCAACAGATGATATAGCATATAGGTTAGTATATATATAATGAGTTATCAGTTCTAAGTTAGTAGTATCAGTTAATTATTATACTATCAGTCAGTAGTAGTTAGTAGGTTATAGTATAATATAAGTTAGTAGATGTTAGTGAGTACCTGGAAGTTGAGGGGGTTCAGTTGTCCAAGTATGAAACTGAATCAAATGCAGTATAGTCACTGCATTGGCAAGGTTGGCCGATGCCTGCGTTCAGGGAGTCTTGAAACTGCACGTTTCAGTTAGTTGATTAGTTAGCATTTGGTATTATAAGTGCTAGTTAGTATAGTTTAGTCAATTAGGAAGTTAGTATTAGTTAGATAGTTAGTTATTTATATACTAGATAGTATGTGATACCTAGAGTATTTTAGCATATAGGTATTAGTATTTTTTGTTAGCTTAGCTAGTTAGAGACCAAAACCTTAGCTTGAACCTAAAAAAATTAGTGTATGATCTAGAGAAGACTTAGAAAGCATGATTAGTGCATCTTTTAGCTCTTTCTTCTCTTTTATACCAATTAACATAATTTTTCTAAATAGGATTGTGTGACACCAGCTTGGGTATCAAGATTATAGAAGCATGAAAATCCCTCCATGCGCTCCAGTTTACAGTCAACAAATAAGTAAGGTATGCATAACGACGGTGGATGCATAACAGCAGCGGACTCATGATGCCCTCGGATATATGACAGCCCGAGACGCATATCGTCATGTGATGCATCATCCTTACAGTCACATCAGAGCATTTATGACTCTGACAAAATAAATATTTATTCTGACCGCCTCGAATCCTGCACCGCTGATTGGAATCTGTGTTGATATCTTCGTCATAATTACTTTTGGCAGTATACAGCTGTTTAAATGCACGAAAGTAGAAAACGATAAAAGATCCATGCGTCTCTGGCCCAATGCATCCAAGACTCCATGCGTTCTATGCTTCACTGGCCCAATGTGTCCCAGTCTCCATGCGTCCCATGTGTCCCTGGCTCCATGCTGCTTCGACTCCATATAGTTCACATATGCGGCCTGAACGACCACAAAGCAGGGCGGTCGCATAAAACCCCTTAACACAGATTTTGATGTCTGTCAGAAGTTCTGACACCTCACTCATCACCCTGAGATGCTTCAAAATCCGTGAAGACGATGACTCAGAAAATGATAATAAGTCACAACAGTGCATTAATTGCCTCGACAGATGGGCCATGCTACATGTCCAACGTATGCGGCTTCAAAGACCTATGCGGCCTCGACATCGTGCAGCCAAAACGTCCATCTGACCAAGGCCAAATAAGAGGATGCATGCGGCTTCAAGACCCATGTGACCTCGTCTATATACAGCTAGAGGGTTATTCCTACCAAGGCCAAATAAGAGCTTCTATACGACTACGATAGTATGTGTCTCTCGACTCATAAGATTTTTGTTACAATCGAAGGCGATTTCTTGCACAGTTAGTGTTGACCAAGTTTCCAATTGACCGAGTTATGCACACAACGTCCTTAGATCTCTTTAAACAAAAAATTCTAATAAAACCTACGTGGCGGCTTTAAGGCCGTGTTCTGCTGAAGGAGCACAAAACATAACCTTAGCACTCTAAAAACACAACCTTAGCACTCTAAAATATAACAATCAAACACAACAAAAATAAAACTAAAGCTATACCTCAAACTCCAAAGGTCTTCGGTAGCAATCGGCACAATGTTGCTGCCTGTCCTGCACCACTCGAAGTCTATCCCTGATAAGCTTCACCTTTTCGGCTGTATTCACTACTATCTCTGGTCCCAATAAAGCTCTCTCGCCAATATCATCCCAGGATAACAGAGTATGGCATCTCCGTCCATATAATGCCTCGAATGGTGACATCTCAATGTTGGCTTGGTAGCTATTATTGTATGAAAACTCTACCAAGTAAAGGTGATCCTCCCAAGAATCTCCAAGATCCAAAACACAGGTGCGTAGCATGTCCTCGAGAGTCTTAATAGTCCTCTTCGACTGTCCGTCAGTCTGAGGGTGATAAAAGGTATTGAACTTGAGCTGAGTGCCTAAGCTAGCCTGCAAACTTCTCCAAAAGCGGGACATGAAGCGACTGTCCTGATCTGAGACTATGTTTACTGGAAACCATGTAATCTGATAATCTGGCGCACATACATCTCCGCTAGCTTCTCCGTAGATGTACCCACTTTAAATGGCAGAAAGTAGGCTGATTTGGTCAACCTGTCCACGATGACCCAAATTATATCTTTACCTCTTTGTCATGACCCATACCCAAAATTGGGGCACGAGTACGTAGGTACGTCCAGCCTACGCCGCAGTATCGGCGATAGAATGCTGTCTAGGTCAAGCACTATCTAAACAATCTCGCACGAGTATCCAACTCTATAAGGAGACACGGATAATCACAATATTATATGAGCAATATACTCAAGCACATAACTACAGCACGATAAGATATCAAAGAATAAAATAAAATGCAACACAAGTCTAAATAGAAATAATCTAACTCAATAATGAATCCAAATCTCAACAAAGTATGCCGGAGACAAATTCGGTACCAATATGCTGCTAAAAGAAACTAACTAGATAACTAGTGATCCCGGCTAAACCTTCCGAAATTATAATTGAACTACCAAGTCCAAATCTGCAGCTACTCATCCTGTGGTCCATAAAATGTTGGACACCAGTCCTCTAAGGCATAGTCTGGAAAAATATTTCCAGATAGGAAGGAGCAAAGTACATCTCAAATAACAGTTACATTTAATTGATAAGGACTATAAAATAATAAATAGATGATGCTAAATACTGGGAGAAGGCAATAAGTAAATGCAATGACAATTTAAAAAGACAGACAATATAAGCAATATGGTACAGTCAATGCATATATGAAATAAAGAGAAAGAGCTACAATATCATATACAGGTGATATAGTATATAAAAATGAATAAAGAACTGTAACTATTCTAAGTGTTTAAAATATCGGTCTATCATGTGATTGGCTTGGGACAAGATCAGGCTTGTTACATATGATTAGCTATAATTCATGTAGGGTCAGGCTAACCATTTGGTTAGCTATGATGCAAGTAATGGTCAGGCTAATCATATATAACAGGCTATGAGGCATGTAATGGTCAGGTTGCACCCGACGTTAGCTGTGGGGTGAGCTATGATGCATGTAGAGTTGGGTATGATCACCTAATCTACTAATATTTCCCTCCGCCCCCAACTAGTACAGTGGATCCAACCATGACATGTTACGATACACGATCAATGTCCAATATATTATGTATATAAGATGTCTAATATCAATGTCGTATACAATGTCAATGCGATAATCAATGTAACATCTCATGACTGCAGATCCAATCTATATACTAGTCCGTGTAGCACAGTGTCAAATATCAGATGTAATATTTCTAGATACTGGAATTATAGATATTATCAAATAATTGGAAATTATCAGAGAATGTACTCGCCTTGGGTCCTTAGCTGGTAATACCAATATCCTGTTCCAGAGTATCGTCTGGATTATCCAACAGTCCTATAAACCTATCATAAAATATAATATTTGTATCAGACGTTACACAATCATAATACATTGAACTCAGGGGCTACGCCAGGTATGGCACTAGTCAACTAGGGTCAAGTGCACGTCTAATTGCGCGGGTGTCGTGTCTGAAATTGTTGTAAATTCAGACAGTCGGTGATACGGGTCTCGCCAATACGTGAGTGTACATAAGGCATCTTTCTAATAATTAACAGGGTTACAGGTCCATATAAATACGGAATATCCGTAATTACACTCGTGTCGCCTAATACATTCATAATTATACATATTATCAATTAGCATATATCATTAATTAAATATAATACGTATATATGTGTATACCAATAATTATATACAAAAATATGTATAAGTGTATGTACACTAAATAAAATTTTATACTATATATATATATATATATATATATATATATATATATATATATATATATATATATATATATATATATATATATATATATATATATATATATATATATATATGTGTGTGTGTGTGTGTGTGTGTGTGTGTGTGTGTGTGTGTGTGTTTAAAAATATACATACCATATTTTTATATATATACAACAACCATTATTTATATGTACACAAAAGAATATATATACTGAATATATATATATACCTATACCAATGAAAATATACCTATACTATATATATATATATATATATATACCAATAAAAATATACCTATACTATATATATATATATATATATATATATATATATATATATATATATATATATATATATATATGTATGTATATACATACATACATATATATATATATATATATACATACATACGTACACGCATATGTGTACACGAGGGGAGGGTCGAACCTGTGCGCGTGCACGACGACGGCAAAGACGACGAAGACGAGGTGGTAGTCCTGGTGGTGGTTCATCAGCTGGTCACTAGTCGGCTCGGGGTAACTGCAGGGAGGATGGAACGGTTGTGCGGGCTCGCCGGGTGGCCGCTCGAGGGGAGTTGGGAGGAGAGCAGGGTGGTTCGGGGTGGTGATGCTGGTGGCACTGGTGGTATAGGGTGGTGGAGAGTGGTGGTGTAATGGTGGCAGCGGGAGGAGGAAGCTTGGGAAGAGGGGAGATGCAGGGAGGGACGGACTGGTTGAAGGTGGTGGAGCTAGTTCTGATGATGATGGTGGTGCTGGTTCTCGTGGCCGGAGGGGAAGAGGGGAGTGGCCGACGTTCAAATTGGCTCCGGTGTGGAGGGAGAGCTCGGGAAGAGCTCCGATCGGGTATAGCGGATTCGAGGAAAGGCGGGGAGCTCCGGGCAGATCTGAGGTGGGTGAGGAAGGTTCGTTCGATGGGAAACGGGGTCGTGGGGGTGGTGCACGGGTCGTAGCAGTGCCGGAGAAGGAAGACAGGTCGGCGGGTGGCCGGGGAGAGCTTCAGGTGGGGGTGCACGGCTGACGGGGAGGTCTCAGGGTGGTTCAGGATGGTGGAGTTTGGACGGATGCAGGGAAGAGCCGGGGAAGGAACAGCAGGTTGGGTGGAGGAAGCTCGTCGGAGTTTATGGTGGTGGATGGGAGTGAAGTACGGAGGATGTTGGCCAGACTAGGTGGCCGGGGCTGGCCGGCCGGGTGATGGTGGGAAGTTGGTTTATTCCCCCCTTTATATTTGAAAGGAGGAGAAGAAGAAAAAGAAAGAAAGAAGAAGAAGAAGAAAAAGGGAAGAAATAGAAAAATGGGAATGCTACGGTTGAGTAAGGAGGGATGAGAAAGAGAGAGGTGGGGGCTTGTTTCCTAGGTTTGGGGATTAGGGCATGTTGGGAAGGGTGCATGAAGAGACATCTTATAGGAGATGTGATGGGAGGTGTGTGGTGATGATGAGCCCCATTTTGAATGGGTGGCCAGGATTTGACATGAGAAAAATTATTCATGTAAGGAGGGGGTTGGGTTGACTAGTCAAAAAATTAGGGCTCTCCATTTGGTTTGAACCAATGGGGTATTGACACCTAATACAATATTTGCAAATGAGCCCCTTGAATTTGGGTATTTGCACAGACACATTAAATGATGAAAAATTGGTGGGCTATTTGGTGTTTGGTATTTTGAAGAGTGAGGAGGTGTTGTGTATTGTGTATGGGCTTAAAGAATAGGGTATTTGGATTAAATTGGGTTAAAATTGGATTAGTCAAAGTTGGTATCCCCAATTTAATTAGAAATAAATGCAAGCGGTGTTCTAAAATTAATTAGAAATACATGGGACTAAAATTAGGTTGGAACACAAATATCATTAGTGAAGAATACTCAGAGCAGAATATTACCCTAATTTGGGTTGCACGAAAATGGGTCGAGATTGTCTCCAATTTCGATTGGAACGCACAACGATACAAAGTTGGATTTTATTTAGAAATTAAATAAACGTCCACGACGAATATTGTGTGGCTAAAATAAAGCACAAAAAAACATAATTATGAGTTACAAAAAGGTCAGAATGGAAGGCGGACACGTCTAGGGCAAGGTTGTAAAATTTGTTGGAAGGCAAAAGCTAGGATAGCGCTCCAAATATCGAAGCAACGGTAAGGCGCAACAATTAAATAAAACTACGGCAATAAATTACAACCCCAAATAATTAAATCATGAATAATACAAATTAAATTCATAACCCTATCATTCATTCAGGTGTTCATCTAGTAGGCTTCTAGGTCAAGTCCACTAGCTCAACATTAAGAACACTGCATAATATATAATATATAAATACATATATCATACAATTATTTAATTAAATATACTCAATATTAATAATATACAAAAAGTCAAAAATACCCTGTTTTTAGAATGTGGTAGTGACAAGTCTACCCTCCTTAAAAGAATTTCGTCCTCAAAATTTAAATTCTTAATAGTAGTATTTACTCATACACATTATTATTTTCCATCAAAATTTAAATTCATCAACCCACAAAATCAGGAAGTAATCCACATTGTCATTTCACAATTTTCAAAATTCTGGAATTATCGTATTCCTGAAAATCCTTGAAATAAAAATCAAATTCCATTTTTATCACAATTTTCTCCAAAATTTTAAGTTCAAATCTAAATACTCGAAATTTAATATCCAATCCTCTAATTTAAATTCAGTCAATGCACATTTTTTTTAAATTTTGAAATCCTACCTAAAAACACAAATCTATAAATCCAATCGATGCATATTTATAAAATCTAAATCCTCAATCCCAAAAATTGATTTCAAACACTAATCCATTAATGATTTGATTCCTTGATTTCTTTTTCCATAAAATACTCAACAATGCGATACTTATGGAATCTTCAAATGCAACATTTATAATATAAAATTTTAAATTCATATCTTGCAATCAAATAATATAATAATAATCTTCTAAACTTCCTCAAGTTTTAATGATAAATTATATCATAATCAATGTTTGATAATAAACGAAAGAAATAAAACTAGGTTTATACGAAACCCTTTCTTTGGTTTACAAACAAGAAAAAGAAGTGCAATTAATCCTATATGAGGATGTTAAGTACAAAAATTTGATTCTGGGAAAATATTACTATAGGAGTCTGATCTGCGATCGATCACTTTGTCCCTTGGACCACACGATGACGAAGAAGTGCTGTAGAAGACGAAAAAGAAGCTTCAAAGACTGCAGGAAAGGTTGAACTCTCGTTGCCAAAGCTCTCTATATGTGCTCTCTTGACCTTGACCTCTGTATTTGACCCTTGCTTTTTTTTGACCCTCTTCCAAAATCTTCGACCTTGGACCTCCATGATCGGAGGTCTCTATTTATAGGTTTCAGTGACAGTCGGCGTAGAAACCGAACAGCGGAGAGAGCTGCACCTTTTATGCAGCGGTTATAATAACTGCTACCCACGTATGAATGATCTCCTGAATCGGCATACGACGCGTGTCCCATTACGAGGTAACGCGTATAATTGCTCATCGAAGATCACGGCATACAAGCCACGTAGATAACTGCCCCTTGCGTAGAGAAGGTTGGCATAAAATCCAAATAACTGTCTCGTTGGCGTAAAAAGCCAAATAGCTGTTCTGATGGCGTAAAAGCCAAGTAGGCGTAGAAGTCGATTAGTTGTCAAGTTGGCATAGAAGCCAAATAGCTGTCATATTGGCATAGAAGCCAAGTAGCTGTCATGCTGGCATAGAAGCCAAGTAGCTGTCATGTTGGCGTAGAAGCCAAGTAGGCGTAGAACCCAAATTCTGCGTAAAGCTTGATGCTGCATGGATAGGTAACCAGCGTAAAGATAGCCGATTATCCTTCCTTGACTGAGGTCTTGAGCATATTCTGGGCCAAATAGCCTTGTCACTCACCTTTGCAAATATGGCCTGAGTTGGCGTATTTCTAGGATATAGTATATGACGTACTCCTATAGTTGAAAATAGCCAGGTTGGTGTATTTCGAGGAGATAGCATATGGCATACTCCTATAGCTGAAAATAGCCTGGTTGGCATAATATGCAAGAATGGAGATGTGGATGTATTAGCCCTAATTATAGCTCACCCAGTCATTAAAAGTATAACCAAATCTCGTACATTAAATACAGAGATCTGCCCCCATATCGCGCATTAACTGCAGAGACGTATCTCGAGTTATGTACGAAGAGCAGCTTTTGATGTGGCGGTCAGCTTTGTCTCATCCTGAGCGTAAAAGTCATCTCTGCCTGTGTAGAATAGGCAGCATATTTCTTGAATGCGTAAACGATATCTTATATCAAGGATTTGTCACTAAACGACAGTCTGGGGCTCTGTGTAGAATCATCATTACAGCCATCCTCTTGATAGTCGTACAGTACTCTTTGTCAGGAGTCAGGTTCACTTCTTCGTCTGACAGGTTCATTCGAGGAATACAAAGAGTTTCTCGTACAACTTTCTACTGCATTTAAAAGTAGATAGATTTTACGCCAAAGTGGCAATGTAGCAACCTTTTTACACCAAAGCAGTCTGGAAATACTGCATTACATGGATTGTTCTGGAGCTATGTTTTACGCTGAATAGCGTTGAAGCTCTGTTGTACGCCAATGGCTCTGAAGTCATATTTTATGCCACCTAGTGCTGGAACTCTGTTTTATGCGGGCTTCCTGCATGTTGAAGGTTTTACGCGTATGATTCCCCAGCGTATTTTTTATGCTTCTACAAGACCTCCTTCAAAGTTTTTAAATTCCTCGTAATTTGAAACACTTTGAATGAAGCATGAAATGGTCAAGTTTGACTCGTTCTGTGAGGCTGATTTCTCGGCAAATATTTTGGAATTTGTTGGGATTTAGTGTGATCTCCTCTGCCTATATAAAGGCGCATGAGTTAACCCATTTTTCCCACACTTCCTTAACCATAAAGAGATGGTTGCCGAGCTTCGTCGGGTTGACTTGAGGAAGAAGAAGATCATGTTCTTCCAGCATGTAAGGAGCCATAAAAAGAGGCATCTTCGAGCAAATATCCTCTGCAACGATGGATCATGGAAGGATATCATAGCTTCCTTTGCTCGGGATGATCAGCAATTTCATATGGCGATTCATCCAGGAGAGAGAAAGGGTCTCATTTAGCCACACAGCTTGCAAGCTGTATTCTCTCCCATTATGGCGCTGGACGAAGGTAGGCAGTTTGGCCCTGTCTTCTAGTATTGTGTTGGATCTGAACCCCTAACACAAATCTAGGACATGCCTACCATAGCGTATGGAGGGTGGGCTTACAAAATTAATACATGCCCAATTGTATATCCTCTCGCCATTTATTATTTTTTTTGTTAATCGGCTGCAGAAGTCGATTAACTGCTGTAGAAGACGAAAAAGATCTACACCAATATGATAACCTAGCACAGCAGATTCTTGGTATGATCTTAAATGAAAATGAGAAACCCTTTGTAGAAAAAGGGTTTCAATCATATGTAATCATGAAGATGAAAAACCCTTTGTAGACTGGATTTCTATCATATATAATCTTGATTAATAGAATAGTCTTCTTTTACGCATCTGATGATTTGCCATATTTGCTGTGATGAAGTCTGAATATGTGCAGCTTCAGCACGTCTGAATAACTTTATGCCGACTCTGATAAAAGAGTATCTGATCTCGTCCCATCTTTTATGCGTAACAGAAAATGCGTAGAAAGCTTCTTAGCATTAAGTCGTCTTTGAAGATCCAAACTGTCATGCTATTTTGGACGAGGAGTCGAGTATAATTTTTGAACTGTCACTTCTCTGATACGAAGAATTCTTGTTCAAACCATCTTCAAGAATGGTTTTCCAAAAATCCCTTAAAAAGAAGGGCGAGAAATGGCCGTCAAACAGGCCATACTTGAACTTTTGAGAAAGATTCCAGCTGGACTTCGGATGAACTTCCAATCGACCAAGAAAAAGAGTCATCTTCAATGCTGAACTCTGTATATTTTGGGTACTTGGAATATTTTATAGCCAAAAAGGAGCATTTTCTGCATAAACCCTTATAATTGGCCATCTGTAGCTTTCGAGCGTAGAATCATAGATTTATAGCCTCTGAGCGTAAAAAGCTTCCGAGCGTGAAATCATAGATTTGTAGCTTCTGAGCGTAAAATTGTAGGTTTGTAGCCTCTGAGCGTAAAACCTTCTGAGCGTAAAAGCATCTGAGCGTAAAACTATAGATTTAAAGCATATGTGCGTAAAATCGTAGATTTGTAGCCTCTCGAGCGTAAAAGCTCCTGAGCGTAAAATTATAGATCTGCTCTACACATAAATTATGGATTCACTGACTGTCCGTCTTCTTTTTCCAAATGATAGGCTGACGTGGTCCCAAATTATAACCGAATATTAAATATCGAATTTGGTTAGGAATTCGAAGAGTTATCCGAACTCTATAAATAGCCCAAGGTCCTGAGAGAGAAAACTTTTATCTGTCTTCACAAAACCCTAGCTTTTCAAGAACCTTTCTTCTTCGTCTCTTTCCTGAGAACTCAGAATCGCCATGGCACCTAAACAGGCTTCCACTGCTAAGGGAAAGAAGGTCTCTTCCTCTTCTTGCTCTTCTGCTTAAGCACGAGCAACTCCCATTAGGCTGAATGAGCCCCGATCCGAGCGAAGTGCTCTGCCGTCGAGCTGTGCTCCGAACGTCACAGGTAAAAGAACTCTGAGGGGAATAGAGGACTTTTTGCATATGTTGTACGTGTATGCGAACCAATACGCCCATATTTCTAATGTGTCAGCATAAAATCATCTTTTTGCAGTCTGGCGTAAAAAGCTCAGTCTGTCAAAATTTGGCGTATACTACAAACTTTGGGTTTTATACGCTGGATGTAAATTCTGGCGTACAAACTCAAATTTTGGCGGTCTAGCGTAAAAGCTCAGACTGTTAGATTTTTGTGTATACTGCCAACCTTGAATTTTATGCTTCGAAAATAGGTTCCAACGTAATAGCTCAAGTTTTTGCAGTCTTGGCGTACAAGCTCAGACTGATAATCTTTGGTGTAAACTACAATAGTGTAGCGTCTAGTATAGAAACTGACTTATTTTCTTGTATTTTGTAGTGGACTTGCAGATCCCTCTTTTGGTTGAGGTGATGGGCTCTGCCGCCGGGATGTTGAACTCGAATTATCTGGAGGATTTGTCGCATGTGACATTCCCTATTTCTGGAGCCAACTATCCTGAAGAAAGGGGAACCCTGATATCGTCCCAAGGAGAATGCATGCTGCTGAGTATGACCAGTGGGGAGCCCCTGACATACATAGACGGAACACAGTATAAGAAACTGGGTTTCTTATTCGGGGATATTATTGACAAACAATCCCAGACCAAGCCCAAGAAGGAGGATTGGGTGTTTACTGTTGAGGGCACGGTGATGTATCTACCCAGGATGCCCAGGGATTACCCTATCTCGGCCTTCTTCCATGCCACCCATCCCAGGAAGATGGTATAGACTTTGACTCCCGATCTTCACGGCCGACCGGGAAAGATCTTATACAACAAGGGATACGACCGGGGGACTATATGAGACGTCCTTCGGGCCCTGTTATGCCTTTTAGGGGATTGCTGCCGGGTAGTGTCCCAAGTGAGGATACTTCGCTGATACAGCCGGTTTAGATATCGACCTTCTGTAATGACTTCATGGGGCAGGAAAGAATGTACCCCAAGGTTAACCCTTGGACTAGTGGATGGCTTAGCCCGGGGAATCTTTGATGGGCCAGTTTGACTGCCTGGGCCCTAAAGTACTTCCAGGTGGAGCTAAAAAATATTAGCTTATTCGCGGCTGTGAGTGACACAAGTATTGGGTTACCTGTCAACCCCAACTTGTTCTTAGCCTTGATGGAGCGATACAATTCACTCACTGGGACTTTTGCCACTCCGTTGGGTGAGTTGGGCTTCGCCCTTCATGAGATGGCAGAGATTTTAAGGCTGCCAATGGGGGACACTCCTTATGAATAGTATGTCCCTACAAACAGGGAGTTGAGGGATACAAACCCTCTGGCAGTGGCAGTATATTAGGAGCTGATGTGCTACTATCTTGCTTGCACCACTTTCTACAAGGAGCCGTCTGATTTGGCTCACATCAACAAGTGGGCAACCTATCTCTTCTTCCACCAGGCCAGAAATGTTAAGCCGGACAAGGTGGTAGATAGCCGAGATAGGCCTTTGAACCTTCTGAGCGTGCTCAATGCTAACACGGTCGATGATCTCATCGAAGATGCAGAGGCTCCGGATCATATTTTTGACGAGGAGATAGGGGGTTACCCTGCAGGCACAAAAGCCTTCAGCTATATGAGGCATTATCGCAAGCCTCTGTCAAAGGAAGCTCAACTGGCTGGCTTTCTCTCCGTCTGGCTACGCCGATGGGTAGTGTCGGGCATCGCGTCTGCGGATCACATCCATCATAACACCTTATGCCCCGCAGTAAATTTGGTGTTCGGAGCAAGACTGGGCCTACTTCCTGCTATGGTATGTAGAATACAAGCAGGCCTGAGGGCCCTTACTGATGGGCTTCTCGCTGATGAGACGCAGCGAGAAAGCTTTCCCAGGATGGAATTACCCTTCTTGTACCTGATAGGATGGTTGATCCTCCACAACACCAGGGTAATTTCTCCCGGCTCCGCCAGCGGTTCAGGAAAAAACTTCTTGTTGAATTACAAGAATTTTTCTTGGAACGTGGCGACCGTCACAGATTGCCGGCGGACGTTAAACGTTGCCCACAGTTGGAAGCTCTTCTGTATCGTCCCCCCTGTATATATCAATCAACAGGGGACAAAACTTAAGGATGAAGGTCATGGGAGAACCATTCTTTCTCCTGAAGTCTTCTACTGGTTGGTCTGCATTAGACCTTCTTACTTACTGTACAGAAGTGAGGATCAATGCTTCTTGGAGCCTTATCTGTCCAGTCGATTCGCCTGGCAGTTTGGGTATGACCAATTGCATGTGGGAAATGCCATTACCAGCTTCAAGTCCAAAGGTGGACTTATTGATGGAGCCACAGGGTGGCGGTACTTCATCACGGGCTGTACTGGTGCAAATTTTGCCTTGCCCGCACTTCTCTCTCCATGGAGCTGTGCATCCTTCACTCGTATGTGCAGTTCTATGCATCCATCAATACCTTCCATCGCAATTTTGATGTGCATGGAAGTTTTATGATGCCCCCTCATAGGTCCACTGGAAGGAAGGATGTTTCGTCTGTTTTCTCGGATGAGAATGAAGACACCACCGGGGCAGACGAATTTTTGTTAATAATACCAAGAGGCGTAATAGCTCCGCCAGCAGAGCCTCTCGTTATCCCTAATAAACGAAAAGCTTCCACTCCGAAAGAGCCTTCCTCTCACAAGAAGAAAGTTGGCAGAGGTCCAAAAAGGGCTTCCACCCAGGGGGCTTCTAGGAGCGAGCCTGTCGTTTCCCCTATTGGGGATGATTCTTTGATCAGAGGTCCTTCGCCTTTTAGAGAGGGAACCTCCATAGTTCCAGCTGGCAGTGCCGAAGATTCTTTACTCGAGATCGTCGCTGCTACTACTGCTTCTGGTAGTGCTACGAGATCGCCTACGAGGCCGAGCATTTTAAGGATACCTTTATCCAGACAAATAATGGGAGTAACCCCTACTTCGTCTGTAAGTATTTCCAGTGAGATTCCACCCGATGAGCCTCGAGTGGATCTTGGTGATGACTGGGAAGACTATCCTCCAACGTTAGTTGGTGCACCCTCTTCCCCAGGTATGACAGCTCGCTTAGCATAATTAAGAAATGATTTAGCTATACAGGCTGCGGATGCGACATATATACCATCGGCCATGGGTAAATGTCATTTTTATGCCTCATTTAAGAAAATTAACATCAATTTGATATTAACTTTCTCTTGTCTTTTTCAGGTGAAGACATCTCAGGGGAGGGCGGAGTTAACGTAACCTTTGACCTTGTTGCGGATCCTGCCGATGAAACGGCGGCATTTGATATCGAAGAGGCATGCTTTGAAGCTGTCGATCCTTCGTCCGCAACATTTTTGGGTGTCGTCTCGCCAACAGCAGTCCAGATATCTTCAGAGGAGGATGAGCCTATCATCGCGACCGTGCCTCCTTCGTTGAGTACGCCAGCAACTTCAACCATTGCAGGTGTTCGTTCTTTTGTAGCGCCATCTGTAGAGGCAACGGCCATGGCAACATCCTCCGCGGTCATTCCTGGAAGGCGATTTCCCGGTATCGCAGCCACTCCTAGCGTGCATCCAGTCTTCGATATGCTGATTAAAAATTATACCAGCCTATTCTATCGTAGTTTGAAGGAGTTGATTTCTATGGTGCTGGAGAAGAACCTGAGCTTTGATAATCTGCTGACGTCTTCCCAGCTTGCGATAGCGCCGATCAAAAATTTCAATGACGCTGGAATAGCTGATGCGCTAGAGCAAATAGTTAATGGTTTAGAACAACCTATTAATGAATATTTGCACCTCTCTCGAGGCAACGTCGATGATATGATTCAGGCTGAATACGACTCCTTGACTGCGAAGCTTGCTAAACAGATGGAATGCTTAAACAAATCCATCCAAACACAACAGCGAGAGAATGATGAAGAACAGGCCATCTTGGAGGAGGTTATTCCTCAGCTAACCAAGTACGAGGCCGAACATGAGGGAAATAAAATAAGGGTCCGTAAATTGGAAGCCAAACTCGCTCAAGCAAAGGAGTGGGCTCTCCAGTCATCGGCAGCTCGAGATGTGTTGAAGGGCCGAATGAATACAGCTCAGTGGAACTTGGCACATACAGGTGTCATCCGTGCCGGTTTTGTACAGGCTCGGTCCGAACTATCCCTCCTGAGTGATGACGAGGCACGACTAGAGCGAGCTCACGCTAACATCTTGGACTCCAGGAATGAGAGGATGGCCGCTCTGGCGCAACAGATTAGTGATTTGACTACTCCTCCCTAATGATGTACTTTTTGCTTCTTTTTGTAACTTGCTCTTCCCGGAGATAATAATAAAGAGATTTTATCTGACTTTTGTGGACCTATTATTTTTTGAATATGAATGATAGGCTAGGGTGAAAGTGATATCAGAGGTATCATGAAACATGACATACTTTCGATAAGGTTTTGCTGAATATAAATCTATTCAGAGTTAACATGAACCTGATAGAATATAATCCAACTGAATTTGTATACTAAACACTATCTAAGATAATATGAACATGATAGGTTTATAAATTAGTTAAGGATATCTATTTGGAGGTCACATGAACCTGATAGAATATAATCCAGCTATCCTTTGTATGTAGTGTCGTCAAAATGAGATCTTCACCATACTCCGTTTAGGCAAAGGAGATTAAGGTATAGTACTTCTTCGGAAATTTGCCATTGATAGGAGCCATCATCAAATCTCCATCAGGCTTGGCTAAGATGAAAGTGCCATTTAAAATCATCTAAGGGCCTTCAGATTTTTTTATAATTGCTTGTGTGCACTTTGGATGTTGTACTAGAGGTAGTATGGACGTAGTACAATATCGTGTTTATCGAGGACATCCCACTGGGGATCTTTGGTGGACCTATTATTTGTTGTGCACTTTGAGTACAAATAATAAGTTCGAAACGAGCCCAATCACAAATATGACCGTGATAGATTTTGGGGATAGTAAGGATATCCTGTTGGGGAGTTTTTTGTGGACCCACTACTTTTTGCGCACACTTGTGCAAGTAATAGGTTTGAGACAAGATGCTTGTAAAATATGACTCTGTGGGGGTTGAGCAGAGACTGACTTTTTTTCTTTACTGGGGAAAATGAGAACAGTTCAGAGGTAATATGGACATGAACTATTCATTTTTAATGGGCCTATTACTTATTGCGTACAAGAGTACAAGTAATAAGTTTAAGACAAACCCTTCCAGAGGTAATATGGACATGGAAGTTTTTTGTGGACTTAACACCACTGGCGTACTTCGGGTTTAAGTACGGGTGCTAAGTTGAGATGACAACCAATATCAGAGGTAATATGGACATGATAATCGATAGCCAAAAACTCAAAAAGTTTGTTCAGAGGTAATATGAACATGACAAACTTTTGAGTTGTGACTCCATTGGGGATGGAGGTATATATCTGCTCAGAGGTAATATGGATATGGCAGTTTTTTGTGGACTTAACACCACTGACGTACTTAGGGTTTAAGTACGGGTGCTAAGTTGAGATGACAACCGATATCAGAGGTAATATGGACATGATAATCGATAGCCAAAAAAACTCGAAAAGTTTGTTCAGAGGTAATATGAATATGACAAACTTTTGAATTGTGACTCCATTGGGATGGAGGTATATATCTGTTCAGAGGTAATATGGATATGGCAGTTTTTTACTGGAGAAAATTATGACAGCAGTTCAGAGGTAATATGGACATGAACTAATGTCGGGAAAATTCCTTGAGAATATGGTCTATCCGATCATGAAGACAGATCGAGGGATCATTCCGCTGAAAGATTGATGGAACGATAGCTCAGAGGAAGTATGAACATGGCTAACATCTAGCGAGATTGGTTGTGAACGGTCACTGCGGGAGTAGACCTGAAAGATTGTTTCGCTGGAAAAATTTTGAGGATCCATCATCCATTGCGTATCCGAGACTCTTGGACACGGATGGTAGCTTTTTACAATAATTTGTAGCAAAGGACAAAATATCTCACATAGGCATTTGATAGGGATGAAAAACCAAGGGTCGATTTGTTCATCTGGGTTGTGGACTTATTACCTATGGCGTACCTTAAGTACAGGTAATGAGCTGAAATGACTAGCACTACCAGGGGTTATGTAAACGTGATAGTAGAAAGTCGAAGAGAAGAACTTTTCTCAGAGGTAATATGGACATGGTAAGATAGGCCTTTGTGGGGAACATGACAGGAGTAATATGACCATTTTTATGGTGATAGATTTACCCTGCCGGAGAAGGTAGAAAAACACAGTTCAGATGTAGTATGGACGTGAACTGATTGATAGCAACAACCTAGGAGGTTTGCTCAGAGGTCACTTGGATATAGAAAACCTAGCTAGGGAAACAGAAAATATTTGGACGACAGTTCAGAGGTAATATAGACGTGAACTGATCGATAGCAACAACCTAGGAGGTTTGCTCAGAGGTCACTTGGAAAGACTCAGCTGGGAAAAAAAAATTTGGATAACAGTTCAGAGGTAATATGGACGTGAACAGATGTCCAAAAAATTTACTGAAGAGTGATTTGCTGAGTAGGGATAGACCTGAAGGTTGCTCCTCTGGAGAAATTTTAGGGACTCATTATCCGGTACCTCTTGAGGGGCAAATTGACACGTTGGAGTGAGATCAATTTGCCGTGACCGTCATCTTGTTTACAAATGCAAAGTGATGACTTTGGCGTCGATCAACTCCTAAATTCTCTTTTTCAGTACATAGCACACTTTTGTGGGGTGGTGAACGTACCGATAAAAGAGACAATATTCTGGGTCATCGACTTTGCCAGCCCTTTCAGGGTGTCTGATGTTGGGTAGCCAGAGTTTGTTTTCCTTCATCAATATATTGAAGATTTCAATGATGTCATCTTCATTAAAGGAGAAAGTCCCATTTGGCCTTCGGGCTCCCGATGCCTGAGTTTTATAATCTTCTGGGAAGATGGTCATCGTTGCATCATCTTTGGACTCAGAGAGAATTCTACCCCCAGCTTTGGATGCTGCTCCATTTTGTCGAGAGAGACTACCCCCAGACATGTCGTTGTTTGGTTCTTCTTCTTCTTTTTGTCCACCTTTATTGACAGAAGTTGATTTAGAAGGACCTGCCTCTGGTATTACGGGATCAGACTTTGGAGGTTTGGAGTTTGCAAGAGATGCGGTATATCCTAACCCAAAATGAGTTCGTTAACAGTAAGGATTACCATGCAACGGTGTTCGTCTGTCTTTTCCATAGTTGAGGCCTTATTTCAACTTTAAATCATAACCCATGCTTTGTATAATCTTTAAAGCCTGTGGGCTATATCTGTGGATTTGCATTCTCCCAACATCAGACTCGTTAGAATCTTCTTGTACAATCGGTCTATTCTGCATTCGACCGAAGATTATTTGATGCTGACCGTTGCAAGTAGATGGAATAATGAAGACAGATTCTTCATATGGACCATATGTCATGACGATATTAGATGTTGGTGCTACATCCCACATGATCTCCCCAAGCTTGGTAGTTAGGGGCTCTACATCTTGATTTCTGCCCTTGTCTTTGTGTTTTGAATCAAGAAATCATGCAAATCAGGAAGATTATCAGAAGAAGAGGAAGGCTTATTCTGCCTTTTTACATCATTAGGGGCATGGAGATTGGGAACCAAAACCCTCTCCCTGCCATAAGAATACAGCAGTTCAACCATGTGAGTAGCGTACGATCCATCATCCATCTGAGGTGCGTAAGTTCCCGTGAACCGGGTCTTCTTTATGCTGAGGGGCTTATCCTGGCGTAATCTGGAGCTTTGCACAACTTGGCGTAAAACTGAGGAAGTCCTCAATCGGCCGTCAGCATTCCGCGTAATCTGAAGAGCGGGCAAATTCTTCTCTTGATGGCGTAAAAGTCGAGAGGTCAGAAAATCTGCCACTTGCTTTCCCTTGTGGTATTTGTAGGGACCATCTGCCTCCTTATAGGCGGGAGATATATTTTTACGTGCGGGGTACGGTGTAGACTTCTAGATTGGGGCTAAGGCACTGCCAGAAGCTCTGTCTGCCACGTCACAGACGGAAGACAAAGTTTTATGCACGGGGCACGGAGTAGACTTCTAGATTGGCACTAAGGCATTGCCAGAAGCTCTGTTTGCTACGTCACAGACAGGAGATAAAGTTTTATGTGCGGGGCGCAGAGTAGACTTCTGGATTGGCACTAAGGCATTGCCAGAAGCTTTGTCTGCCACGTCACAGACGGAAGACAAAGTTTTATGCGCGGGGCGCACAGGTTGCGATGTTACAACCTTGTTGGTCGGGGAAAGAGAGCCCGTAGGAAGGGTAGAGGATATCCAGGGCATCCATACTTTACACAACTTTCTGTTGTCCTGGACAGAGAGGGAACGAGAGCCACCCCCTGCACGAAGCATGTCTTCATAAGCAGATTGGTCGAATTGGACGACCAGAGTCTTCTTCGTTGATCCGACGGATACAGCATCGTGTTGAGCAATAGCTTTCTCGTCAGATGAGAAAGTAGTCCCTAGCAGAGTCACCATCTTGTGTTTGATAATAAACGAAAGAAATGAAACTAGGTTTATACGAAACCCTTTTTTTGGTTTACAAACAAGAAAAAGAAGTACAATTAATCCTATACGAGGATGTTAAGTACAAAAATTAAATTCTGGAGAAATATTGCTATAGGAGTCTGATCTGCGATCGATCACTTTGTCCCTTGGACCACACGATGACGAAGAAGTGCTGTAAAAGACGAAAAATAAGCTTCAAAGACTGCAGGAAAGGTTGAACTCTCGTTGCCAAAGCTCTCTATATGTGCTCTCTTGACCTTGACCTCTGTATTTGACCCTTGCTTTTTTCTGACCCTCTTCCAAAATCTTCAACCTTGGACCTCCGTGATCGGAGGTCTCTATTTATAGGGTTCGGTAAAAGTCGACGTAGAAACCGAACAGCGGAGAGAGCTGCACCTTTTACGCGACGGTTATAATAACTGCTACCCACGTATGAATGATCTCCTGAATCGGCGTGTAACGCGTGTCCCATTACGAGGTAACGCGTATAATCGCTTATCGAAGATCACGGCATGCAAGCCACGTAGATAACTGCCCCTTGCGTAGAGAATGTTGGCATAAAATCTAAATAACTGTCTCGTTGGCGTAAAAAGCCAAATAGCTGTTCTGATGGCGTAAAAGCCAAGTAGGCGTAGAAGCCGAATAGTTATCAAGTTGGCATAGAAGCCAAATAGCTGTCATGTTGGCATAGAAGCCAAGTAGCTATCATGTTGGCGTAGAAGCCAAGTAGCTGTCATATTGGCGTAGAAGCCAAGTAGGCGTATAACCCAAATTCTGCGTAAAGCTTGATGCTGCATGGATAGGTAACCAGCGTAAAGATAGCCGATTATCCTTCCTTGACTGAGGTCTTGAGCGTATTATGGGCCAAATAGCCTTGTCACTCACCTTTGCAAATATGGCCTGAGTTGGCGTATTTCGGGGAGATAGCATATGGCGTACTCCTATAGTTGAAAATAGCCAGGTCGGCGTATTTTGAGGAGATAGCATACGGCGTACTCCTATAGCTGAAAATAGCCTGGTTGGCATAATATACAGGAATGGTGATGTGGACGTATTAGCCCTAATTATAGCTCACCCAGTCATTAAAAGTATAACCAAATCTCGTACATTAAATACAGAGATTTGCCCCCATCTCGCGTATTAACTGCAGAGACGTGTCTCGAGTTCTGTACGAATAGCAGCTTTTGACGTGGCGGTCAGCTTTGTCTCATCCTGAGCGTAAAAGCTCGTCTCTGCCTGTGTAGAATAGATAGTGTATTTCTTGAATACATAAACGACATCTTATATCAAGGATATGTCACTAAACGACAGTCTGGGGCTCTGTGTAGAATCATCATTACAGCCCTCCTCTTGATAGTCGTGCAGTACTCTTTGTCAGGAGTCAGGTTTACTGCTTCGTCTGACAGGTTCATTCGAGGAATATGAAGAGTTCCTCATACAACTTCCTGCTGCATTTAAAAGCAGATAGGTTTTATGCCAAAGTGGCAATGTAGCAACCTTTTTACGCCAAAGCAGTCTGAAAATACTGCATTATGCGGGTTGTTCTGGAGCTATGTTTTATGCTGAATAGCGTTGAAGCTCTGCTGTACGCCAATGGCTCTGAAGTCATGTTTTACGCCACCCAGTGCTGGAGCTCTGTTTTACGCGGGCTTTCTGCATGTTAAGGGTTTTACGCGTATGATTCCCCAGCGTATTTTTCATGCTTCTACAATCAATAAATCCTCAATTCTATCATATTAAATTTTTATTTCTTTATTTAAATTAATGATTATCCTCATAATTTAAGCATCTTGTCTCTCTTGTCAAGTCATAACCTCTTCCTAAATCTACTACGGTCAAACCCCCAATAATCAAGGTCTAAAAAAATTCTACCTACAGTCATACAACATACAATCTAGAGGAAACATGCATGGCTATGGTATGTTTTGTCATGGTATTTCAGTCTCTATCAGGGTGTGCTACTAACTACATTCTAATAAGAAAATCATGAATACAAGCTACGGTACTAAGGAATCAGTCAATTAATCAAACGAAAAAGGACAAGGAAAGAAAAGAACAAAACCTGCTAACACGTCACCTGCAGTATCTTCTATTTCTAACATACACTTAACTCTGGCACATTCACTCACTAATTTTTATTCTTATACACTGATACCCATATCAACTAATCATTAGTCCACAAGACATCCATGAATACATCCTCATTGCATACACCTGTCTATTGATACCTAAATCTGATACCAAGAATCTCTAATATAACCATGGTTTAATAATGCATCCAAAGTTTGATACCTTTATCCCTTTAGGTACCACAGTTTCTACTGCAAGCACACTCACTGTTAGCTTTCTTACCTACTGTAATTGTTGATACTAGTTGTTATTTTTACTCAAGTGCACGTCAAGTGCAACACAACACACTAAGTACTACTCCTTCTAATGCAACTCTAGATGGACACACAAGTCTGTTTGCAGTACCATCTCAAGCATTCTCAAGCAAATAGATCCTTACACATGCACATCAACCACTTATATACTGTTATACATTTCTTACCCACCATAAAATTAATCCTCAAAATAAGATCATCAAAGTTTAACTTCTTGAACAATTTAAAATAAAATGCATATACTTCCCTCAAAAGTCAAATATTTACATATTGAAATAGAATTTTAATCACTTCCCAAAAATCTTTATAGCTTTGACTATGTTTATTGAATTGAATTTGAATCCTCAAAAATTTAATAACATAGAATCTCAACTCCTCAAAATTCTTAAAAATTGAATTTCATTTCCACTCTTCAATTTTAAATCCACAAGTATACATATAAATAATCACAGTCTCTAATACTCAAGGTGCACTCAAATACACCCATTTTCTACAACTCTCAACTGTGTACTAAAATTTGTACTATCCGAATTACTTGCACTATTGCTTCTAAATGATCAAAGTTATCATTATACGTATTTTCTCCAATGAGTTTCTGTCTATATTAACTGATATACTAATCTAACATTATCATATAAGGCACTTACTGTTACTAGCATATTGCTCAACTAATCCTCGATATAGAAATATTAATACTCTTGGCATGGTAACACTAACTTCATTATTAGATTACCTCATCACACTTATTAGAACCTCTCAAAGGCATGCATATGATTCTATATCTCGATTGATGTATACGTATCTTCTCTTAATTCTTTTACAGCCTATTACACTAGTCTGTGATACTCTTTATACCTTGCATGATCCATATTGATATTCCTCAACCCATGGCATCTTATTAATACCTTTTATGCATGTATATTTCTTTACTCTTAACACCCCCAAGTATCAATCATCAAATTGAACATCATGCTCCATTAATCTTTAACATAATTCCTTGATACTTAATTGTTTACCTAGATCATCCAATTACATAAATTAATGACTATCCAGGACTGGCATGCTGATTCTGATACTTACTATTGGAACCTTCACTGATACTCTTTTATTCTTCTATCTATAGTACCAATACTAATAATAATGATACATTATCATAGAACCATTGCTACAAGACACTACGCTATGGGTTAACTCTAGATTAATGCATATTGCTCACATGTCCAACTAAGAAACAGTTATAATAAATAGGTCATACTCGGTCAACACTAATACAAGACACAAACATAATTACAAGTCACTAATTATCATACTTAACAACGAATCCTCAAAGAATAGAAGCTCAAAAAGGAACTGGATTGAGGACTGAAGGTATTTCTACTGCTAGTAAAGAAAAGAAGCGATGGAACAAAGTCCTATAATAACAAAAATAGATAAGTATTGAGATAAGACTTTAAGAACCAATTTAAGATACAACCTGATAATCATACACGTCTGTCCGAAATTATGACACTCAGAATTCTTGCCACGCTAGTAAGCATAGATGTGATAAACGACAGGTTTCGTAACTAAGGTATTCAACTCTATAATCATGTCATCTAGAATCCGTGCCACTCCAACCGGTATGGCTGCGAGAAACTCTAGATTCATAACTAAGATATGTACATCCAAAGTTAGGTTCCTACGTTCTCATCACAACAACTAATATGGCTGCGATAAACTCTAGGTTCCATAACCAAAGTAGACGTTTTACCTTTCTCACTGTTCTTATCAATATATGTCATCAGATGATACCGTAAATTTTAGCACGTAAAATTTATCTTGATATGAAATCAACTCAACAACGATACCAAGAATTAAAGTTAACAACTGTTCAACAAGAATCAAACTCAATATCAACAAGGGAGAACAGACAAAAACAAGGGGAAAGGATTTAAATTGGAATTCATAATAAGATTCTCAAGGGTCATTCCAGGAATCTCTCAAATAATTCGTGATTGAGTATCCTCTCTCATACTAGTATCCTATGTCCTATATTCTATAGCAGGCACGCAGTAGTACAACTAGGACGTCGTACTACCACGATATCGCATAACTTGCGAAGTCAGACCTGCATAGGCCACCACTAAAAATGTGTCATGAGCTGCACCCGGAATTGGGGCACGAGTATGTGGGTACGTCCAGCCTACACCGCAGCATCGGCGGTAGAATACTGTCTAGGTCAAGCACTATCTAAACAATCTCGCACGAGTATCCAACTCTATAAGTATACATGGATAATCACAATATCATATCAACAACATACTCAATCACATAACTATAGCACAATAAGATATCAAAGAATAAAATAAAATGCAACACAAGTCTAAATTGAAATAATCTAACTCAACAATGAATTCAAATTTTAACAAAGTATGCCGGAGACAAATCCGGTACCAATAGACAGCTAAAAGAAACTAACTAGATAACTAGTGATCACGGCTAAACCTCCCGGAATCACAATTGAACTACCAAGTCCAAATCTGCAGCTACTCACCCTGTGGTCCATAAAATATTGGACACCAGTCCTCTAAGGCATAGTCTGGAAAAAAAATCAGTCGGGAAGGAGCAAAGTACATCTCAAATAACAGTTCTATTTAATTGATAAGGATTATAAAACAATAAATAGATGATGCTAAATACAGAGAGAAGGCAATAAGTAAATACAATAACAATATAAAGAGACAGGCAATATAAGCAATATGGTACAGTCAGTGCATATATGAAATAAAGAGAAAAAGCTACAATATCATATACAGGTGATATAGTATATAAAAATAAATAAAAAATTATAACTATTCTAAGTGTTTGAAATATCGGTCTATCATGTGATCGGCTTGGGACAAGATCAGGCTTGTTATATATGGTTAGCTATGATTCATGTAGGGTCAGGCTAACCATTTGGTTAGATATGATGCAAGTAATTGTCAGGCTAATCATATATAACAGGCTATGAGGCATGTAATGGTCAGGCTGCACCTGACGTGAGGTGTGGGGTGAGCTATGATATATATAGAGTTTGGTATGATCACATAATCTACTAATATTTCCCCCCGCCCCTAACTAGTACAGTGGATCCAACCATGACACGTTACGATACACGATCAATGTCCAATATATTATGTATGTACGATGTCTAATATCAATATCGTGTATAATGTCAATACGATAACCAATGTAACATCTCATGACTGCAGATCCAATCTATATATTAGTCCGTGTAGCACAGTGTCAAGAATCAGATGTAATATTTCTAGATACTGGAATTATAGATATTATTAAATAATTGGAAATTATCAGAGAATGTACTCGCCTTGGGTCCTTAGCTGGTAATACCAATGTCCTGTTCCAGAGTATCGTCTGGATGATCCAACAGTCCTATAGACCTATCATAAAATATAATATTTATATCAGACGTTACACAATCATAATACATTGAACTCAGGGGCTACGCCAGGTATGGCACTAGTCAACTAGGGTCAAGTGCACGTCTATTTGCGCGGGTGTCATGTCTGAAATTGATGTAAATTCAGACAGTCGGTGATACGGGTCTCGCCAATACGTCAGTGTACATATGGCAGCTTTCTAATAATTAACAGGGTTACATGTCCATGTAAATATGGGGTATCCGTAATTACACTCGGTTCGCCTAATACATTCATAATTATACATATTATCAATTAGCATATAACATTAATTAAATATAATACGTATATATGTGTATACCAATAATTATATACAAAAATATGTATAAGTGTGTATACACTAAATAGAATTTTATACTATATATATATATATATATATATATATATATATATATATATGTTTAAAAATATACATACCACATTTTTATATATATACAACAACCATTATTTATATGTATACAAAAGAATATATATACTGAATATATATATATACCTATACCAATGAAAATATACCTATACTATATATATATACATATATATACAAGTATATAGTATATGTATTAAATACCTATACTATATTTATATATATATATACCAATTTTAATACATATACTATATACTTGTGTGTATATATATATATATATATATATATATATATATATATATATATATATACTAGCATATACATATACTACATATATATATATATATATGTATATATATATATATATATATATATATATATATATATATATATATATATATATATATATATATATATATATATACCAAAATACATACTAACATATATTATGCTACATATATATATATATATATATATATATATATATATATATACCAAAATACGTATTTACTACACATATACAATATAAAAATATACCAATATACATACATATATATATTATCGAATACATATATACTAATACATATATACTAATATATACATGCATTCATACATACATACGTACACGCGTACGTGTACGTGAGGGGGAGGGACGAACCTGTGCGCGTGCACGACGACGACGAAGACGACGAAGACGAGGTGGTGGTCCTGGTGGTGGTTCGTCAGTTGGTCACTGGTCGGCTCGGGGTAACTGCAGGGAGGATGGAACGGTGGTGCGGGCTCACCGGGTGGCCGCTTGAGGGGAGTTTGGAGGAGAGCAGGGTGGTTCGGGGTGGTGATGCTGGTGGCACTGGTGGTGTAGGGTGGTGGAGAGTAGTGGTGTAATGGTGGCAGCGAAAAAGGAAGCTCGGGAAGAGGAGAGATGTAGGGAGGGACAGACTGGTTAAAGGTGGTGGAGCTGGTTCTGATGATGGTGGTGGTGCTGGTTCTCATGGCCGGAGGGGAAGAGGGGAGTGGCTGACGTTCAGGTCCGCTCCAGTGTGGAGGGAGAGCTCGGGAAGAGCTTCGGTTGGGTACAGCGGGTTCGAGTAGAGGCGGGGAGCTCCGGGCAGATCTGAGGCGGGTGAGGGAGGTCCGTTTGATGGGAAACAGGGTCGTGGGGGTGGTGCACGGGTCGTAGCAGCGCCGGAGAAGGAGGACAGGTCGGCGGGTGGTCGGGGAGAGCTACAAGTGGGGGTGTACGGCTGAGGGGGAGGTCTCAGGGTGGTTCAGGATGGTGGAGTTTGGCCGGATGCAGGGAAGAGCCGGGGAAGGAAAAGCAGGTTGGGTGGAGGAAGCTCGCCGGAATTAATGGTGGTGGATGGGAGTGAAGTACGGAGGAGGTTGGCCGGACTGGGTGGCCGGGGCTGGCCGGCCGGGTGATGGTGGAAAGTTGGTTTATTCCCCCCCCCCCAAATTTTCTATTTGAAATGAGGAGGAGAAGAAGAAGAAGAAGAAGAAGAAGAAGAAGAAGAAGAAGAAGAAGAAGGGAAGAATGGAAAAGTAGGAATGCTGAGGAGGGAGGAGAGAGAGAGGTGGGGGCTTGTTTCCTAGGTTTGGGGATTAGGGCATGTTGGGAAGGGTGCATGAAGAGACATCTTATAGGAGATATGATGGGAGGTGTGTGGTGATGATGAGCCCCGTTTTGAATAGTTGGCCAGGATTTGACATGAGGGAAATTATTCATGTAAGGAGGGGGTTGGGTTGACTAGTCAAAAAATTAGGGCTCTCCATTTGGTTTGAACCAATGGGGTGTTAACACCTAATGCAACATTTGCAAATGAGCCCCCTTAAATTTGGGTATTTGCACAGACACATGAAATAATAAAAAATTGGTGGGCGATTTAGTGTTTGGTATTTTGTATAGTGAGGGAGTGTTGTGTGTTGTGTATGGGCTTAAAGAATAGGATATTTGGATTAAATTGGGTTAAAATTGGATTAGTCAAAGTTGGTATCCCCAATTTAATTAGAAACAAATGCAAGCGGTGTTCTAAAATTAATTAGAAATACATGGGACTAAAATTAGGTTGGGACACAAATATCATTAGTGAAGAAGACTCAAAGAAGAATATTATCCTAATTTGGGTTGCACGAAAATGGGTCGAGATTGTCTCCAATTTCGATTGGAACGTACAACGATACAAAGTTAGATTTTATTTAAAAATTAAATAAATGTCCGCGACGAATATTGTGCGGCTAAAATAAAGTATAAGAGAGCATGATTATGAGTTACAAAAAGGTCAGAATGGAAGGCGGGCACGTCTAGGGCAAGGTTGTGAAATTTGTTGGAAGGCAAAAGCTAGGATAGCGCTCCAAATATTGAAGCAACAGTAAGGCGCAACAATTAAATAAAACTACGGAAATAAATTACAACCCCAAATAATTAAATCATGAATAATACAAATTAAATTTGTAACCCTATCATTCGGTCAGGTGTTCATCTAGTGGGCTTCTAGGTCAAGTATCCTAGCTCAACATTAAGAACACTGCATAATATATAATATATAAATACACATATCATGCAATTATTTAATTAAATACACTCAATATTAATAATATATAAAAATTTAAAAATACCCCTGTTTTTAGAATGTGGTAGTGACACTCTTGGAGAACGTAGAAGTTCTGATACAAAATCCATAGTCACATATTCCTATTTCTACTCCAGAATGGGTAAAGGCTGAAGCAATCCACCTTGCCTCTGTCTCTCCGCCTTGACCTGCTGGCAAACTAAGCATATGAACAGATAGCTAGCTTCCTCCCGCTTCATGCCAAACCACCATATATGCTCTCTTAAGTCTCTATACATCTTGTTGGCACATGGATGCATACAGTACTGAGAATGATGCGTCCCCTACAGAATCTTCTCGTGCAATGCTCCTTTCGGTATGCAGAATTTGGTACCGTGTCGCAATGATCCATCATCTGCGACGATGAAGTCCTCTGTCAACCCTATCTGAACCTGTTCTCTGATACTCCTCAGAGACTCATCCTCATATTGTCCGGCTCTGACCCGGTCCATCAGCTCTGACTGAACCTGAAGTCCCCATATTTATGCTGCAACTCCAGGAACTAGTAACTCAATGCCCAAACTGTCAAGATCGACCAATAAATATTTGTCTTTCGTCAAGCATATAGCTACGGGATACTTGCTCAAGGCATCCGCGACTACATTGGCCTTCCTTGGATGGTACTGTAAAGAAATATCAGTCTTTCATCAACTCAAACCATCGCTGCTTCCTCATGTTGAGCTCTTTTTGTGTAAACACATACTTCAAGCCCTTATGGTCTATGAAGATCTCTACTCTTTCTCCATACAAGTAGTGTTTTCACAATTTGAGAGCAAAGATAACCGCTGCCAACTCCAAGTCATGGATAGGGTAGTTCTTCTCATGCGGACGTAATTGACTGGAAGCATAGGCAATCACCTTCCCGTCCAGCTGCAACACACAACCCAAACCATTTCCTGATGCATCATTGTAAATGAAAAATCCTCTTGCTCCTGATGGCAATGTCAACCTCCTCTTCAGCTCCTCAAATGCTGACTAACAATCCTCAGTCCAGACGAATTTTACGTCCCTCCTGGTTAGTCTAGTCATCGGCTCTGTAAGTCTGGAAAAGTCCTGAATAAACCTCCGGTAGTAGCCTGCCAATCCAAGAAAACTCCTGATCTCTGCTACTGAACTCGGGGTAGACCATGATTCAACTGTTAAAATCTTTTTTGGATCTACCGAGATTCTATCTCATATATGTAATAACATACCCAAGGAATTCAACCTTATCAAGGAAGAACTCACACTTTGATAGCTTGCCATACAACTTCCCTTCCTGAGGGTCTCCAGAACTATCCTCAAGTGATGCTCATGCTCTTCTGGGGTCTTCGAATATATCAGAATATTATCTATGAAGAATACAATAAACTGGTCCAGGTACTAATGAAATACCTTGTTCATCAGGTTCATGAACACTATCGGGGCATTGGTCGACCCAAATGGCATCACTAAGAACTGAACTGCCCATAACGAGTCCTGAAAGCTGTCTTCGGGATGTCTTCCCTCCTCACTTTTACCTGGTGGTACCCTGACCTCAAGTCTATCTTCGAGAATACCTTCACTCCGCTCAACTGGTCAAACAAGTCATCTATCCGCGACAACGGGTATTTGTTCTTAATAGTAAGATTGTTACGTACCCTATAGTCAATACACATACGTACCGTCCCATCCTTCTTTGGTACAAAAAGTACTGGGGCATCCTATGGTAATAAACTGGAATAGATAAAGCCTTTGTCTTGCAACTCATCCACCTGCTTCTTCAACTCTGCCAGTTTGTTGTTGTTTACTCTATAGACGTACTGAGATATCGGCTTTGCACATGGCACTAAATCTATAGAGAATTCCACATATCTATCTGGTGGCAACCCTGGCAAATGCTCTGGAAAGACATACAAGAACTTTATAATCAAAGGATGTGGCGGTTCCTGCTCTTCTACCAAAGCCCCATGGAAATTGCCTTCGCTCTGCTCTGCTCCTCGGACGAACTCGAACTCCGGCTCTCCTAGCGATTGAAATAAAACCCTGCTCCATGATAATCGAAACTAGCATGATGCCTACTCAACCAATCCATCCCGAGTACTATATCATAACTCGAAAGTGGCATTACGAGTAGACATACGCTCAACTCATGGCCTCCCAGATAAACTCTCTGGTTCTTGCAAACATCACTGACTAGGATAATGCCACCCCCGATCATGATCTTGCAAGTCCTCGCCAACGGTTCAGACTCAAGACGATGCCTCAAAGCAAAAGATACAGATACAAAGTTATAAGAAGCACCAGAATCGAATAAAACATGAGCTGGAAAGGAATCGACATAAACTGAACCTGAGATGACATCGCCAACCGGTTCCTCCTCCTCAACAGTCAAGGCAAAAGCTAGCCCTTGTCGTTGCGCTCCTCTCTGCTGATGATGCTGAGCAAACTGCTGCTGCTGTGGTGGTAGAGGTCCTCTCTGCTGCTGTCCCACTAGTGGTCTAGCGGGTTGTGAGCACCCTAATTTTTTTATAGGGTTAGTTCAGTATTTATTAATTATTATTTTTAATATTTATTCGATAATTTAATTGAACTTTGGAAATCAACCCCCATGGTTTTAAGATCTTGAGTGCAATACTAGCCTTTTTCTTTCAACCAACCTAGCATGCTCGACTTAGACGAGTCAAATTAGGCTCCTGCCATGACTGTCCCTCATAAATTCGTAATCTCATGCCTTATTTTGGTCGCACAGCTTTCGCGATAAAATTATGAAAAAACGATGATTAATTAACCCTTTTATCGTGGCGTATGATTTTAACACGCCATACCAACCCATTGATCCCAACTAAATCCATGCTATGAGCCTAACTGGTCCTATTACGCACATGACCCTCGAGTTGCGTTATTCGAACCCCCTGCATGCTCCTAATTTAATATTATGTAGAAAATAGAATTTTATATTTATTTAAATATTTTAATATTTATTAATATTTATTAAATATATTATTTAATTAATATAAATTGTTTGTAGATTATTTATTGGAGAAAATACAAATATTCTAGAATTTTTCCAAGGACTTAAGTATTTTTGGAAATTTTTTGTGTTTAAATATTGAATAAATAAAAGAAAGGAAAAGAAAAGAAAAAGAAACTAAACCTAAATCTAAACCCATAACCCAAACCCTATCCAAAACCTAATCCTAACTCTAAACTAACTCCCCCCCCAACCCGCGTACAAGAGAACACCCCCTCCCTCTTCTCTCCTATATATAACTACATAACAAAACCCAAACCCTAACCTAAAACCACGCCAACACCACCCTCTACCATACCGCCGCCTTCGGCGGACCTCCGACCTCCGATCACCGCTCGCCGTCGACCGCGCCCACAGCAGCCGACCGCCGCCGTCCCCCCCCCCCCGCGCACAATAGCAGTTGCGGCCCCTGCTTCATGCGCAACCTCCACCCTCCTCGCTCGTCTGATTTGTGTCTCATCTTCGCTGGTATGTTCATAACCTAACCCTCTAGGATTTTCTTTAAGTGGAACGAATTTAGGCACCCCGGTTTGATCAAAAAATCGATCGAAACTTGGCCGAAAAACTGTTCGAAAATAGTTCAGAATTTTGATCCAAACCCCCATGTTCATGCCCAATTTTCTACCATCTCGTTAATTATTTTCAAAATATAATTGAAGAAACTTCTTCACAATATAACCATGATTTTTACTGTTCTTTTAGTTTTTATTTATTTTTTTTAATGGTTAAATTATTCTTGTTCCAAAATGACCAAAAACTTATTTTTAAAATACCCAAAATCTTGCGATATCGGGTACATCCCACCAAACGAGGCAATTTTGTCATGTGCGAGTTGCATCAAAATACACATAACGTAAACACGGACATATAGGATTTCATGGAACTTGATTTGGATGTGCGTGCACACCGGAATTAACTTGTATCTGCCAAAAAATACCTTATCGGCCTGTTCTGACACTCGCCATAACTTCGTGTGTACTTATCATTTTGCAACAAAACTTGTGCCATCAGATTCGCAGTGTTATGCTGGTCCTGTGACCCAAGTTTGGTTCGATTATGAGAACGTTAATAAAACGTCATTTTGTGGTCCCCACAATTCTACATGACGGACGATTTCGTGATTGGCTCATCGAAATCCAGTTCTGGATATTCTGTTGGGTTCATGCCATCGTTCTAGAATTATAGACACTAAGTTTGATAAATTTAGAGAACTTAGTCTCTGGCACATTTTTTTAGTACGAAGTGGGCCATATGTGGATCCCGCTTTGATCTAAAACTATCAATTTTGCCCCTGTGTCCAAATTGGACTTATGGGTAGTCAATACTAACTACTTCAAGTATTCTGAGAACATTGGTGATGTTTGTTTCAGCATCCGGAGGTGTACGTGCAGATTCTACTTCCCCAGGAGCAGTTGACGGAGTTCAGAACTCAGGCAAGTGTACATTGCCAAACCTGCAGAGATCATGTTATATTATTGCTTGTGGTTCTTTTTATATATATATATATTCTTATAATATACCTATTCAACCTAGGACCGTGAGATGTTGCCTAGCGTCCTAATAAGATTCGGGTGTCGACGCCGTACGTAGAGTCGTGCAACGTCACTTAAAGAGTTGATTCCGTGATCCTATATTTTTGTATGCTTGCTTTACCAAGTATGCCATACCGTAGGACACTTAACACTATTTTATGTGACATAATCTTTCTTGAGTTATTTATGGTGATTCTGTATAGGCTTACAGAATTTGTGACATGAGACTTGCATATTACATAGATATTATTATGACTCATTGTACTAGCTAGAGCTCATGATCTTGCATGTTATTGACATAAGACATCGTGGACATGAGACATGAGATTACATTGGGTGAGGAGAGACACACAAGCTACAGGCTGATTATTTATATATATACTACTGGAGGTGCCTTAGACTCTGGCTCAGATATTTGGCACATATACTGGAGTCGTGATACTACTTGCTGCTATGGGCTCCCCGACAGAGAGCCTATAGTGGTCTCAGCCTGAGAACTAGTAATGCTCTCATTTGTATTTTACTTAGCTTGTTACATAATTTGCCTTGAGGATCTTTTTATATTTACTTACTGTATTTCACTTGGCTTGAGTGTTTATTGTACCTTGCTATGTCCCCTGAGGACCTGGATCCGGATTATGTCCCCAGGTATAGACGATGAGAGCTATCCCGAGGTTTACGGGGCAGGTGCTACTATTGGAGACGTACAGGTTGTAGAGGACAAGGTTGTTTCGGAGGACTTCTCTTGAGCACATAGTATTCTTACCATTCATTATTTATGCTTAGTGTTCTTGGAGATTTGATCTTGTAGTAACTTCTGAATATTGTACTTGGATTTTTTTTCCTTTTTATTTTGATGACGGATTGTTCCCCGTGACATTTTTATATTATATTGATTGGACAAATTATTTTATATTATTGTGACTGGACTTGTCTCTTTGTGATTTTGTTACTTATTGTGGATGAGATTAGATATATAAACTATGACAGGTATTTATAGACCATTTTTATGTATTATAGCTTAAATGCACTCTAACGGGTCCATTAAATTGGATTTGTCCATTGGAGTTGTGCTGCTGGCCATTGCCATGTGGCTAGTCCCTCGATATTTTGGGACTAGGGCATGATATAGTTTTTGTGGTGGCACATGCAGGTCTACGAATATATTGCTTTAATTTCAACTAAGGGACCGAGCAAGCCTGCGATTAGGATAAGAATAAATTTATAGGATCTCATCCACATATTAACACGTCCTTGACCTCTATATTGAACTCAAACTAAATTCCTTGACTTGCATCATGCTTGATTCAACTGTTCGACCCTACGCTGATCCCGACAGAAGAAGAGAAGGCAGAAAAATTCTTTGACGGATTGAGCTTTGAACTACAGAGACATATTGGTGCAGTTGCACCTACTTTTTATACGGACGTCGTTATACCAGCTCGACGCATGGAGCGCATCCACAGGAGGGAGTCCAGCCAGAAGAGACCGTACGCATTAGTACCAGCTCGAGCACTACACGGGGAGCCTGCAAAGCGACCCCAGATGAATCCACTACAGAGAGCAGCATCACTAGCCCCATCCCTTCCTACTTGTCACTACTGTTGCAAGGTAGGCTATATTGAGAGAGAGTGCAGACACAAATTAGGATTATGTTTAGCTTGCGGATCTAGTCAACATTCAGCCAGGGATAATCCTATGTGCCGGGGAGGAACACCAATGGTTCACCGACTAGCTTTACCAGCACCGGAGCTAGTCCAGTAGCCACATCAACCAGCTTATCCAACACTAGGAGCATCACAGGCGGAAGATGGAGGATTCAGACCACCAGCACCGGGAGGATATAAGCCGAGGCTACCCTTGGCACCAAAGGTTTGTACGCCACGACAAACCTAACTATTTTGGTAATCCCTATTCACATGCTCGCATCAGTACAGTTATGTAACGGATACAATGTGCTCAGACATATCTAGAAGATAAGTACATTCGTCTACTAATTACTATATATCTCAATCCACGTAAAATAGTTATGTAAAAGTGAACCAAGCTCACTATGGTTGATCAGACCGTAGTACACTGATTCTGAAATATATTAGTGTACGCGTCCAATAATACATATATTATGAACAAGCTTGATAAAAGGATGAGCTTGCAAAACTAGGCTGTAACAACAGCATAAGTCGAGGTAGTACAAAAATATAAGTATGCTAGATTATGATGAAAGGAGGTATAAAAATAATTTAAGCTCATAAAAGAAAACAAGATACAAAATTAAGACTCTATAATCTCTATAGTTGCCATACTAACTCCTTGTCTAAGTCGCTAGTCGACCAAATAGAGGTTTGGGCCTATAATTTCTACAGTCTGAATAAACACTATCTTCTTATGCAAGTCTAAAGTTGTGTTATCCTATTATACTTCATCAATGGGTCAATAGGGCTATGTGGTACTATGTTATGAGGTATACTATCCAAATTAAAATAATAAACTAATACTATGACAGTCTTAAGGGGACCCTACAAATTAATAAAGTTCTTGTAAATAAAGTACAAATTCTTATAGGGCTATATGAGGAACGGATCTTAGTACTTATTTGGGTCTCCTATTGTATCATGTAGGTAATGGCCATCTTAAGTCTTAATCATAGTGCTTATAGAACAAGTATCAATAGTATGAATGGAAAAGTTACTGGTCTTCAAGGAAAAAGAGGATATAATCTATATTAAGGTGGGGTACATGTTACATGATTTAAAACTAAGAATAATCAGATCATAATCTAAGGGAACAACTCAAACTATCAAATTTTAACTACCACGAACAAAATTCAAAGTTCAAGATTATAATTATCATCCTAGCAAACTATATATCCTAACATAGAATAAGATCACTTGGCTTATAATCAGAGGTGTCAAGTGGCACGAGTTGAAAGATGAAGGAGGAAGAACACAATTTAAATTGTCGCACAATTGGCGAACGTTAAGGTTGCAGGGGAACAAGGTATGAAATTAAAATAGAGGGACTCAAGATAATATCATGGTTTCCTAAGGGGAAGGTGGTGTGCTAAACTCTGTGTTTGAGAAATAATCGAGGAGATGTTATATTCATTCCTCTTGGCTTTCTAGGGTACGGTCTGCTAATATCAGACAATAAATCTAATGTATAGTTCTATAACACTATCTCACTATAAAAGTTAAGTTTGGTCCTATTATTCAACCTTGGATTTCTATGGGTTGCTTAATGCTAGGGTCAAACACTATGGTTAAATTTCTAACTAGCTCTAGTAGTGCCTATCCTACTCTTAAGTCATTCACAATTATGTCAAGGAATAATGGTAAGTCATTCTTTAGATAAGGATGCTAGGGTTTACTTAAATATTCGAAACTTAGTGACGTATCAAGGTTCTAGTTATTCCTAATAGGAAGGCTACCCTACTTATTATCTAACAACAGGGACTTATTTATTATAGGAGAAGGCTACACTCAAGGAACTATCAGGGATGCACAGGAATCAAGCAGGATGCAATTATTCAAATAGAATGGATTAGAAGAAAGATGAGTCATAGTCAGATATGGATGAGATCCTATATTCTAATCCTATTTGCAGGCTTGCTTGGTACAGTAACGTAACCGAGACAATATGCTCTTGACCTGCATGGGCCACCACAAAAATATGTCACGCCCCAGTCCCAAAATACGTAGGACCAGGACACGTAAGCATGCCAGCCGTATGAATATGGCCCTCCAATATATGAAAACCATAACACACGTACGCTGTAATATGAATAACAATTCACAAGTGGTAAACATATATATATATCACAGGGCATAACTAGATCTCATCCACAAAAATTAAATATAAATAAATACCAATATCTATGAAGCTAGATATCAATATAAAGTATCTAATGCTGGGAGTCGGATGGAAACAAATCAATTACCGAACTAGAATATAGAATGAACAAGGTAAATACAATATAAGTACAACGTCTAACAATCACAAGGCTCGAAGAGAAGACATGCTCGGAATATAAGTAGCCAGTCCGGATCTGTGCTCCTGCAAATACTTAGGAACAATACACCTAGAAATGGACCAGGTCCTCAGAGGGACATAACAAGATACATAAAAGCATGACATAAAGTAAATATTGTAAAAAAAACTCCAGGGTGACCTAACCATCTAAGTGAAATGCAACTTGAGGACAACTTGAGTGTATGGGAATATGTAGGCTAGACATATGCTGACATAATTCACCAATCGTGACAACCGGCTAGTATATGCCACATGTGCCCCTATAACACGGGTGCAGGAATATAATAACGTCCAACGTTCTCTAGAGTGTGGTATCTGCAATATCCATCATTCCGAAGAATGAGGTATCTGTAAAATTACCAAGTAATGTCCAACACTCTAGGGAACGTGGTATCTGCATAAATAATAACGTCCGTATCACTCCGTTGAGTGCGGTATCTGTATAAAGAAGGTGGGTGTCGCATACGCCTACTAGTCGTCCTCCCCGCCCAATGATCTATGCATGTTGTATCCACAAAATGGTTCAGCTACTACGCCGGGGCATCGTAACTCTGGCTCATACTCTATCACTAGAATAATAGCCCAACCTTACAACCAAACAGGGACAATGATCGGGCCATCGTATCACGACAGTCTATGCTCCGCCTACCAATAACTGCTAAGTCTTCTAACATGCATCACTATTAGCAGTTATATCCTATCCGTCGCACGCCTACACGTACAGGTGGCCAACCACATATGCAGGACTGTGTCCTACATGAGACTCACAACACGTGTAAGAAATGTGTCAAGGCCTGGGGAGTCATACCGATAACTCCACAACTTTAGGTGGGTCAACTAGACACTAGGTCAGACACAAGTCCTAACGTTAATGCCTTCGTTGACTGCACCTGAGTCTCTCTCGGATGCGCATAATTAAATAATAAATATGCAGCTAATAATATAGAATTTAAATAGTATAACAAGGCAAGGTATACTTGCCTGGCAAGCGGTTGTGTAGTCCCAATAACCAGCTCCGGAAGTCGCGTAGAACCAATCCAATAGATCCTCGGGGTCAGCGTGCACAGGTACGGAAAGCGAGGGTGACTGTTGCGGGTCATTGGGCAAGGGTGATGGTTCCACGATGAGGACGAGGGTAATGACAATGGGCAATGATAATGATAATAGGTTGATGATGACGGCTGGCTATGATGATGGTGGTGATGACGATGACGCGACGATGACGAGGATAATAAGATGAGGATGATTACATGGATAGGGATAATAGGGATGAGGGTAATGTTGATGATCATGATGATGGGGATGGTGACAATGTCGGCGACGATGGCTTTGAAGATGTCAAGAACGATGATAATGACGACTAGGATGATGATGACGAGGATGACGACGTGGACGATGGTGATGACAAGGACGACGAGGGTGATAACGATGTTAGGGTCAATGATTAGGATGATAATGGTGACGAGGGTGGTTAAGGTGATAACAACGATGACGATGGTAATGATGATGGTGAAGGTAATAGAGGTGGTGATGATGGTCTTGGGTGATGTAGACGACTGACCGGAGGGTTCCTGCCAGAGTCCGGCCAGGGGGAACTTCTCCAGCGAGTCAAGGGGAAGACAGGGAGGTAGAGGAGGAGGAGGAGTTTAGGGTGGTGGTTTGTGTATGGAGGAGGACGGAGGTGGTGATGGGTGGTGGACAGGGTGGTGCTCGTAGTGGTTCAGTCGAGGGGATGGCGAGTCATTCTGGTGTTCAGTGACCAGAAAGGGGATTAGTTTAGGCGTTGTGCAGTCGATGGCGAGGGTGGTGGTTGTCGACGAGGTGGGCAGTGGTGTATCGTGGTGGTCGACTTCAGGCGGGTCGGTTGGCGACAGGTCGGTGGCTCCGGACTTCTCCGGTTCAGCGGAAAGATGATGTAGCGGGTTCAGCGTGGTGGTGATGATAGGGAACAGGGATCACCGGAGTCCGACGAGGGGAGAGATGGTCAAGGGAAGGAGGTCTGGATGTGGCCGGAGTCGTGTGGGTGGTGGTTGAAGAGGAGCCAGCGGGGTCGAGAGTAGCGGGGTCGATGGAGGACTCGACGGGGGTGGTGCGGCAATGGTGTAGCCGTGGTTCAGTCGCTCGGTCGGGGGAGATGCTCTCGGGGGAAAGGTGAAGTAGTTTAGGAAGAAAGAAGGAGAGGTTGAGGAGAGAGAGGCTGACAGAGTCCGGCGAGATTTCGGCGAGGGAGGGAGATCGATGGGGAAGGAAGAGAAAGTCGGGTGCTGACGGTGGTGGTGATGGCCTGGTGCTGCCCCGGTGGGTCTTCAGGTGGAGAAGGAGAGAGAAAGGGCAGACGGAGCTCCGGTCCAGGTCGTGGTGGACGGCACGGTCGCTCCGGGGGTCGGGGCTCCGGCTATGGGGTGGAGGAAGAAGAAGAACAGGAGTTGGAGGGGGGTCGGCTGGAATTTAGATTCAGGTTTAGGAATAATAAAAAATAAAGGTAAAAGAAATGATGTATTTATATGCACATGGGATTGGGTTGACTTAGGAATAGTTTGACTTGGTCAACACTCTCCTTGGGATGGGCCTTGGGCTCACTTGGGGATGTTTGGAGGGCTAGAGTTGCATTATTTAAATGCAAAGATAGTTTAAAAATAATGGGGCGTTGTTGCGCGTTTGCACATCCCGAAATTTATGGGAAAAATTCCATGTGAAGGAAAAATTGGGTGTCTTCACGTATTGTCCAATGGTGTGGACACCTAAATGCATTTTTGCATAAAAGCCTCCAATAATTGGAAAAATTGCACAAAGATGAAAATTAGATTTAATTAAATTGAATGCGCACGATGTTCGGGAATTATTTAGGAGTATATGGGTTTAAAATTAGGTGGGACACAAGTGTCAGGGACGATGAGGATACAATGCAGAATATTAATAAAATTTGGGTCGTACAAAACGGTCAAGATTGTGTTCCCAATTTCGATTGGAACGCACAAGGGTACAAAGTCGTATTTATTTAGGATTACAATAATATCGTCTGCGACATTTATTGTGCGACTAAAATATACCCAAGAAAGCAATATAATAATTTACACAAAGGTCAGAATAGTAGGCGGGCATATTTAGGATGAGGTGGTGAAATTTGTAAAAAGACAATGGCTAGTGAGGTGCTCTAATTATCGAAGCAACGGTAAGGTGCGATATGTGATATAAATTATTTTATACTTAAATAAATGCCGTGTTCTAATTCTAATTGGTTCAAACTAGCCCTAATTTTACTATCTAAGCCAAGTAGGCCTAACTTTGGGTGAGGGGGTTTACAATCTACCCAACTTAAAAATAATTTCGTCCTCAAAATTAAAATAGGGCATAATTTGGTTTAAATCCTTCACATGTGTACATCAGGCAAGTCAATCGCGATCTCTTCTAAAAATTTAAAACTTATTCAAATCCATCGCAATCATCTTTAAATTAGATTAACCATTATTTAGATTAACTTCAACACAATACACTATCTTCTCGATTTTCAAATTAATTAATTCTTATCCAAATCTGATTTAAATTTATATGACATCCCCAAATCAAAATTTATCTCGCAATCTCCAACTATCCAATTCTCCTCTAGAAAATAATTATAATCAATTTTTATTTCTATTTTCAACTTATGAATTTTGTACTTTTCAGAATTTACTTTCAATTTACATCCTCAATATTTCAAATAGGTAATCCAACACTCAAAAAGTTTATTCTTAATTTAAATCATCAAATTTGGAATTTAATCTAACCATGTTCATATTTAGAGCTCTATTTTATTTTCTTCGAGGTTTAAATCGATGATTCAACCCCCAATTCTAAAAATTCATATCATGTGCTAAAAATTGAAATTTATTTATCCTCATCCTCTTACTTATTCGTCCAAAATTCTAAAAATTAAAATGACTTGAATCTTTAAATCAAATTTTTGCTCGATCATAATCTAAAGAAATTTCTCTCAAGCTGATAATGCAACTGCTACCCAACTTAGAATTTTCCCATCTATCACATAAGGCTCTTACATTTAGAAATATCATTCCTAAATTTTTTTCTTAATTATGTTACTCAATCCTCAAAGATTTTAACACCAAATATATTACATGTGATATGCCCTTAGTTATAAAATAATTATCAAATAATATAATTGGCCTATAGGGTATATCTAATACTATCTGTGTAACAACTTATGCTAGGCATGAGTTTTCATCTTTTCGAAATACGGAAAGAAGGAAAATAATAATAAAGAGTTCGAGGGGGAGGTAATAGATTAGAAATATGGGAATTAAGGCGTTTAAAGAATTCAATGGGAATTGTCAAGGCAGTTGTAGATTAAAATCCTATTTTGGTAATCCCTATTCACATGCTCGCATCAGTACAATTATGTAACGGATACGATGTGCTCAGAGATATCTAGAGGGCAAGTACATTCGTCTACTAATCACTATATATCTCAATCCACGTAAAATAGTTATGCGAAAGCGAACCAAGCGCACTATGGTTGATCAGACCGTAGTACACTGATTCTAAAATATATTAGTGTACGCGTCTAACAATACATATATCATGAACAAGCTTGATAAAAGGATGAGCTTGCAAAACTAGGCTGTAACAGCAGCATAAGTCGAGGTAGTACAAAAATATAAGTATGCTAGATTATGATGAAAGGAGGTACAAAAATAATTTAAGCTCACAAAACCAAACAAGATACAAAATTAAGACTCTATAATCTCTACAGTTGTCATACTAACTCCTTGTCTAAGTCGCTAGTCGACCAAATAGGGGTTTCGGCCTATAATTTCTACAGTCTGAATAAACACTATCTTCTTATGCAAGTCTAAAGTTGTGTCATCCTATTATACTTTATCAATGGGTCAATAGGGCTATGTGGTACTATGTTGTGAGGCATACTACCCAACTTAAAATAATAAACTAATACTGTGACAGTCTTAAGGGGACCCTACAAATTAATAAAGTTCTTGTAAATAAAGTACAAATTCTTATAGGGCTATATGAGGAACGGATCTTAGTACTTATTTGGGTCTCCTATTGTATCATGTAGGTAATGGCAATCTTAAGTCTTAATCATAGTACTTATAGAACAAGTATCAATAGTATGAATTGAGAAGTTACTTGTCTTCAAGGAAAAAGAGGATATAATCTATATTGAGGTGGGGTACATGTTACGTGATTTAAAACTAAGAATAATCATATCATAATCTAAGGGAACAACTCAAACTATCAAATTCTAACTACCACGCACAAAATTCAAAGTTCAAGTTACAATTATCATCCTAGCAAACTATATATCCTAACATAGAATAATATCACTTGGCTTATAATCAGAGGTATCAAGTGGCACGAGTTGAAAGATGAAGGAGGAAGAACACAATTTAAATCGTCGCACAATTGGCGAACGTTAAGGTTGCAGGGGAACAAGGTATGAAATTAAAATAGAGGGACTCAAGATAATATCATGTTTTCCTAAGGAGAAGGTGGTGTGCTAAACTCTGTGTTTGAGGAATGATCGAGGAAATATTATATTCATTCCTCTTGGCTTTCTAGGGTACGGTCTGCTACTATCAGACAATGAATCTAATGTATAGTTCTATAATACTACCTCGCTATAAAAGTTAAGTTTGGTCCTATTATTCAACCTTGGATTTCTATGGGTCGCTTAATACTAGGGTCAAATACTATGGTTAAATTTCTAACTAGCTCTAGTAGTGCCTATCCTACTCTTACGTCATTCACAATTATGTCAAGGAATAATGGTAAGCCATTCTTTAGATAAGGATGCTAGGGTTTACTTAAATATTCGAAACTTAGTGACGTGTCAGGGTTCTAATTATTCCTAATAGGAAGGCTACCCTTCTTATTATCTAACAACAGGGACTTCTTTATTCTAGGAGAAGGCTACACTCAAGGAACTATCAGGTATGCACTCAAGGAACTATCAGGTATGCACAGGAATCAAGCAGGATGCAATTATTCAAATAGAATGGATTAGAAGAAAGATGAGTCATAATCAGATATGGATGAGATCCTATATTCTAATCCTATTTGCAGGCTTGTTCGGTACAGTAACGTAGCCGAGACAATATGCTCTTGACCTGCATGGGCCACCACAAAAATATGTCATGCCCCAGTCCCAAAATACGTAGGACCAGGACACGTAAGCATGCCAGCCGTATGAATATGGCCCTCCAATATATGGAAACCATAACACACGTACACTGTAATATGAATAATAATTCACAAGTGGTAAACATATATATATATATCACAGGGCATAACTAGATCTCATCCACAAAAATTAAATATAAATAAATACCAATATCTATGAAGGTAGATATCAATAAAAAGTATCTAATGCTGGTAGTCGGATGGAAACAAATCCACTACCGAACTAGAATATAGAATAAACAAGGTAAATACAATATAAGTACAACATCTAACAATCATGAGGCTCGAAGAGAATACATACTCAAAATATAAGTAGCCAGTCCAGATCTGCGCTCCTGCAAATACTCAAGAACAATACACCTGGAAAGGGACCAGGTCCTCAGAGGCACATAACAAGATACATAAAATATGCCATAAAGTAAATACTGTAAAAAAACTCCAGGGTGACCTAACCATCTAAGTGAAATACAACTTGAGGACAACTTGAGTGTACGGGAATATGTAGGCTAGACATATGCTGACGTAATTCACCAATCGTGACAACCGGCTAGTATATGCCACATATGCCCCTATAACACGGGCGCAGGAATATAATAACGTCCAACATTCTCTATAGTGTGGTATCTGCAACGTCCATTATTCCAAAGAATGAGGTATCTGTAAAATCACCAAGTAACGTCCAACACTCTAGGGAACGTGGTATCTGCATAAATAATAACGTGCATAAATAAGAACGTGGACGGCACGGTCACTCCGGGGGTCGGGGCTCCGGCTATGGGGTGGAGGAAGAAGAAGAACAGGAGTTGGGGGGGGGGCGGCTGGAATTTAGTTTTAGGTTTAGGAATAATAAAAAATAAAGGTAAAAGAAATAATGTATTTATATGCACATGGGGTTGGGTTAACCTAGGAATAGTTTGACTTGGTCAACACTCTCCTTGGGATGGGCCTTGGGCTCACTTGGGAATGTTTGGAGGGCTAAAGTTGCATTATTTAAATACAAAGATAGTTTTAAAATAACGGAGTGATGTTGCGCGTTTGTACATCCCAAAATTTATAGGAAAATTTACATGTGAAGAAAAATTTGGGTTTCTTCACGTATTATCCAATAGTGTAGACACCTAAATGCATTTTTGCATAAAAGCCCATAATAATTGGAAAAATTGCACAAATATAAAAATTGGATTTAATTAATTAAATTGAATGCGCATGATGTTCGGGAATTAATGAGGAGTACATAGGTTTAAAATTAGGTGGGACACAAGTGTCAGGGACGAGGAGGATACAGTGCAGAATATTAATAAAATTCGGGTCTAGCCCAAGAAAGCAATATAATAATTTACACAAAGGTCAGAATAGTAGGCGGGCATGTCTAGGATGAGGTGGTAAAATTTGTAGAAAGGCAATGGCTAGTGAGGTGCTCTAATTATCGAAGCAACGGTAAGGTGCGCTATATGATATAAATTATTGTATACTTAAATAAATGTCGTATTCTAATTCTAATTGGTTCAAACTAGCCCTAATTTCACTATCTAAGCCAAGTAGGCCTAATTTTGGGTAAGGGAGTTTACATGCTGGCCATTGCCACGTGGCTAGTCCCTTGATATTTTGGGACTAGGGCATGACACGGGTGCCCTCTGTGCATGTCCTCAGTCCTGAGTTGGACGAGTTGGGACTTTAGAACAAGCCCTCAACTGATGATCTCCCGATCTGCAGAATAAGCATTGGCCTAGCCTCATCCTGCATGTGTCCCATCCATGTCCTTGCTTTTTACAAAAAGTGTAAGGAACAGTTTCACTCTGGATCTGATGCATCTATTATGCCAGTGCTCTAACTAGCCCATGATACTGCTGCCTCTGGTGCTACTAATCCCTCTAGTGCTACTGTTAGAAATGAGGCCTCTTTGCTTGAACTGTGTTGGTGCTGGATCCTCTTGTGTCCCTTGGCCTCTTAGAGCCAAGCTCTAAGTCATCCTCCGCTCTCTACGCATGTCTGAGAATCTCCTCGAAGGTAGTGGTAGGATCTCCGTTGGATTAGGATTTGACCTCCCGGTTCAGGCCCTTCATGAACTTTTTGGCTCTAGCTCTAGGGTTACGTCCCTCCACGAAGCGACCTAGTCGGCAATACTCTATTGCATACTCTTCCACTGACATACTTCCCTGGACGAGGTACTGGAATTGGCTCTCTAAGGATGTAAGAGCCATGTTTGGAAAGAAATTCTCCTTAAAAAGCTCTTTGAAAGCTTCCCAAGTGATCCCTGGTACTACAATCCTGGGGTCTGTCAGGAACCATGTCAAGGCAATATTGAACATCATACACCCCGTAGCCTCTATCTGTAACATCTCTAGAATCTGCGCCAGCCACAGGTTCCGCTCGATGTCCTTGATCCAATCATCCGCATAAAGGATCCCCTTTGTGCCTTTGAAGTCCTTCGGGCCCATCCTCTTCAAGTCTATGATGGTATCCGGCCTCGGCTGCTGAGGAATAAACTAAGGTGGTGCCATCTGTGGATGGACTATAGTAGCTCTCTCAACTACTGCAAGTGCGATCTGGTGAGCATTCTCCACGCTCTATCGCAGGACCTCTGACTGTCGCCATTGCGCCTCCATTATCTGCTGGAAGGTGCGAACATCTGTGTCTGCTCAACTGCAGGTGGTGGGGGTGGAAGATCCCCGAAAACTGTCTGCCCTATCCTCGGTACTGGAGGTGGAGCACCTTTGAAAGCTATTGCCAATACGCTCATCTGGACCAGTGAAGCTGACCTCCTGAATATAGGTGCTGGACCATCGTCTAAGGGTGATGCCCTTAAGGGTGATGAAGTAACTGATCGTGCCGTTGCAGCACCTGAGTACTGGAAACGTGTCTTCGACGGTATCCTAAAGATAGATTGAAATAAGGAATCAATATTAAATATGATACGATATCATTAAAGAAGGACATAATTTTATTCAAAGTAAAACAATATTCAAATAGATAAGAATTTGTAAAACAGATTTTTGGAATGTTTCCTAAGTGTGATTGAGTAAACTCTCAGCCTAAATTATATTTTCTAAAGCAGGCTCGTAGCAGTACTCTAGACGACCATAACTACGAATCGCACGAATTACGAATCTAGACCTGCATGGGCCACCACTAAAAATGTGTCATGACCCGTACCCAGATATTCGGGCACGAGTACATGGTTACGCCCAGCCTATGCCGCAGAATCGACGGTAGAACGCTGTCTGGGTCATTTCTAACTATATAATATCTCAACAATATAATATGGTATATATCAATCATCTCAACTCCAAACGGAGAAACAATATGGTATCCCACAAGTATGACTAATCTCAATCACAAAATAAACTAAGGAAGATAATGCACGAATGGAATAGCGAAGAAAAGAATAAGATATAATCAACAATCTGAAATAATAATACAAACTATGAATCTCAACAAATAATGGTCTAATACAATCCAACACAAATAAACTAGACCTCCTCGGACTATGCAACTAAGTCCTCCTGGTCTATAGGAGTATCCTCTATAGGTACGTCATCCTACGGCCCGTAGAATGTGGGACACTGGTCTAAAAGCCAGTCATCTGGAAAAATATATACCTCTCAAAATAGTTTTAATAACATAATCGAGCATATAAAACAGATAATAGAAATAAAATATAAGATCACTAACATATGAATGAATGAACAATAGATATATAGGTAATATACGATAATATAGATCAACAATATAAATATCAATAATATGATGAAATAACTGTAAACTAACTAATATGCCTCAGAATACAAGTTCATTATGTGATCGGTTTGGGTGAACATGATCAGGTAAGACGATTACAAGTGAGATATGTAACCAGAATGTACATGATGTAACAATAGAGCTTTGATCACATAATCAACTCCTACTCTCCTACCCCCAACTAATACCGATGGATCCAATTACGACACGCTACGAACATAAAATATAACCACTAAACACGAGCAGTAGGTGTACACGAATATCATAACCGCAGAACACAAGCGGTGGGTATACACTAATAAGCACACTGAACACAAGCAGTATGTGAACACGAATATAAATCAATACCCAATATATACGATAAAATATATGTACACGAGCATCCGTTGAACACGGTAGGGGATAACATCTCCTGACAGGATCCATGTATTACGAGTCCGTGAAATTATTGTGTCGGGATCAAGTATACAATTCTAGAACATGCATATATATAATATTATGAATTAAAAACTATCAGATAAATATACTCGCCTGAAGTCCTGAGCAAGGTGTGTCTTTCGATGTCCAAGCTGGTGTCAAACAGACCTATATATGGTATGTTACATTAATACAACGTTCAAGAATGAAAGTAAGTTAATATGATGCAATTCTAAGTCAATAAGCCATTTCTAGGTCAAACTGACTAAATCTAGGTTGCAAGAGTCTAATACTAAGACACTAAGTCGATACACTATGAAACTAAGCTATACTAGCTAAACTAAGAAACTAAAGATACTCAAAAAGCCGTATCATAAGATACGCAAGTTTAATTATATAAAAATAGTATTTAGATATATATATATACAAGTCAATAATTATAATACTATAACAAAATAATAAAATTAGGATATATTGGCCTTGCACCAATGCGTATCACACCTATCTCGATACCCAAACTCAAAACCTTGGGTATCGACCCAATACCTTGGTACCCCAAGGGAATACTAAACCTCAACATAATAGCTAATACATATATATAAATACCCCAACCAATATCCTAACTATAACTAATATATACTAAGCTATTATAATAGATATCAGTACATAGGAAACTAACTATAATACACTACATACATATCCATATATAATATACTTATATATATACATATATACTCATATAGCTTACTATATATATACCAAGTATCACACTAACTATCTATTATATAACAAGCGTACATATATATAACCAACTAACTATACAAATACCTTGATCACTAACTAACTAACTCTAATACATTGAATACCCAAGTAAACAATACTGATACCTGAACTGAATGTGCAGACACCAATACTTCTACTGATACACTAAGGTCTGCTGATGTTGATACCTGGGGTTGTTGTCATTGTGCATTGATACTGCACAAGGAAAAAATTCTGCAGACTGATACTGTGCTCGGGCTTCGCATTTCCTGCTGATACTTGGTGTGGGAGTTGTTGTGCTCTCCTCGAGCACTGCCTCGAGCTGATGAATCACCCTGCTATTGTCCCTAATTATCCTCCACACTGAACAATACTGAGCCTTGTTCATTGTCTGCAGTAGCTCTGCATCTCACTCGAGTAGTGGGTGTACACTGTACTGCCTCTAGCAGGCTTGCTGTACAGCTGCACAGTGCCTCAGAGCTACAGCTGCTGCCCTTCGTGCACTGATGCACTGATCAAATTTGCTGCTTGACTGATACTTGCATCAACAGTATCAATTGGGGACAGTAACTGCTCTCTGCTAAGCAGTGCAACCCGAGCCCTCCTCCTTGCTGATATGCTCCCTGCTGTGCAACACAAGGATGCATGAGCACACATTCCTGTGCTGTCATGCCCCAGTCCCAAATACCGAGGGACTAGCCACGTGGCAATGGCCAACAACACACTCCAATGGGTAAACCAAATTTAATGGACCCGTTAGAGTGTACTTAAGCTGTAAAACAAATATAATGGTCTACAATACATGTCACGGTCTAATTCTAACCTCATCCACAGAAGATAAATATAATTCAAAATGTCAGACTAATCAAAAAGATATATAATCCAACATCAAGTCTCAATAAAATATCTCAGGGAACACCCGATAATGAGTTTAGTATAGTAATCCAAGAGACAGAAAATAGAGTATCTAAAAACAGATATAACTGAGTATATAATAAATACTCAAGAGAAATCTTCTGGCACCACCTCGTCCTCTGGAGCTCTCCAGTGTCTGTTCATGTCCCGTATACCTTGGGATAGATCTCCTCTGCTATACCTGGAGACATAATCTGGATCCAGGTCCTCAGGGGACATAGAAAGGTACAAGAATAACTCAAGCCAAATAAAATGCAGTAAATAAAATATATTAATAGGGCAAACTATGTAACCACCTATGTAAAATTCAAATTAGAGCATCAGGCTGAAACTACTATAGGCTCTGGGAAACCCATAGCAGCATTTATTATCTCGAATGGCCAGTATATGTGACAAAGCTCTGATCAGAGTCTAAGTCACTCCCAGAATATCTATATATAACATAATCAGCCTTTAGTATGGTAAGACTTTCCCCACCCAATATAATCATACGTCTCATGTCCACGATGTCTCATGTCCATAATACGGAAGATCATGACCTCTAACTATTACAGCGAGTCACAATGATATCTATGTATATGCATGATCTATGTCACGAATTCTGTAAGCCTATACAGAATTAACATGAATAACTCAGAAAAGATTATGCCACATGAATAGTGTCAAGTGTCCTATGGTATGATGTACTCGATAAAGCAAGCACAAAAATATAGGATTGGGTTATCAACTCTCTAAGTGACGTTATACGACTCCGCGTACAGCGTCGACATCCGAATATTATTCAGATGTTAAGCAACGTCTCACGGTCCTAAATTGAGCAGATACATCATAGAATAAATCAAGCAATTATATTAAGGCATTTACTATAAATTTTGGTAAGGTATACTTGCTTGGGATTTGAACTCCAACTGTTGCTCCGGTATCAACAAAATCTCCCGGTACGTCTCCAGATACTGAAATAAATATTACCATCACTCTCAAATGACATGAAATAGCTATAATTGACTACCCATAAGTCCAATTTAGATACAGGGGCAGAATTGACAGTTTCTGGTTAAAGCGGGGTCCACATGTGGCTCACTTCGCACCAAAAAATATGCCAGAGATAAAGTTCTCTAAATTCATCAAACTTAGTGTCTATGAGTCCAGAATGATGATGCGAACCCAACAAAATGTCCATAACTGTATTCCGATGAGCCGATCATAAAATCGTCCGTCAAGTGGAGCCGTGGGGTCCACGATACAGGATTTCGTCAACTTTCTCAGAATTGAACCAAACTTGGGTCACAGGACCAGCATAACGCTATGAATCCAATAGCGCAAGTTTCGTTATGAAATGACAAGCATACACGAAGTTACAACAAGTTTCATAACAGGCCTGATATGGAGCAATTTTGACGGATACGCATTGATTCCGGTGTACACGCACATCCAAACCAACTTCCGTAAAATCCTATATGTCCGCATTGACGATACGCGCCTTTTGGTACAATTTGCATATGATAAAGTCCCTCGTTTAGCGGGATGCACCCAGTTTCAAAAAATTTAGATTTTTAAAACTAAGTTTTTGGTCAACTTTACCCGCGAATAAAATACAACTTACAGCAAATTAAAATAAACTAATTACAGGGTTTAAAACTTGGTTATATTGTCTAATTTACTATTTAAGTATAATTTAGAAATATTAAACAGTTTGGGAGAAAAATGGCCATGAACATGGGGCTTCGGGATAGTTTTTGGTCTCCAAAATTAGGTTCTTTTTTTCTATTTATGCGTCGCGGTTTGCGACCGACATAGGACACGATACCCCAATCTAATTACACAGGGTTCGAGAGGGTCATACAGCAAATATGTCGCAATAAGCCGTTCGAGAATCGATACAGTGAGGAGGAAGAAAAACTTACCAAAACAGGGGTCGGTCGCGGTGTGCTACGCGTGGATGGGCGGTGGTGCTCAGCAGCGGCGACAGCGGCAGGGTGGTTGCGGTTGCTGTGGCTACTGGTGGTTGTGAATCGTCGGTGGGTCGGCCGGAGTCACGGTGGTCGTCGACGGTGTCATCGTCGTCGTCGTCGGGGTCGAGTGAAGTCAGTGGTGTTGGCGGTAGTTGTGATGGTGAAGATGGTGGTGGTGATCGGTTTTATAAGGGGGGAGGGCCGACGATTACGAGGAGGTGGATGGTCGACCGGCAGGGGAGGCAAACCAAGGGGTCTCGACGGTTGGGGAGTCGACGGGTAGGCGGCGGAGGTGAAACGACCGGCAGATAGGGGATTAAACGGTCGGGGTTCTTCAGTTACTGAAGAATTGAATTAACGGGTCGGGTTGGGTCGTGGGTTCGGGTCCAGATCTGAATCCAATAATGTTGGGCTGGTTTAATTGGGTTTAATTTGGTTTGGTTTTGTTCGGTTCAAGCTGGTTCAGTCTGTATCAGACTAATTATATAAAACCATATACTCTATTATATACACACATATAGACACACACATATATACTTAATCATATACACCATTATATACATGTATATATTACATAAATATTATATAGATCTATAAATACACATGCACAAATAGGAAAGAGGACAATAAACTAAACACAAGGAGTGTACCGCACCCGTATCACACTAATTATATAATACGCTTGCGATACGGCTCCAACACATAAACAAACGCATCACGGAAGACACGAGCAATTCTAATACACAAAATATGAATAATACGTATAGTAATTAGATTAACTATGTGTCCATATCACAATGTGATATGCACAAGTCCCCGTGTCAGAGGAAAACCCCTAAAATTAATCTGTTTCGTCAAATTGACGAGATACGGCCTACACGTATCCAATTGTGGATATGGCAGTAGTCATAAACAAGTAATCATATGTTACATTAATCTATTAGATCAATTGACAAACACAACATGTGCCAATCTCGAAATTGTCCCAAAATTGACACCAAATTTCACATAACTTCCACCGTAGGTCTCCGATGAACCTAAAACTAATTCCTATGGGTAGTCTATGCATGTGGGTTGGTTTCTCATGGTTAGTTTCTCATGGTTAAATCTAAAATTTAGAATCTACTAGAAGAGGGAAAACTAAAATGTACCTATTTGGAGATGATTTTTCAATAAAAAGTCCCCAAATGGAAAGTAGCTCCTCTCCTTATAGATCTTGGCCTCCTCCTTCTTGCTCCTTGCTTCCTTCTTGTAGATCCTTGATATAGAGCAAAGAATAGGGAAGGAATTTGTGAAGATATTAGTGGAGAATTGATGAGGGGATGAAGAAAATTGGAAGAGGGAAAAACTAGATCTAAATGAATTGGGAATATAATGAAATGAGGCACTCTCTCTCCTCAATCTATGGTCGGCCCTAGCCCTCTCCCCAAGATAGTGTGAAATGTTCTAATTACCCCTTGGGGCCTCTTATGAAAAAATTAATTAGGGAGGAAAGGTTCTTGTCTAATAGTTTCACTAATCAATCCAACCTCCTAATCCATGGGCCTAATTCATGGGCTCAATCTAAACTCATCTAAAATGTTGGGTTCATGCAACCTATTAAATGTTTAGGTCCACTACACAAGTCTTACATAAATCTACAACTAGAAATCAATAAATAATATAATAATTAATTAATCACATGCACAATATTTAAATATAAATAATCCTAAAATTAAAATTATCCATGCCAATTATCAAACTACCATTAAATAAAAATATGAGGGTGACAGCGATAACAGTAGCCGTGATGCAAAGGAAAAGCAGGCTTTGGTCGCCAACGTAACCAAGAAGCCTGAGCAAACGCAAGCAGAGCCTCCAAAACCAAAGGAGATCTACTCTTTTGAAGATGGTGATGTCAAACCCATCTTCGACATGCTGATGCAAGGAGCTAAGATTCGCGATGTCAAGCGCCAACCGGAAGCGGCAGAGATGAATAACTCAAAGTATTGCCACTTCCACCGCTATGTCCACCACCTGATGCAGGAGTGCTATACTTTGAAGTGATACATCCAGCGTCTGATTGACACCAAGGCTTTATCCTTAGATTTTGATGGCGTGATGGTTACCGCTAACATGGTATCCCTCCAGTTCGGCAACTTTCCACCAACGGAAGCCCAAGACGGGGTAATTCTAATCCCCAAGGCAACTATGGAAATTATCAACCTTCCACCGGCTTGAGACCAAAAGGATAGGATAATACCTCTCACCACACCACGAGGAGAGGTTATGTGGGTCCATCCGGACCTTGTTCCAGAATTGATGCAGCCGACGGCATCTCTTGCTACCAAGTCCAAAGGCAAGAAGTCCAAGTTATGCCAAATCGTGTCCCCTACCACTGAGGAATCCATGCCAGGGGCGACTAGGTCGGGCTTGACCTACCAGTGGGACTATAACACTCTGGACGAAAGATATCCGCCAACGGTTGTATCCGCTGCACCCGTTGTGTCTGATACAGGACCATCTCAGCCTCCAACAAAAGATAAACCCAAGCAAAAGGAGTTTTGCTTTGACAAGCCATTGTGCAAGGAAACTGCTCAAGGGTTGGAGAAGCCCTATAACTTTGATATCTTGGCACAGCTGGCCAACACTCCGACAAAGTTGTCACTCTATAAGTTACTCCAGCTCTCCAGAGACACTCAGGCCACACTCAGCGAGGTATTACAGAATGCCGACACCTATTTGGCGTAAATCAAGCCGCCAGTTGAAGATCTTGCAGCCTGCCCTCACTGCAATAATGTTATGGACATAGTACCAAAAATTATATTTTTGTAACAGGATATGTTGCTGAAGAATAGAAAGCATGATCGTCCCCTGTACTATACAGGGTACATTGGTGCCATAAAAGTAGACCGGATGCACGTCAATCCCGGTTCGTCAATCAGTATCATTTCGATGAGCCTACTACAGACTTTGGGGATCCCAATGCATTGCTTGGTAGCTACCAATACTGCCATCAGTGGCTTCAATGTAGGAAGAACCTATCCTCTGGGCAAGATCCGCCTAAAATGCCAGATTGGCGACTTGAAAATGAAAGTTACTTACTACGTCATCAACGTAGACATATCATATAACGTCTTGCTCAGATGGTCTTATCTACATCAATATATGATCGTGCATCGACTTTGTACCAGTGTTTCAAATATATCGATGAACATAGGAAAGTCAAAACAGAGTTTGCAGATATCAACCCTTTCAAAGGGGTTAAGGTGTACTACTCTGAAGCCATCCTCTACAAACAAGTCCCTAAAGACAAAGAAGGCAATGAAGTCGATAATAAAGCGGAGATTACAACTACACCGGCGGAGCCCATGAGAATTCGTCTCATGGCTCATACTCCCGGCACAGCTGCTCCCCTCGTCGTTAAACTGCAAGAAAAGGCACCCAAACCCCTTGCTCCTTCCACATCATCAGAGCCTTTGGTCATTCGCTTCCCCAGGTTGAGCTGACCACCAACGGAAGAACCGGCTCCACCTACTCTTTTCGACCCTTTGGTCATTCGCTTTCACAGGCCAAGTCGACCACCTAGGGAAAGTCCGGCACCATCCTCGCCTTCCAAACCCATGGTCATTCGCCTTCGCAGGTCGAGTCAACCACCAAAGGAAGACCCAGCAAGTACCAAACCTCTCGTAGTAAAACTACGATGAGACCGGTCATAACCTTCACCGACACTTGGGGTAGCTGAAGAGGAAGACGAGTTGGAGGAGTATGTAGTTGCTCAGGTTAATATCCCTTTCCTTGAGGATGTAATCCCAGATGAAAAGTTATCCTACTTTATGAATAAAGGGCTACCTTTGAACTATTCTGAGATCTTCCACATAAATATACTATATTCCATGGAGCATGGTCTAGGTTTATACCTGCAGACACAAGTGACCATAACCTACACAGTGCATCGGATGCTTCCCGGCCAAGATTCTTACATCATAATCTCGCCTAGGAAGAGGAGTGATAATCTCATCATCTTCGGCAGGGTAGAATACCCCCAGTCCTTCATCCCAGAAGAAGAAGAACCAGAACCTAACATCGGTGGAATGTCGCTCTATCGGTATAGTTCACAAGCCATGTACCTTATCCAAAAAATAGGGTATGATCTGAAGGCCACTAAAGGGCGAAACTACGAAAAAGGTTGAAGGTTTCCCTTGCGTCTACCCACTCCTACAGGAAAGCCCGACGATTACTATCATAAAACCAAGCTGGCTTAGAATATATGATGCCTCCTACAACCTCCGAGGACTCAGACAAAGAAGATGAGGTGCACTCACACTCGTCAGAATCTTCAGCCTGGGACTTCGATATCAGCATTGGGGACGTGCTCATACAAATACTGTCCTCCAATATGGTGTCTGCTGACCTTGAGGAAGACAACGAGGAGCCACCCGAGCTTTTTGAGATGGAACCTTGGGCCCAATACCTTGGTTCATAATGGGAGATGCGATTTGAGCAGCAAGAACCTGTTACCGAGGACGAAGTTGTGCAAGTCGATCTAGGTGACGAAACCTCCCCAAAGCCTATCTTCGTCAGCAAAGGCCTGTCCGACGAAGACCGAAAATACCTATTACAACTCGTCAGGATATACATCGATGTCTTTGCCTGGAGTTATGAAGACATGCAAGGACTAGATCCCCAAATTGCGGTCCACAAACTTAATATTCTACCAAATGCCAAACCAGTCAAGCAACAACAATGATGGTTTTGGCCAGATATAATGAACTCCATCGAAGATGAAGTCAATAAGCTGATAGCTAGTGGCTTCATCCGGGAGGAACAATACCCCGACTGGGTATCCAACACCATCCATGTCATTAAAAAGAATAGAAAGATTTGAATCAACATCGACTTTCGTGATCTAAATGCGGCATATCCTAAAGACAAATTTTCTTTTTCGATCACCGACATAATGATCGACAACACTTGTGTCTTCGAGCGTATGTCCTTCATGGATGGCTTCTCAGGCTACAACCAAATAAAGATGTTTCCTGACGATAAAAACACACATTATTTTGGACCCTGATAGGTGTATACTGTTACACGGTCATGCCTTTCGGTCTATAGAATGCAGGTGCCACATACCAACGAGCCATGAGCACTATATTTTATGATCATTTGTGCAAGATAGTGAAATGTTATGTCGATGACATTGTCGTCAAAATTCGCTCCAAAGACTATCACCTCCAAGACCTAAGGACCGTGTTTGACCTAATGCGCGGACACTGCCTCAAGATGAACCCTACCAAGTCCTTCCTGGGAGTCTCTAGTGGCAAATTCTTGGGTTTCGTCATCACCGCCCGGGGCATTCATATATACCCCGACAAAACCAAGGCCATCCTGGAGATGAATCCGCCAAAGAACCTCAGAGAACTTCGCGGCCTTCAAGGGAGATTAGCATACATCAGGAGGTTATATCAAACCTCTCTAGACACTGCCAGTTATTCATACAGCTCATGAAGAAAGGTGTCTCCTTTGTTTGGAATAAAGAATGCCAATGAGTATTCGACAATATCAAAGAATACGTATGAAACCCTAATGTGCTGGTGGTCCCGGTCATGGGAAAGCCATTCCTGCTCTATGTACACACAATGGATCACTCTCCCAGTGCCCTGTTAGCCCAGAATAGTGATTCAGGTTAGGAGTAAGCCATATACTAACTCAGCCGGATGATACTCTGCCCAGAGCATAGATATACCACCATCGAGAAATAATGCCTTACGTTGGTATTCGCCATACAGAAAACTTGACACTACGTGACTGGATAGGCCATTCATATAATATCATGAGTCAACCCCCTCAGGTCCTCATAAACAAACCTGGGGCACTCAGTTCCCGCTTGGCTACTTGGGCAATATTATTATCTCCATATGATATGGTGTTCATCCCACAGAAGGCCGTCAAGGGTCGGGCATTGGCCGACTTTCTGGCAGCCCACCCGAGGTCAGAAATCTCAAAGCTCTATAAAAAGATTCCAGACGAAGTGGCGGACACCAATATTACTTCACACGAAGCTGTCTGACGAATGTTCTTTGACGGTACTTCAAGAACAGGGCCCAAAGGCAATATCATCGTTGGGGTCGGGATAGTATTGATCTCCCTATAGGGCCTCGTCATCAATCACGTGTACTCCCTCATGGAGCCATGATCAAATAATATGGCAGAGTATAATGCCCTAATCATTGGACTCTAACTCGCCAAGAAAGTCAGAAAAGAGTACCTAGAGGCCTACGACGATTCTCAGCTAATAGTCAAACAGGTCTGGGGTAAGTATGAAGTTCAAAACGAGGACTTGATCCCCTACCACCAGGCTGAAATTAATATTATCGCAATATTTAAGGTATTCTTTATTGAGCATGTCCCTCGGTTGTAAAATAATAAGGCAGATGCTCTGGCCAGCCTTGCCGCTTCTTTAGCAATACCAAACAACGCTTACCTACTAATCGATGAGGTCAGCCAACAGTTGGTACACCAAAAGTAACCTATGCTGGTGCCTCAGCTACGATGCGAAGGTCCACACCGATACTCAAGATTGGAGGATTCTATTCATCGACTACACAGTCTATGAAATTCTCCCCAAGAACCCAAAGGAAGCTACTTCGATCAAAAAATGTTCCCTCAGGTTCTATTTTGATACAGTCAATAAAATATTATATCGTCGATCCTACGATGGTATCCTGTTATGATGCTTATCGAATACAGAAGCAAGACAAGCTCTCCGAGAAGCTCATGATGGCGTATGCAGAGCGTATCAGCCTAGTCCAAAGTTACAGGATCGTCTTCGAAGAATGGACTACTATTAGCCAACGATGGTGGAAGAGGCTATTGACTATGCAAGAAAGTGCCAAGTGTGCGAAATCCACACAGATTTTATCTATCAGACCTTCAAGTTTCTACACCCAACGGTAGCATCCTGGCCGTTCGAAGCATGGGGAATGGACATCGTCGGACCAATAAGCCCACCTTCATCTAAGGTATATCAGTTTATTTTGGCCATCACATATTACTTCTCCAAGTGGGAGGAAGTAGTTCCACTCGTTGAACTCAAAACATCGAACGTAATTAGCTTCGTCAAGCATCACATTATCTATCGCTTCGGCTTTCCACAGAGGATAATCCACGATAATGGTCCATAATTTGCAAGTCATGCTTTTTACCGGTTCTGTGATAAAAATTGCATCCAGAATATGGCATCAACCGCCTATAACCCAGCAGCTAATGGATTGGCCGAGGCATTCAACAAAACCATCATCAAGCTCCTCAAGAAGTTTATGTCGTCCAACAAGTGCTCCTAGAACGAGAAGCTAGGAGAATATCCGTGGGCCTACCGTACAATAATTCGAGTAGCTACTAGCAGTACACCCTTTTCTCTGGTCTAAGGGAGCGAAGCAGTCCTTCCTCTCGAGATCTAGATCCCTTTACTTTGAGTATCCCTCTCCCACTAGCTAACCGTGGACGACAATCACCACCGACGGTTACAGGAATTACAAGCACTCGACAAAAAATGGCTCTTAGGTCAATAGCGCATAGAGTTGTATCAAGCACGTCTCTCTAGAGCCTTCAACAAACGGGTAAAACAAAGGACGTTCTAAGTGGGTGACCTCATCTTAACAGTAAGAAGATCCATAGTTATGACCCACAAGATAGCAGAAAAATTCTAACATAAATGGGAAGGCTCATTCATTGTGGAAACCGTATTTTCCAATGGCGGTTACCGGTTGGTGAAACCCAACGGCGACTTGCTCATAATGCCAATCAACGGCAAGTTACTCAAAGTACTACATCTAAATTAGAGTGATACTCCTCTATCACCAAACTACATCGTATCTTCCTGGGCGCTAGTTCATATCCACAGGAGTTTGCCACGTACATATTACCTCTGAGCAAATATCCCGGATCTCGACTATCGATCATCACGTCCATATTAGCTCTAATATCGGTTGTTATTTCCACTTACCACCCATACTCACCAAGGTACACCAGCGGTGTTAAGTCCACAAAAACTGTCACGTCCATATTACCTCTGGTAGGACTTGTCTCGAACCTATTACTTGCACTAACATGCGCAAAAAAGTAATGGGTCCACAAAACCTATCACGTCTATATTATCTCTGATAGAGTTTATTTTTAAATTTATTATTTGTACTCAACGTATGCAACAAATAATAAGTCCACCCAAAAAAAGATTCCCCAATAGGGTTTGCCATGCCCTTCGTACCTCGGAGCAAACCTTTCGGGTTGGTTATCGATCATCGCATCTATAAGACTCCTGATATCGATCATCGTCTAAACTTATCACCCGTACTCACCAAGGTATACCAGAGGTGTTAAGTCCACAAAAATTGCCACATCCATATCACCTCTGGCAGGGCTTATCTCGAACTTATTACTTGGACCTTCATGCACAAGAAGTAATAGGTCCACAAAAAAAACCTCGTGGGATACCCGCAATGGAAATGAATAATTCAAATCCACCCTTCCTTTTCTCCAGCAGAGAAAAAAGTTAGTTCATGTTCATATTACCTCTGAACTACGTCTCTCCACTATCCCTACAGAGTCATATTTTACCATATCCACATTACCTCTGAGTAAAGTTCTGATTTTCAACTTTATACTATCACGTTCGCATAACCCCTGATAGTTCTAGTCGTTTCAGCTTATTATCGGTACTTAAGGTATGCCATAGATAATAAGTCCACAAGCCTAGAAGTTTGCCATGTACATATTTCCTCTGAGCAAACTTTTTGGCCTTGACCATCGATCATCATGTCTATATTACCTCTGATATCGAGTGTCCTCCAACTTATCACCCGTACCAAATCCAGATTATGCCGGCGGTGATAAGTCCACAAAAATTGTGACATCCATATTATCTCTGGCAGGGCTTGTCTCAAACCTATTACTTGCACTAAAAGGCGCAAAAGGGTAATAGGTCCACCAAAAATCCTCCAGCGGGATATTCTTGCAATCCATAAAACCTCTCTCTGATAGGGTTTTTTGTTTCGAATCTATTACTCGCACCCCAAGGTACGCAAAAGGGTAATAGGTCCACCAAAATCCCCAGTGAGATATCCTTAAAAAGCTATGGTATGGTACTACATTCATATTATCTCCAGTACAATACCCAAAAGTCCACAATATATTCTAAAAAATGAGAGAGACTTCATTAATTAATATTCAAGATCATGAGTACATATGACAAAAATCTATTACATTCAAGGGTTTTTATTAGTATTCAAGGTCATGAGTACATATGATGAAAACATGTTTTAAAGGTTTTCTATGAAGTCTCGCTAATACAAAACTTTTTCATTAGAAGCGCCCCTCCATGCTATCGTCGCTACTGGCACAAGTTGGTCCCAACAGCAGAGCTCAAGGCTTTATGGCTCACTACTCCATAGTGCAAACCTCAGTATATGGAAAATCCATGTTGATGGATAGCAAGGAAAAAGAAGGAGCAGACGCTCTATGACCATGCGAGAAGACCGACGACATGAATGGCAATTAATCCAAATTCGGTCATCGACCCGCAGCCTCCTGCTCGATAGAGAACCACATAAAAGGGAAAAAAGCAGCTGACGTGCTGCATGAACATGGACAATTCAGCGTATAATGCAGGATGTTCGTTCTTGTCTCTTGGATTAGTTCTTGTCGAACTAACTGCGTCTCCTGGAGAAATGCCGCATAAGATAGATTTTTATCCCCAATAATGGGTGTTATGATATCCTTCCATGCTCCACCATGAGCATCACAAGCGAGGACAGAACCTGCAAAAAGAAGATATGCAATAGTCTCAGCGAAGATCGCATAAAGACACAACTGCCACACACTGTTGCCCGGCCGCAGTGACGCATGATCGAGTCTGCACGCGCGAGCAAGAGAAGGTCTCATCCATGCGGTCGAGCCAAAGATATAGCTCTTTGTGCATGAAAACAGATGACCCTCCACCCATGCGGCCATGCCAAAACTCGGTGCGCATGTTACAAAGGAGTACCCATTCACACGCCAGAGGACTGCACATTCCCAAGACAAGTTTCCTGCAGCAAGACGGTGTACTGGTACCTTTGTGTCCTTTGCAGCCCAGCGTGAGAAAGGCGGTACTAGCCTACCTCCAAGCAAAATATCCAAATCAGGAGGCCACGGAGCGAGACCACCCCTGGCAAACTCTTCGGTGAGGAGAGTCACAGCCTTCGACATCCTTCACAGGAAAAAAGAGGAAACAAAGCAAGGGGATAAAAGTTCTCTTTCTCCCCCTGACTGCCTATTTATAGGCTCCAAAACTACATAAAGGGATCGAGACAATGAACCGAGCGGTTAATGACATGAACCTGATACCTCGATCCACGTGATCTTATTTTATCTTCTCGAAAACTGATACCTCGAGCCCCGTGTCAGGAGATAGCACAAAATCCTAAGAGATCCACGCAAATATAGAACCAAATCTTCCCATTTAATAAAGATTTGATAGCATAGCAGATCCCTCCATGCGATAACTTCTACATGCATCAACCTGACAAACTTAGCAAGAGGAGACGGACAGTGAATGCGTGTTGATTTTATGCTTCTTATTCAAAGTATTCCAGACTTAGCCAAGTCTGAAAACTTTGAAGGGGGTCTTGTAGAAGTATAAAAATTCCTTCATGCACTCTATTTTACAATCAACAAATAAGCAAGGTACACATAACTGTGGTGGACGCATAATAGCAGCGGACGTATGACACCCTCGGATACATGATAGGCCGAGACGCATATCGTCCTGTGACGTATCATCCCTACAGTCATATCAGATCATTTATGATTCTAACAAAACATACAGCTATTCTGACCGCCTCGAATCCTATACCGTTAATTAAAATTCGTGCTGACAGCTTTATCATAATTACTTTTGGTAGTATACAGCTGTTCAAATACCACGAAAGTAGAAAACGACAAAAGATCCATGCATTTCTGGCCCAATGCGTCATAGACTCTATGCGTTCCATGCATCTCTAGTCTAATGTGTCCTAGACTCTATGAATCTCATGCGTCTCTGGCTCTATGCGTCTTTGACTCCATGCGGCTTCGACTCCAAGCAGTTTATAGATACGGCCTGAACGACCACAAAGCAGGGCGGACACATAAAACCCCCTAACATAGATTTCGATATCTATCAGAAGTTCTGACACCTCACTCGTCACCCTGAGATGCTTCTGAATCCATGTAGACGACGACTCAAGAAAAGACAATAAGTCACATCAGTACATTAATTGTCTCGACAGACGGGCCATACCACGTGTCCTACGTATGCAGCTTCAAAGACCCATACGACCTCGACATCATACAGCCAGAGCGTCCATCTGACCAAGGCCAAATAAGAGGATGCATACGACTTCAAGACCCATGTGGCCTCGTCCACATACGGCCAGAGGGTCATTCCGACCAAGGCCAAACGAGAGATTCTATGCGACTACGACAGTATACGTCTCTCGACTCACAAGATTTTCTATTACAACCAAAGATAATTTCTCGTGTTGACCAAGTATCCAATTGACCATGTTATGCACACAACAACCCCGAGATCTATTCAAACAGAAAATCCTAACGAAACCCACGTGGCGGCTTTTCCACACCATGCGGCTACCTTTACGGCCGTATTCTGCTGAAAAGCCCCATGCGGCCACCAAGCACGAAGATATGCAGCACCCATAGCACGTCCACAGGGAAGCTATAAATAGCAAGGTACCATACCCATACAAAGGGCTGGCTATCTGCAGATTCACACTAAAACCAAGGAGAGAAGTTTCTGTGTTCGGATTATCCACGGAGTAAAGAGAGTTGCTACACTCCTAACCCTCTATCATCACCCCCCAGATCAAAACAAACTTGTACTTAGATTATCTCTTAGGACTCTTCTCTGTACTCTCTAGTTTGTTAATCAAAATCAAGTCATCTTAGTCCTTCCTTTTAATTTAAATGGAAAATAAGGATACACCCTTTGCTCAGGACCTGAGGCAAGTACATCTCTCTGTTAGTTTTTATTTTATGATAGTGTATATATCATATATTCTAGAACTATTTTCTTGATTCTGACACAGTGGCTACGCGTTCTGGTACTATATGGATCCTGTCAGGAGATGTTATTCCCTACCGTGTTCAGCGGGTACTCCTTTACATATATTTTATCATGTGTATCAGATATTGATTATCGTGTACGTCATGTTCACATACTGCTCGTGTTCAGTGTGCCCATATTCGTGTTCGTAATGTGTCATGATTGGATCCATAAGTATTGGTTGGAAATGGGGGAGTAGGAGTTGGTCATGTGATCACGTCCAGTGTATTCGTGTACATGTCGATTATATATCACACGTATAATTGAGTTACCATATTGTAATCTTGTTTAACCCAAACCGATCACATAACGAACTTGTACTCTATGGCACATTAACTAGTTTGTCTATTTATATTACTTACAGTTATTCATATTGCATGTTCTTTATTCCAGTTCATTACATGTTCACTCTAGTTCATTTTATTTCCTATTGATAGTTATCTTATATTCTTTGCTATTATTTGTTATATATTCTTTATTATGTATTTGGAACTGCTTTCAGGGGTATGTACTTTGCTCTAATCTTGACTGGATATATTTTTCAGATAATTGCCTTGTGGATCAGTGTTCCACTTATTACGGGCCACAGGATGGTGAGCCATTAGATGATACTTTCCTAGAGTAAGAGGACCTAGTGCCAGTGACCGAGGAGGCCTAGTTACATTTTTGGACATTATATTAATCTCATTTCTAGACTTATGACATGTATATATTATTTTGGGAGTGGCTATGTCTAGACTTACGGATTTGGACTTGTGGATGTATTGTGACTCTTATTTCCTCTATTCTATTATATATCGTACTTTCATCCTCCTTTAGTTTTATTTTATGATTGAGTATTGTTTACTATTATCATATACCATATTGTTCCTCCGTTGGGAGTTGAGATGACATTGATAGGTTCCATATATATATTGTATGAGATATTTAGATAGTGTGGATGACCCATACAGCGTTTTACCACCGATGCTGCAGTATAGGTTGGGCGTTGATCACTACTCGTGCCCTTATTCCGGGTGCAGGTCATGACACCTCTGAAAGCAGTTCCAAATACATAATAGAGCATATATAACCAATAATAGAAAAGAATACAAGATAACTAGTAATAGAAAATAGAATAAACTAGAGTGAACAGGTAATGTACTAAAATAAAGAATAGGCAATATGAATAACTGCAAATAAATAAAAATAGATAAAACTAGCTAATGTGCCATAGAGTACAAGTTTATTATATGATCGGTTTAGGTTGAACACGAATATAATATGGTAACTCGATTACACGTGTGATATATAATCGACATATACACGAATACACTTGGGCTTGATCACATAACCAACTCCTACTCTCCCGTCCCCAACCAATACTCATAGATCCAATCACAACATGTTACGAATACGAATATAAGCACACTGAACATGAGCAGTGTGTAAACATGAAGTACACGATAATCAATACCTGATATACACGATAAAATATATATGAAGGAATACCCGCTGAATACGGTAAGGGAATAACATCTTCTGACAGGATCCATATAGTACCAATCCGTGTAACCACTGTGTCAAAATTAAGTATACAGTTCTAGAATATATGATATATACAGTATCATAAAATAAAAACTAATAGAGAGATGTGCTCACCTTTGGTCCTGAGCCAAGGGTGTCTTTCGATGCCCAAGCTGGTGTCACACAATCCTATTTAGAAAATATCAAGTTAAATAGTGTAATAAAGAAAAATTAAGTTAAAGAATGTACTAACATGCTTTTCTAGGCTATTTCTAGATAAACTAAGTCCATACTAAGCTAATTGGTCTCCACAAGTTTCTAGGTCCAAGACTAGGTAGTTAGTTTATAAGGGTCACTAACTAACTAGTACTAGTTAATAACAATAATATCTATATATATTAAGATACACTTATGTATCTATGTATAGTAACTCACATATATATATATATATATATATATATATATATATATATATATATATATATATATATATATACTACTATACATAAGCTAACTAATATCACTATCTATTATTGATAACTGATCGATACACTAACTACTAAGATAACCAGTTGACTGATACCAACTTAACTAATCTAGTGATAGCAAATGATATCCTACCTTAACTAACTGATGCCACTAATAACTGAGATCCCCTATCCTTATAATTGTTTACCCTATAACTATTACTTGGTAACTGACTGTGACTGAACTCAATCCTATAAAATCTAATCTGTACACAGCAACATAGACACATATAAATTGGTTTCTTCAGTCACAGTGATTGAACTCCTTCCAAATATCTGTGAACTGATACACATCAAGTCCCCCAAATTATCAACTTCTAATAACTGATTATTAGATACAACACCAAACTACAGATTCTTGCAGTGATGCTCATTGTTGGACCAATAGCAAACACAGATGCTTACACCTAATATAATCACAATCACATACACACTTCAAAATTCTAATTATTAACCTTAGCCATCTAACACTCCTCCTTATATAACCAATCTATACTAATACATAATAATATAATACACATTAATTGGTACTAACACCTATTCATTGACCTATACTAACTGAGGTACATACTGCTATCTAGAGTCCCTCATTACCTGTTCCAACCAGTCATGGATATTAATATTATAAACCCCCTCGACCAAAATTTGAGTTAATTAACTTAGATAGATTGATTAGGGTTAATTGGGTGCAATTAGAATTTATTATACAGAGTTTTAACTATTGTGCAGTGTTTATATTGCTTAGGACGCCTTACCGTTGTTTCGATATTTAGGACACTACACTAGCTTTTACCCTCAAACAAATTCCATATACTTTGCCTAGATATACCAACCTACCATAATGACCTTTGTGCAACCTACAGATACTCATTTTTGTGCCTGATTTTAGTCGCACAAAAAATGTTACAAACGTCCGTACGTAAATTCAATTAATTACATATTTGTGTTCTTTGTCCGTTCCAATCGAAATTGGGACCCAACATCAACCCGTTTTGACCAACCCCAATTATGACATTATTATATTCTAAGTATACCATGCCCATGACGCTTGTGTCCACCCAATTTAGACCCTATGTATTTTTAAATTAATTTAGGAACACCCGGTGCATTAATTTTAATTAAATTAATGTAGTGACCCAACCTCACTCAAACTAGACTCAACTCTAACCCAAACCCACACACACACCCTCAAGCCTCATACTAAACACCACACACCATTCAAATACACTACAAAGCACCAAACATGGTATTTTGTCACATCTAACCCTAAATTCTAATTTATGTACAATTTTCAAATTGTTCAGGGGCTTTTATGCAATTAAGCAATGAGGTGCCCACCTCTCATTGGCCCAACCACATGAAGAAGGAAACCCCCTCCCCTTGACCGGTCCACCATAATTTTCCCCCCATTTTTATGTACTCTATACTACTTTTTGAGAGCACATCCCAAGCCCATATTTTAAACCCCTTAAATCCTAGCCACATGTTCAACATGTGGAGGCTTCACACAACCCTAGGAAACTACCCCAGCCGGCCCTAATCCCAAGGAGCCCCCCTCTCTCTCTCTCCTATAAATACTACATGCTACCTCACTCAAAAACCTATACAAAACTAAAACTACAAACCCAAAAACCCTAAAATCCCTAATCCCCTCACCACCCACACCCGACCCCTCCCCGCAACTCCCCCCGGTGTCACTACCACTTTTCTAGATAAGGGCATTTGGGTAATTTCACTATTTTGAATAATTATGTGTAATTAATCTGCTGAGTTTTTAAAACTATTTATTTGATGTTGGTTGTGTTGGGTTAGGTCAAACCCTAGAAGTCAGTATGGCTAAACCCTAATTTGAAGACCAATTCTAGAGAAACCCTAGAATTTAAATTTTAGGTTGGACCTCAAACCCTAAATTGACTAAACCCTAGTTAATTAGGTTCTTCATGACCTAACATAGGGGATTTAACCTGAACTATGCATTAGAAATCCTAGCTTGGTTTTAATATAAAAGGGAACCCATTCCTTCATGAAGAAAACCTAAACCTAGCCTCCATTAAAGAAAAACCATTCCCTCCCACAATTTTTAGAATCTCAAGCCCTAGGAATTCACTTTCCTCCTCCAAAGCAAAGAGAAGCAAGGGGTTGGGTCAAGAAGCCCTGGAAAAGAAGAACCTCCATTGAAGAAGCCATCCCCCTAGGTAAAACCCTATTTTAATTCTTTTAATCTCTGATTTCTGTTGTTAATGTCCATTAGGAACCCACCATGAGGTTTAGATTTCAATTTTAGGGTTCTACATGGAGATCTAGGAGGAACTAGGGTTTTGTGTTCATACGTGGATTTTCCCCCAATTTCAGGAACCCTAATCCTAAGGGTTGCAAGTATACATGACTACATCTTCTACATATAGGTTAGATCCCGATTTTAGGGTTTTGACTTGAGGAATTATGGGTTCTTATGCAAAACCAATTTTCTGTACTTCTTGTGTTTGATGAAAGGTTTCTTAAGGTTTTACCTATCTAATGTATTCGTATTTCTGAAATTTTTACATATAATCTACATACATAAATATATTTGTGTTGTAAATGGGTAGGTATGTGCAGTCGGGTTCAACTGTGTAGTTTTTGTGTGTTGGGAGAAATCTACTGTACAGTCGGGGGTGTGTATTGGGGGAAGATTCTGTGCAGTGTGAGTTTTTAGGGTACTGGGTATCAATAACTTGGGGATGTGTCAGTGTCTCAGTGAATACATAGTGTATCAATGTTCCTTTAACTGATCCTGTGTATCAGTGAGTAACTGAGTGAAACTGCATGTGTGTGAACCAGTGTATATGTATGTAGGTGTGTGTCTACCTATGTATTAGATACCTATGTGCCTATCTGTGTGTATCAGTAGGAAGTCCCAATGAAGGTTGTGTATACTGACTTGTGTGTGAGTGGATTATGTATAGGTGTGAGTATATGTGTGCATAGGATTAAACATCAGTGTGTGTTTTAGGCATTTCCTGTGTTAAGTCGAGTTTCCCTTGTGTCTCAGTATCTAGGTCAGGTCCCAGTGTGTGTGTATCTGTGTCCTTGTAACTGTGTAGTGAGAACCTGTGTACAGTGAGTGTAGCTCAGTGCCTGTATATGGGAGAATGAGTATCAGTAAACTGTGCATACCTGCAGTGTAGATTACAGTGTGTGAGTGCCACTATGTACCTATGAGTGTAACTGTGCATGCCTATGTGTGTGCATGTCTGCCTATGAAGTTAGAACCTGTGTTGTGTTGTGTCAGTAACTTATAGGTGTGGTAGTATAGGAATTATGTTAATGTAAGGGGTTTAAATTGAGTATCAGTATTTTGTTTCAGTGAACTCTAGTGTGTTATATCTTAAAAGCCTGTGTGTCTCAGTTAGAAGAAAACCAGTATGAGTGCAGTGTAGAAATTCAGTTCCTGTGAGTATTTATCAGTGTGTGTAGGTATGCCAATACCTGGGTGTTCTCAGTGTGCAGGAGGTTCTGTTCAGTGTGTGGACCTATGTGTACCTGTGTCAGTATGTGTAAATTGGTGTGATTGAAATTCAGTGTGTGTATCCTAGGTTCCGTCAGATTTCAGAACCTGTGTAGTTGTGTGAGTAGTCTGTGTGTGTCAGTGAGAGTAGGTCTGTGTGTAGGTGTTCAGTGAGCTATTTGTGGCTGTGTGTGAGTTCAGTGGGGAGTTTTACCTGTATGTAATTTCTGTGAGAGAGTTAGAGAGGAAGCAGAGTACAGTGTGCCTGTGACTGTGTGTGTGTATATCCCTGTGAGTGCAGTGAGGACTTCTGAGAATGAGGGATAGTAAGGTCTAGGGGTTAGTGTGACCAAATAGAACCAGTATATCAGTTAGGTAGTAGTGTCTCAGTGAAGGTGTATTCAATGGCTGTGCTGTGTCCCTACATGTATGAGTCCCTGTTTTTGAGAGTGAGTTATCTAGGTTCAATGTGGATTATGTGCAGTATAGGTAATTGAATTTCAGTATGAGCATGCCTGTGTGAATAACAGTGTGTGTATGTGTGTGCAACTTATGTATCAATAAGTGAGTACCTATGTGTATAAATCATTAGTATTTGGTATTGGTTAATTGGTATCATGTATAGTTGGTAAGGTTAGATACCAAATAGGTATTAGGTATTAAGTTACTAGTTAAGTTATCAACTAGTATAAGCTAGGTATCCTTAGTATGGACAATTAGATAAGAATAAGACTAAGGTTGACTAGTAAACCTTAGTATGACCTAGAAACCTCGTATTTAATTAGTTAAACATGTTATTCTTTAATTCAATATCTGACATTAATATTCCATAAATAGGTCATTGTGATCCCACCTTGGACATCGATCCTCACACCTTGCTCAGGACCACAGGCGAGTACATTCTCTGACAGTTTTCATTGTTGATTATTTCTATAATGCAGTTGTATTACATACTTGATTCCGACACTATGGATACACGGGTTAGCACCCTAGATCCCCATCATAAGGAGTAGTGATTGGAATCCATCGTGCTAGCTGGGGGATGGGGAACTATTAGTAGATTATGTTATCATATTCAAACTTTACATGCATCATAGCTCACCCCACTTCTCACGTCGGGTGCGGCCTGACCATTTACATGCATCATAACTGTTATATATGATTAGCCTGACCACTACATGCATCATAGCTAACCATATGGTTAGCCTGACCTACAAGAATCATAGCTAATCATATATAACCAGCCTGATCAAGTCCCAAGCCGATCACATAATAAACTGATAATTCAAACACTTAGCTAGATGTCTATTTTATTCAGATTCACTTGTTCTAGTATTCACTGTCTATTGTTCATTGCTAGATGCTCTATTGCCTATTTCCATTTTCTCCAGTACTTTACATTTTCAGCATTTACTTTCATCTTGTATTTCTTACACTGTTTATAGTTTTTGTCAATTTAATAAAACTGCTGTTAGTGCTTGTGCTTCGTTCCAATCCTGACTGGATAACATTTTTCAGAGGACCTGGAGGATCTTTGCCCCACTCATTACGGCCCAGGATTAGAGGGAGATTTCACTCCAGAAACCCCAGAGGAGTTTCCTAGCCTAGAGGAGAATTTACCTGGCTGTACTTAGACTATTTTTCTGTATTTATTATTTTAGACCAAGACTGAGTTGTATTATTATTTTGTGACTTTGTGAGGTCATCTAGACCCAGGATTTGAGTTGGACTTATTGTGGTTGTTTTCTATAGAACTTTTTTCTATTCTCATCGTGCCATTATTTCTTATAGCTTGTGATTGAGTATATCATAAAACTGTGGATTATTTATCTTTGTCCTTCGTACGGAGTTGAGACTATTGACAGGATATATATTATATGTTGAGACCTAGACAGCGTTCTACCGCCGATGCTGCGGCGTAGGCTGGACGTACCCACGACTCATGCCCAAATTCCGGGTGTGGGTCGTGACACCCGGCCACCCCCGAGACTGTTCCCCCTCCGACCTCCCTCCACTCCAGCACCCCCAGCCACCGCCACCGACCGTTGCTCCGCCGGCAGCAGCCGCCCTCACCCCCGACATCACCAACAACCCAATCCCCCCGCTGCCCGAGCTGACCACCCGACCGCCCCTAGTCTCCCCACCACTGCCCGGTTTGCCACTACCCCTCGCCGACGATACCTCCAGCTCACCACCTCAGTCCCCGCCGTAGCTCGCCCCCGGCCACCGCCCCAGTCGGCCGGCGCAGCCCCCGCAGCAGCAACTACTGCTGTTGCCACTACTACTGTCGAGTCCCCCCATCACTGTTGGAGCTCCGCCTGACCTCCCTCATCGGCGACGACGTACCCAGCGGACACACTCCCCCACCCCCTGGACTGAGGTACCTACCTAGTATACGTACATTGTATTTATACATGAGTATAGTTAGTTTATATAATGGTGTATATACATATACTATATATGTATACGTATTCTATTTTTTGTGTATTTGTGTATATACCCATACTATATATACATGTATTATATTTTTCTATATATATATATTATATATATATATATATATATATATATATATATATAATATATACTAATATACATACAAGTATAGAATATATATATAACTATAATATGTATTCTATACTATATATATTATAGTTATATATATATATTCTATACTTGTATGTATTTGTGTATATTAATATTATATATATATATATATATATATATATATATATATATATATATATATATATATATATATATATATATATATATATATATATATATATATATATATATATATATATATATATATATATATATATATTGTGTGTAATTAGTATATTATATATTCGTATAATTGGTATATTATACATTGTGTATATACACATAAATAAATATATATGTATTTAACTATATGTGTTGTATTATGTATATATTTGTATAATTGGTATATTATACATTGTGTATATACACATAAATAAATATATATGTATTTAACTATATGTGTTGTATTATGTATATATTTATGTATACAAATTGTTATTTAAATATATATATATATATGTATATGTATATGTATATGTATTTAAATTATATATATAGTATTATGTATTTATTTATGTTATTATTTACATATATATGTAAATGTATTTTATTAATTAGTGTATATATTCTTTTAATTAGCTATGTGTATATATACATATTATATTGTGCTTATGAATATATATAAATATACAAAAGTATATTTTTAAAACGTATACTTTATGTACATACATGTTTATATATGTATTTATATGCATATGTTATTATTTAAATATATATGTATATGTAAAGGCTTTTGTGAATTATTAAGTAATTATATAGATGTTTATTTAAATATGTACAATTAAACATATGTATTTTATTTATGTAATTATGTCTAATATGTATTTGTGTACATAAATGTATATATGTTATATATATATATATATATATATATATATATATATATATATATATATATATATATATATATATATATACTATATTGTCCTAGCCAATTAAGCAATAATAGTAAAATATGTATTCTTGTATTAAATGCTATTTTAGCGTATTCTCATATGTTAGGAACTGTGTTTGGTGTACACGGCACTCAAGGAATGACACGTGTACGTTTAGCTACGTACACATGTGGTCCAACTAGATGGACAGTCGTGACCTTGCGTTAGTGCATTACTGCAACGTAGTGTATCGTGATCGTACTATTGTAGTGACCGATGATGGTATTATTATATTATATATAGGATCGCTGGACCATACAGGCGAGACTTCAGGAGCAGGATATTGGCATTCGTAGCTAGAGGACTCAGGCAAGTATACCTTGCTTGATTACTATTTAATTTAAATCAATAACTGTTGTATGATATCTTCTTGAAATATACATATAACTGTGCGCGTCCGAGATTGACTCGGGTGCAGTCGACGAATGCGTCGATAAGTAGTGTACTTGACCTAGCTGCTAGCAGACTCACCTACTACTGCAAGGATATTCTGATATCTTCCTAGACCGTAACACTTGTACACGCATCACGATAGTAAATTTATGTTGGGATACGGGTTCGCGTACCCGACTAGCTATCGGTGCATACGACATGCATCACAGTTTAGCACGTAATTTAGAGTGATCTAGTTAGATAAGACTTGGCATATAGTTACGGGATATTCACGTCGTGTATTCGACTTATGTATCCGCATTGGGCGAGGAGGACAACTGATAAGCATATAGGATACACACATTGGACTCCGTAGTATCCAGAGGAGCCACGAATTCGATGACTTCCTTTATTCAGATACCGCATTCTTCGGAGCGATATAGACGTATATACATTTGCAGATACCTCATTCTTTAGAATGATGGACGTTACATGGACAGATACCATGCTCTTCGGAGTATGGACATTATGCATATACCTACCTATACGTTCCAAGGTTGTCCTCATATTGTATTTACTTAGATGGTTAGCACACCCCTTTATTTTATTCAGTATTATATATGGCATGCATTTTTGTATCTTGTTACGTCCCTCTGAGGACCTGGTTCCCTTCCAGATTTGGATGAGGTGTATTACCCTACTGTGTATGGACCTGGACTGGAGATGAGGTACGCTTCCGAGGAGGAGCTAGAGGTGCTACCGTCGAAGTTTCCTTGATTACCTGGTAGGCCTTCCGCCTAGGACTGGAGCTTCTTATCTAGATAGCAGTTGCTCTAGTCGTACTCTTTATTTCTATCTTCAGTACTCTATTTCATCATTTGTAGTGGGTTTGTTCCCACCGGACATATTTGGTTTGTACTATGATATTTCAACTCTCTACTTATTTTCCAGTATTTATTTCAGTACTTTTTGTTGTATTATGGATGAGATTAGACTCTGCATGTTGTATGATAGTATTAGACTTGTTAGTTTTAGGACAGCGCAGCACGCTTCGCTAGGATCCATTAAATTAGGATATCCTCGGAGACGTATCAGCTGGCCAATGCCACATGGCCTGGTCCCGAGTATTTTGGGACTGGGGCATGACATGGTTTTAGTAGTGGCCCATGCAAGTCTCGTCAAATATTTATCGCTTGTGGTCTGGTAACGTGCCCAGCGAGCCTGCAATAGGATAGAAATTACTAGGTCTCATCCACTTGATTGCGCCTTTGAACCTCTTCTGTATTTTTAAATATCTGCATCTTGTTTGATTGATTATGTACTCTTTTAATGAAGTTCTATCTCTTACAACGAGATGAACCTACGCAGCGGACGCGAGGCATATGGTGCCATAGTGCCATCCGCCATCGTACCAAGGGAGAAGACGTTCCAGGGACCACCCGGAGAGCAGCCTCAGCCACAGGCACCGATGATCCCCCAGGCCCCGATGATACACTGGCACCAGACCTCTCCCGATGACAGGACACAGCAGCCAGAGGGCCAGACTTCTCAGATTGTCCCGATGCAGCACTTCGAGGGACAAACATCGAGGGCTACGCCAATATCGCAGTTCGAGAGGCCGGCATCCGATGAGACACCGATGATGCAGCCGGAGGTACCGCTACCACCACCTCCACCATTTCCACCCCAGATGCCACCATCGGAGGGACAGCCCCAGATATTCCAGTTCTTCCAGGCGATGATGCAGGCACAGTGGCAGTAGACTGAGACCCTGAGACAAAGCCTGATGGTGGTACTAGAGAGGATACCTGCCCCAGCACCCGCACCAGCACCTCCACCTATCCAGCTAGCTGGCACTGTACGAGATTTTCGCCAGATGGGCCCGGGAACCTTTTCGGGCAAAAAGACTGCAAAGGAGATCTCGGATTGGGTCTCCAATACGGAGATGCTACTGGAGGCTTCGTAGCTACATCCAGATCTTTGGATGACCGCGGTGAGGGCCCAACTTAAGGGCAACGCCCATCACTGGTAGGATTCCATAGAGCGCAGCATCGGCAAGATGCAAATGTAGGAGGAGTTTCTGGAGTACTTCAATACGAAGTATTTCCCTGCTACGATCAGGAATGCCCTATACTCCCAGTTCTTATACCTGGAGTAAGTGAATTTGACTGTGGACGCCGTCGATTTGGTGCCGTCCTAATACCCAACGACCTGGAGAAGGCCAGAAGATTCCATCACGGCCTTTCCTTCGAGCTGCAGAGGTATATCACTACTCAGGCGAGGATCTCTTATGAAGAGGTTCTTTCAGAGGCGAGGATCCAGGAGGCCATTGGCGGAGGAGCGAGATATTCCAGCATAAATGTACCAGCCAGAGTCCAGTCCAGAGCAGGAGGACCGATCCGTCGTCCAGGAGCACAGACGCAGCAGAGGACAGTGCCTTACCAGCACAAGGAGCTTCTGACTTGTCACCATTGTGGCAAGAAGGGACACATTGTCAGAGACTACCGGAAGAAGCTCGGATTATGCATGATATATGGAGCGAGCCAGCACCTTGCCAGAGACTGCCCACAGCGCAGAGATGCAGCACCGTAGACCGGATAGAGGCCAGCAGCACCAGTCCTGAGGATACTACCCCCAATAGGAGGTCAGCGTCCACCAGCTACTGGAGAATTTCAGAGAGGACCACCCTTGGTCCCACAGGAGGCACAGTTCAACCAAGCCAGACAGCAGGCTGGAGGGCAGAGGCACGGGCAGGCCTTTCCATTAGCAACAATTGAGGAGGAACCAGAAAGGGAAGCTATCATAGGTACCATTTTAGTTACATCATTACCTGCAACTTCATTGTTTTATTCTAGAGCTACACTAACTTTTATATCTAGTAGCTTCATAGCCATGCATAGAGTAGCTACTTCCCCCTTACCTAAGAGTTAGAAGATTCTTACAGGAGGAGGTATCGTACCGGTTACCAGTACTATTAGAACGTGCTCGGTAGTAGTATGTGGTAGGGAGATAAGAGCATGATTTTTGGTACTCTCAATGCCAACTTTTGATGTTGTATTGGGCATGGACTGGTTAAGCCAGTACCATACCATACTAGATTGTCGGAAGGGTAGCGTCACTTTTAGACCGCCAGGTCACCCGGAGTTCGAGTACATGTGGGGCACCATCGAGCAAGGAGTAGGACAGACAGCTAGAGCTTACATGGCTATGGAGACGGCACCCCCAGCAATTGTTGCAGAGTTCGAGGATGTTTTCCCGGAGGAGTTGCCAGGCCTACCGCCTGATAGAGAGGTGAAATTCACTATTGAGTTAGTGCCCGGAGCAGCACCAGTATCTTCAAATGTGTACCGGTTGGCGAAGAAGAAGCTAGACAAGCTGAAGCTACAGTTAGAGGATTTGCAGATCAAGGGATTTGTCCATCCTAGTGCATCACCCTGGGGAGCACCAATGTTGTTTGTACCAAAGAAGGATGGGACCTTTCGGATGTGCATTGATTACAGAGCCCTTAATGCTTTGACTATCAAAAACAAGTACCCTCTACCATGAATTAATGATTTGTTTGACCAGCTGACAGGAGCAGTGGTGTTCACGAAGATCGAGTTGAGATTAGGTTATCATCAGGTAAAGGTACGGAGAGAAGATATTCCAAAGAAAGCATTCAGGACTCGTTATGGTCACTACGAGTTCTTAGTGATACCTTTTGGATTGACAAATGTGCCTGATGTGTTTATGAACCTGATGAACAGAGTCTTCCACCAGTATCTGGACCAGTTCGTGGTAGTCTTCATCGACGACATCTTGGTATATTCAAAGAGCCACGAAGACCACGGCGAACACTTGAGGCTAGTGTTAGAGACGCTGAGACGTGAGAGGCTTTATGCCAAGCTGAGAAAGTATGAGTTTCTCCTAGATTGTGTCACTTTTCTTGGACACGTTATCTCAGGAGATAGCATTTTGGTAGATCCCACAAAGATTTCGTCAGTAGAGACGTGGCCGACCCCTACCAACGTCTCGGAGGTGAGGAGTTTCCTAGGACTTGCCGGATATTACCGGAGGTTCGTAGAGAACTTCGCAAGGATTGCAGAGCCGATGACCCGCTTGACCCGCAAGGAGCAAGAGTTTACCTGAACAGAGGAGTGTCAGACGGTGTTCGATAAGCTGAAAAAGCGTTTGACTATGGCACCTATCTTGACCATACCTTCTAGACTCGAAGGATTCATGATCTATAGCGATGCGTCCGGAAAAGGATTAGGATGCATCTTGATGCAGCACGAGAAAGTTGTGGCCTATGCCTCTAGGCAGCTGAGGACCCATGAAAAGAACTATCCTACCCACGACTTGGAGCTTGCCGCAGTGATCTTTGCTTTGAAGCTTTGGAGGCACTATCTATACGGAGAGCGCGTGGAGATATTCACCGATCATAAGAGCCTGAAGTACGTCTACACCCAGAAGGACCTGAACCAGAGACATAGATGTTGGCTCAAAGTGATGACAGACTTCGAGATCAAGCTATAGTACCATCCAGGAAAGGCCAATGTGGTAGCCGATGCTTTAAGCAGGAGGCCCATAGCATTCTTTTTGACCACCCAGCAACATCTGTTGAAAGATCTAGAATAGTTGGGTATAAAGGTCATTATACCTGGAGTAGATGGCCAGATGTCGAGTTTCCAGTTGCAATCGACATTAGTGGAGAGGATCATGGCTGCTTTGCCGACAGAAGCCAGATTTCAAAGGCTTCGATAGAGGACAGAGGCTAGAATACAGACAGGACTGCGTATACACGAGGACGGAACTTTGAGATATGGAGATCATCTCTATGTTCCAAATGGAGAGCTTCGTCAGGAGCTGATGACGGAGGTGCACAGTTCAACATACTCTATTCATCTAGGAGGCACAAAGATGTACAGAGACCAGAGGCAGTACTATTGGTGGCATAGGATGAAGAGGAAGATAGCCCGCTTTGTGGCAAAGTGTCTGGTGTGTCAGCAAGTCAAGGCTGAACATCAGAGGTCTGCCGGATTACTTCAACCACTCCCGATACCTGAGTGGAAATGGGAGCACATAACCATGGACTTCGTTACGGGCTTTCCGAGGAGTCTTAGTGGTCGCAATACGGTATGGGTAATCGTAGATCGACTCACCAAGTCTGCCCACTTTTTATCCTTCAGAGTCGGGCAATCTACGGAAGTCTTGGCAGACATGTATATGAGAGAGACCATACGACTGCATGGAGTGCCAGTTAGTATAGTGTCTGACAGGGATACGAGGTTTACATCGTACTTTTGGCGAAGTATGCAAGAGAGTCTCGGTACCCGCCTAAAGTTTAGCACATCGTATCACCCGCAGACAGATGGTCAGTCCGAGCGCACCATTCAGACATTGGAGGACATATTGAGGGCATGCATGCTTGACTAAAGCGAATCATGGGAGGACCATTTGTATTTGGTCGAATTTTCCTACAATAATAGCTATCAAGCAAGCATTCAGATGGCTCCCTATGAGGCATTGTATGGCAGGAAGTGTCGTTACCCAGTATGTTGGAGAGAGGCAGATTCTAGGGCCAGAGTTGGTTGTTCGTACAGTGGAGAAGGTGAAGAAGATCCGAGGGCATCTGCGAGCAGTACAGGACATGCAGAAGCATTGGGCTATGTGCATCGATGACCCCTAGAGTTCTAGGTTGGAGATCATGTGTTTCTAAAGATTTTACCTACCCGAGGGACCATCAGATTTGGAGGCAGAGGAAAGCTGAGTCTGAGGTACATCGGGCCATTCGATGTGTTAGAGCATGTCGAAGAGGTTGCTTACAGATTAGCCTTGCCACAGACACTAGAAGAAGTTTACGATGTCTTCCATGTATCTCAGCTGAGGAGGTACATGCCAGATCCGAGTCATGTGCTTGACCACTCGGAGATCACAGTCGGACCGAGTTTGTCATACCAGGAGAAGCCAGTAGAGATCCTGGACAGAAGCGAGAAGGTACTGCGAGGCCAGACTATCGCCCTAGTTCGTATCGCATGGAGGCATCATGCACCAGACGAATCGACCTGGGAACGAGGGGACGATATTCAGCAGCGTTTTCCCTATCTCTTCGAAGGCCTAGGTATGTAATAGCATTTCAATTCAATCAATAGTTTTTCCATATGTCTGTTTTAATTTCAAGGACGAAATGCTCTAAGGAGGATAGATTATAAACCCCCTCGACCAAAATTTGAGTTAATTAACTTAGATAGATTGATTAGGGTTAATTGGGTGCAATTAGAATTTATTATACAGAGTTTTAACTATTGTGCAGTGTTTATATTGCTTAGGATGCCTTACCGTTGTTTCGATATTTAGGACATCATACTAGCTTTTACCCTCAAACAAATTCCATACACTTTGCCTAGACATACCAACCTACCATAATGACCTTTGTGCAACCCACAGATACTCATTTTTGTGCCTGATTTTAGTCGCACAAAAATTGTTAGAAACGTCCGTACGTAAATTCAATTAATTCCATATTTGCGTTCTTTGTCCGTTCCAATCGAAATTAGGACCCAGCATCAACCCATTTTGACCAACCCCAATTATGACAATATTATATTCTAAGTCTACCATGCCCATGATGCTTGTGCCCACCCAATTTAGACCCCATGTATTTTTAAATTAATTTAGGAACACCCGGTGCATTAATTTTAATTAAATTAATGTAGTGATCCAACCTCACTCAAACTAGACCCAACTCCAACCCAAACCCACATACACACCCTCAAGCCTCATACTAAACACCACACACTATTCTAGTCTACTACAAAGAACCAAACATGGTATTTTGCCACATCCAATCCTAAATTTTAATTTATGTACAATTTCCAAATTATTCAGGGGCTTTTATGCAATTAAGCAATGAGGTACCCCCCTCTTATTGGCCCAACCACATGAAGAAGCAAACCCCCTCCCGTTGACCGGTCCACCATAATTTTTCCCCCATTTTTATGTACTCTACACTACTTCTTGATAGCACATCCCAACCCCATATTTCAAACCCCTTAAATCCTAGCCACATGTTCAACATGTGGAGGCTTCACACAACCCTAGGAAACTACCCCAGTCGGCCCTAATACCAAGAAGCCCCCCTCTCTCTCTCCTATAAATACTACATGTTATCTCACTCAAAAACCTACACAAAACTAAAATTATAAACCCAAAAACCCTAAAATCCCTAAACCCCTCACCACCCTCACCCGACCCCTCCCCGCAGCTCCCTCCGGCCACCACCGCCTCCGGCCACCCTCGAGATTGTCCACATATTATATTGTGTTTATAAATATATATAAATATACAAAATTATATTTTTAAAATGTATACTTTATGTATATACATGTTTATATATGTATTTATATGCATATGTTATTATTTAAATATATATGTATATGTAAAGACTTTTGTGTATTATTAAGTAATTATATAGATGTTTATTTAAATATGTACAATTAAACATATGTATTTTATTTATGTAATTATGTCTAATATGTATTTGTGTGTGTGTGTGTGTATATATATATACTATGTTGTCCTAGCCAATTAAGCAATAATAGTAAAATATATATTCTTGTATTAAATATTATTTTAGCGTATTCTCATATGTTAGGAACTGTGTTTGGTGTACACGAAACTCAAAGAACGACACGTGTACGTTTAGCTACATACACATGTGGTCCAACTAGATGGACAGTCGTGACCTTGCGTCAGTTCATTACTGCAATATAGTGTGTCATGATTGTACTATTATAGTGACTGATGATGGTATTATTATATTATATATAGGATCCGTGGACCGTACAGGCGAGACTTTAGGAGCAGGATATTGGCATTCGCAGCTAGAGGACTCAGGCAAGTATACCTTACTAGATTACTATTTAATTTAAATCAATAATTGTTGTATGATATCTTGTTGAGATATACATATAACTGTGTGCGTCCGAGATTGACTCGGGTGCAGTCGACGAATGAGTCGATCAGTAGTGTACTTGACCTAGCTGCTAGCAGACTCACCTACTATTGCGAGGATATTCTGATATCTTCCTAGACTGTGACACTTGTACATGCATCACGAGAGTAAATTTATGTTGGGATGCGGGTCCGCGTACCCGACTAGCTATCGGTGCGTACGACATGTATCACGGTTTAGCACATAATTTAGAGTGATCTAGTTAGATGAGAGTTGGCATATAGTTACGGGATATTCACGTCGTGTATTCGACTTGTGTATCCGTATTGGGCGGGGAGGACAATTGATAAGCGTATGGGATACACACATTGGACTCCGTAGTATCCAGAGGAGCTACGGATCCGATGACTTTCTTTATTCAGATACCGCGTTCTTCGGAGCGATACGGACGTATATATATTTGCAGATACCTCATTCTTCGGAATGATGGACGTTACATGGACAGATACCATGCTCTTCGGATTATGGACGTTATGCCTACACCTACCTATACGTTCCAAGGTTGTCCTCATATTGCATTCACTTAGATGGTTAGCACACTCCTTTGTTTTATTCAGTATTATATATGGCATGCATTTTTGTATCTTGTTACGTCCCTCTGAGGACCTGGTTCCCTTCCAGATTTGGATGAGGCGTATTACCCTACTGTGTACGAACCTGGACCGGAGATGAGGTACGCTTCCTAGGAGGAGCTAGAGGTGCTACCATCGGAGTTTCCTTGATTACCTGGTAGGCCTTTCGCCTAGGACTGGAGCTTCTTATCTAGATAGCAGTTGCTCTAGTCGTACTTTTTATTTCTGTCTTCAGTACTCTATTTCATCATTTGTAGTAGGTTTGTTCCCACCGGACATATTTGGTTTGTACTATGATATTTCAACTCTGTACTTATTTTCCAGTATTTATTTCAGTACTTCTTGTTGTATTGTGGATGAGATTAGACTCTGCCTGTTGTATGATAGTATTAGACTTGTTAGTTTTAGGACAGCGCAACACGCTTCGCTAGGATCCATAAAATTGGGATATCCTCGGAGATGTGTCAGCTGGCCAATGCCACGTGGCCTGGTCCTGAGTATTTTGGGACTAGGGCGTGACAAATATTAGTATACTCACTTAACAACCCCAACAATGATAACTCAAGCTCCATCTATACAGTTAGTGACACTAAGATACTGGCACATAGTTTCCTCAAAACTGATAACTAGCCCCTGTTCTCAGCTGAGAATAATACCCACCAACATCCACATTCAAATACTCAATGATCCCCTCTTTTCTCGAATACAATCACACATTCACAATGCCTAAGTTTGCTATCCAGACAGTGCTCGAGCCATAAGCCACACATGCACACATCAATATCAACATCAAACACTCGAACACAGTGTACACTTGACACTGCTGCACTAAGAAGTCAGTTGCTGGAAACCACTACCTTCTAACCCAGTCACCCCTTAGCTAAAGCCTGATGGTTGATCAAATACTAAAGTATATGATACCTAGCTGTGTGATACTTCCAGTGCATCACAGAACTGCCACTTAACCACTTAGTTGATGCTCAAAAAAAATTAGTAACTGATATCAACCCTATCCAATTAATCCTTCATCCTCATACGAAAAAACTCAAACACCATAACACTGGCACTACCTCACACACACATTTATTAAGTCAAATACTAGGTGTGCACTTATATAATATACTATGATACATACCCAACCAAGTGCCAAATTTCATAATTCCTCACAATAGCCATTCTTACACATCAACTATATATAATAACATCTATAATAACTAATGACAATAGGCATTAAAGAAAAATTACACAAAATACCCAAAATGAGCTCTGTATCACACGGTATCATACTGTATCGTGATACAACCTACTTGTGTCCAATTATGGACACGTATCTAGTCCTATAACCTCGATCTAAGTCTAATTAGATCTAATTGGTCTTATGACATGCAATTGATGTGTCAATCTTAAAATTTCCCCTATTTGGACACAAATTACCATGTAAAAATTATCATACACAATCAAAGAGCCTATAACTTCTTCCTATAGGTAACCCTATGCCATGGGAGGGTTCCTAATAGTCCAATGCAAGATTTGGGTCTCAAATTAGAGATAAATTTAGATCTATACCTATTGGGAGATGAATTCCCAATAAAAAGCATAATAGACACGATCCAGACACGATCTCTCCACCATGCTCCTCCTCCTTGTGCTCTTTGCTTATCCAAGATCCAAAGCTCTTCTAATGGTGGAAATGAGAGGGAATGAAGGAATTTATCATGCCCCAGTCCCAAAATACGTAGGACTAGGAATACGTAATATGTTAGCTACACATTCGACCAGACTATGGTCCGATTCGAATACGTATAAGCTGTATTATGAGGGTCACTATATATATAATCAAGTAAATATAAATATCTATGCCTCAATCCATAATGAACAGAATATACAAGAATGAGCTACATGTGCTAAAGTCGGTCACCAGTAACCCATAAGCTCAAATAGACTCGAGAAAGAAATATGAGTCTATAAAACTAGGCTATATCATACAGAAAAATTAGTTTAATACATAAAAATATTAATCCATGAAGGACATTTTTAATAATTAATTAAAAATTATCAAAAATTCTAAAAAAATATTTAAAAAAAATTTAAAAAAATAGGTTGTTACAATCTACCCACCTTAAAAGAATTGCATCCTCGCAATTAAGAAAATAAAACATAATCGACAGCAGAGATGACGCGATTGCAAAATATGTTGGTTGAAATACGACACAGAGAATAAGAAATCATAAACAATAAAAATTGAGAGAAATGGTGAGGAATTTGTTCAAGTAGAACACATAGGGAAGGAATATAAACTTTTCCCTAGGTAATGAAAGATAAGTAACTCAAGAGTAAAGGAGCCTAGTTAGAACGAATATCAACTACAGCTTACGAAAACTTGGGTACCAGTTACTAATCTAGACTAACAAGTTCATGCTTGCACAATACTAGGCTTAGGCTAGGGAATGGATCTAACAGACACGTGCTAAAGCATTACTAGGAATAGATAGCTATGCTAAAACTTAAATCTTACTCGTATTCACTACTCCTGGAGTCTGTGCATCCTCCATTGTCATCGCAAAAGCCAGTCCACGCCCTTGCGGTGGTGCCCTCTCCTGTTGCTGGGCCTGCTGAAAGAGTGTTGCTCGTGTTCTGCATGGCTCTTGGAATATATCAAGATGTCATCAATAACATAACCATGAACTTATCCAGGTACTGATAAAAAACTCCGTTCATTAAACTCACGAACACAGCTGGCGCGTTGGTTAACCCAAACGGCATAACTAAGAACTCATAGTGTCCATACTTGGTCCTGAAGGCTATTTTTGGTATATCCTCTCTACGCACTCTAATCTGGTGATAACCGGATCTAAGATCTATCTTTGAGAATACACTCGCACCACTCAACTGATCAAACAGATCGTCAATATGTGGCAAGGGATACCGGTTCTTGATGGTTACAGTGTTTAGTGCCCTGTAGTCAGTATACAGACGTACCGTCCCATCCTTCTTCGGCACAAATAGTATGGGTGTAACAGTTGGGTCATAAGATCTAATTTTTGATCATACAAGTCACAAGACAACTAAGGTTTTAACCATTATGGCCTGCTACGCAAGGTTCCATTTTCTTAAGGTCATAATATAATTCCCTGCATCACCATCATGAGCCACATCTGATCCCTAGCATCTAGCTATGTATTCCCTAAAGTATTCTGGTGCATTAGAATCAAACCCTCTATCCTCTCTTCTAATACTTTCAAATTACTTACTACCTTTACGCAAGAGTAAGGTTTTATTAGTTCTAGGCATCTGATACTATATTCAATTCTCATGCTAAAATTTACACTAACTCTAGCATATAGGAATAACCTATCTACTATCCTACTAAGGGTAACCGTCTTCTCAAAAATTTATATCCTGTATATCTTCTTCTGACTTGACAAGGATCTGCTTCTGGAGGAAACACCGTGCACGAACATTCATCTCTCCGAAATAGGAAGAGATAATAAACAATAATAAGGATGTCGAGGGGATTAAAAGAGTACAATTACGAAGTCCAAGGGTGATAATCAAATGCTAAAGAATTTTCAAGTCAATTGTGGATTGAGATGCTAAAACTGCTAACTTTGATTACAGGCTCGCTCGGTACCGAAAAGTAACTGAAACAATTTAATCAGGACCTGCATGGGCCACCACAAAAATATGTCACGCTCCAGTCCTAAAATACGTAGGACTAGGAATACATAACATGCCAGCTACGCATTCGACCAGACTCTGGTCTGATTCGAATACGCATAAGCTGTATTAGGAGGGTCACTATCTATATAATCAAGTAAATATAAATATCTATGCCTCAATCCACAATGAACGAAATATACAAGAATGAGCTACATGTGCTAAAGTCGGCCGCCAGTAACCCATAAGCTCAAATAGACTCGAGAAAGGAATATGAGTCTATAAAACTAGGCTATATCAACAGATGAATAAATAATATAAATAATAACCATGACTCTGGAAGAAATGATATAAGTAAGTGGCACCAATTCCTGCAAGACAAAGCAACACACATCAGCAACTCCAGGCAGTCTCCACAACGGTCTATGCTGCAAAACTGGCAAGGGACCAGGTCCTCAGAGGGACGTAACAAGGTACAAGAAATAACATGCCAACAGTAAATACAGTTTATAAAATATATCAATAGGACAAACTATGTAACCATCTAAGTGATATGCAAAATGAGAGCATCACTAGAACTCGGGCTGAGACTACTATAAGCTCTGTGTCGAAGAGCCGGTAGCAGTTATACTATGTAGTTATACTATGTAGTGGGCCTAGCACTGTAGTGGCTATGGCACCATAATAATAAATATATATATAATCAGCCTGTAGCCTGTTTGTCTCTCCCCATCCAATGTAATCACACGTCTCATATCCACGATGTCTCATGTCCATAACACGCAAGATCATGACCTCTAGCTAGTACAGAGTCATAATAATATCTATGTACATGCAAGATCTACGTCACGAATCCTGTAAGCCTATACAGAATCACCATGAATAACTCAAAAAGGATTATGTCTCATGAATAGTATCAGGTGTCCTATGGTATTGTAAACTCCCTCACCCAAAATAGGTATTTTGTGTATATTTTATATTATTATATTTATTATATATGTTGAATTTATTTAGAATATGCTCTTAGTTAATTAGAAAATAAATTTCTTGATATATTTACTTATATAAATATTCATTTAGAATTATTTTAGGTTATTTTAGATTTTTGGAGATTTTTCTAGAATTTTTGGTAATTAAAACTTAGAAAACATAAATTTTTAGGACTTCTATGATTTACTATACGACCATACTTGCATGTCGTTCCTACCAAATATTTATTTTAGTTTAAAATAGTTAATTATATTTTTTGTAATTTATTTAGAATTTTAAGAAATTTATTTAGATTTTAAAATTATTTAGGATTTATTTGGATATATATAGTCTTAATATTAGATAGATACTAATTTAGTGTTAATAGATATTAATAAGATTTTATAAATTATTTGTATTATCTTTCATTATATTTAAGATTATAAATTATTGAGATAAATTCAAACTCTATTTTAAATTAATTCAAATCCTGAACCTACTAGAAAATTAACTTCATACATATCCTATCCTTATTTAAATTCATCATAATCCTATCCAAATTAACCAATCCTATTCTTATTTAATTAAGTAGTGTCCACCATTATATATACCTCATCCTTCATATTTTTTTTTCCCAAATTCCTCTCTTTTTCGTCCAAAAATATTCAAAATTCGTCATAAATTTAGCCACATTTTCTACTAGTTATGACGAATTAAAAAGACGATATCTCCTAGCTACGGACTCCAAACACGCTCCAGTTTTTTTTGTTAGAACGATAATGAGGTTAGATTTCTGATAATATAAATTGTTTTTCTAAATTATTAGTATTAAATTCTAAAAAAATCGTAGAGCACAGCATGTCCGAAAATAGACGTGTTTCGATGTTTTCGTGATTTTGGGAGAACCAGGAATCAGAATCACGAACCGTTTAAAGTTTCGAAAAGCTGATATCGAGATCATCGACATATATTTTTTCCAGAATTTATTTTGAAGTATTTACATACTGTTAATTCTGTAGAACTTTTAGGTTAGAATTTAACCATCGGTGCACAATACAAAATTTGTATGTGCCATAATTCCCAAACAAATTTGAATTCAAACGAGCCGTAAATTTCAGTATATTTTTTATGTTGAAATCTATAAGAAATCATGCATGAAAGTCGAGTTTGTATCGGTTAACTTTTTGGTCAACAGATCGTCTCGATTTGCGTACCATGAGTCTCGAGTTGATAAAATTTAGTTTCTTTGGACAAAATTTAGGAATTAACATAAAAATCAGAATAATAAGATTAAAATAGGATTTTAGAGTAATTATTCCAGAATTAAATAAATTAAAATAAATTAATGGTTATATTATTATATAGTTATATGAATATATATGTAAGTAAATGCTAATTGATAATTATGACTAAATATTCAGACTGTATGACCCTAGGACATCGTGGACTATCCCATACTTACCTTGACCATGTTGACCCTAAGAAATTGTGAATTTGTCTGCCTTGCGTACACTAACGTACTGGCATAGACACCTGTCAGTTGACTGACTGATTTCGTATAGTACTTGAAGACGCGACACCCGCGTAATTCAATGCATAATTGACCGTGTTAGATGACTAGTGTTACCCCTAGTATACCCCCTGATTCCAGTGTAAATATGGTTGAGTATGTGCTAGTGTAATGACTAATAATTCTATTATATTATATTTATGTGTACATAGGATATTGGATTGTTCTGCGCGATTTCTGGAGCAGGTTATTGGTACATTGCAGCTTCCTTGTCAGGCAAGTATACCTTGCCATTGTACTGTTATTTATATTCCATATGTTGCATGCATCTTTATTTTCTTTCTTTAGTTCATATATTTTAACTGTTATATAAAATGCGCGCGACATTGACGTCGCAATATGTTTTTATTTATGTATTTGCATTAACCTTGTTGATCATGAGACTACCCCATTATCATGTAGCACCATTAGGTTCATTGGCCGTGACACAGTGGTTACACGAGTGTGAGTCTCATATAGATCACGGACTGCGTGACAGGTCTGGCCTCCTGTACGTATGGGCCGTGCGTTAGGAATAACTGCTGTTAGAAATATTGCATGCTAGTAGACTTGGCAGTTATTAGAGGTCCAGGGACATAGCTTATTGTAGTACGGTGGTCCCATCCTTGTCCTTGTTTGGTTGCAGGATTGGGCTAGGGTACTAAGAATAGGCTATGGACCAAATCGTGTCATGGATGTGACATGCTTAGAGCATGGGGTGGGGAGAACAACAAGTACCGCATTTGAGCTCCTTTACACTTTTTTTGTGAAGCCCGGATTCTCCGCTGGAGATACGGGTGATGATGACCCCTATATATTATGTACTATCAGGCGGGCCACCGGCGTTCAAAAGACGACGTGCCTTTTAGGCCCCTGGCTCTTCAAAAGAGAACCATGCCAAATCCCAGTTTTCAGCCAGATAGCTCACTTGTGGGGAAAGGTGTTCTTAACTGCATTCACATAGATGGTTAGGCGACCCCAATGGATGTTTATTTTCAGTACTTTATTGGCATGTGTTTAAGTATACTTGTTATGTCCCTCTGAGGACCTGGTCCGCTGCCAGGTGTACCTGTTCTTGAGTATTTGCAGGAGCACAGATTTGGAAGGAATAGATGCTTCATGGATGTCTTTTCTTCGAGCCGTGATTGGTAGCTGGTACTTATTGTTTGAGTGAGTTGTACTGATATTGTATTTACTTTTTCCATTCGAGTTGGTAGTGGATTTGTTTTCATCCAACTATCATCTTTAGATACTTCTTGTTGAGATCTAGTTTTATAGACATTGGTTATTTTATTTCTATATGATTTTGGTGGATGAGATTTAGATTTTACCCTGTGACTTGTATTATATTTTTACCACTTGTGGATTTGATATTCATAATACAGCGTACGTATGGATTTGGTTTCCATATATTAGAGTTGCCATATCCATGCGGCTGACATGCTTACGTGTCCTAGTCCTACGTATTTTTGGGACTGGGGCGTGACATGTTTTTGTGGTGGCCCATGCAGGTCAAGAGCATATTGTCTCGGTTACGTTATTGTACCGAACAAGCCTGCACCTAGGACTAGAAAATAGGATCTCATCCACAATTGACTATGATTTATCTTCCTCCTCTCTGTTCTACTTTGAACAAATGCATCCTGCTTGATTCTTGTGCTTCCCTAATAGATCTTTAAGTATAGCCTTCTCCTAGAATATAGAAGTTCCTGTTGTTAGATGATAATTAGAGTAGCACACCTATTAAGAATACAACGAGAATATAGACACACCACTAAGTTTAGAATATCTAGTAAATCCTAGAATTCCTTACCTTTAGAATTGGTTTACCATTACCCATGATATATTATGAAGACTTAAGAGTAGTATAGACATTACTAGAGTTAGTTAGAAGTTTACCATAATGGTTGCCCCTAGCATTGAGGAACCCATAGAAAACAAAAACTTAATGTTTGGACTGAACCTAACCTTCATAGTTAGATGATATTGGAACTATAAACTTATATCATTGTCTTGTTATTAGTAGACAACACCCTAGGAAGCCTAGAGGAATATAATCAACACTTCTCCCTTGATCATACCCCGAACATAGCAACTAACACCCCGCTCCCCTTAGAGAACCATGATGCTATCTAGAGCCCTCTATCTTTATTTTATATATTGTTTCCCTGCGACCATAGCGCTCGCTATTTTGCGACGGCTAATTACGTTTCTTCTCTTCATCTTTCAACTCGTGCCATCTGACACTTCGGATAGTAGGCCAAGTAAATTTATTCTTTGTTAAGGGCTCATAGTTTGCTAGGATTATAGTTGTAGCCTTGAATGTGAATTTTTTTATGCTTGGTAGTTAGAACTTGATAGTTAAGTTATTCTTGTAGATTGAGACCTGGTGCTTATCCCTTAGTTTTAAATTGCGTAACTTGTACCACACCTCAATACGAGTTATATTCCCTTTCCCCTTAAACGGCCAGTAACTCTTCTATCCTTACTATTGACACATGTTCTATGAGCACTATGATTAAGACTTAGGATGACCATTACCTACATAAAAAGGATACCCTAATCAATACCAAGATTTTTCCTCATATACCCTAATAAAGAGTTTCTGTTTTATTTACATGTGCAAGATTATTGTGTAGGACCCTCTTAAGACTGTCACCGTATTAGTTTAATTTTTATAAGTTGGGTAGTATACCTCACCACCTAGTATTATATAGCCCTTATGATCCATTGATGAAGTGTAACTGAATGGCATTAATTGTATGCTAACATAAGATGATAGTGTTTATTCAGACTATAGAACTTAGAGGCTCACACCCCTACTTTGTCGACTATCGACTTAGACAAGGAATTAATATGACAACTGTAGAAATTGTGTAGTCTTTCATTATTATTGCTTATTTTGCTTTTGTTTTTGTGAACTTGAATTGTTATGAACCTTCTTTCATCATAATCTAGCGTATTCATATTTGCTGTACTACCTTGATTTATGCTGCTATTATAGCCTAGTTTTTGCAAGCTTATTCTTTATCAAGCTTGTTCACTACATATGTATTAGTGGGCGCCCACAATAATGTATTTCAGAATCAGTGTATTAGGGTCTAGCTAACCTTAGTGCGCTTGGTTCGCCCTTCGCATAACTACTTTACGTGGATTGAGATATGTAGTGATTAGTAGACGAATATACTTACCCTCTAGATACGACAAAGCATATCATATCAAGTACATAACTGCACCGATGTGAGCATGCGAATAGGAAATTATCAAATTAAGATTTCAATCCACAACTGTCTTGACAATTCCTATTTGAATTCTTTAAACGCTTTGATTCCCATACTTCCATTCTATTACCCCTCCTTGAACTCTTTTTCGTTGCTTTCCGTCTTCCCTTGTTTCGGAAAGACAAAATCTCGTGCTTGGATATAAGTGATACACGGATAGTACAAGATATACCCCATAGGCCAATCATATTATTTGGTGACTATCTTTCATAATTGATTAAAGGCATATCACATATGATATAGTTGGTGTTAAAGTTTTGAGGATTGAATGACATGAGAAAATAAATTGAGGAATATTTTTCTTAAGTGTAAGAGCCTTATGTGATAGATGGATAAATTCTAAGTTGGGTAGAAATTACAGTATTAAACTTGAGGAGAATTCTTTTAGATTGTGATCAAGTAGGATTAGATTGAGAGATTAAGTCCTTTTAAATGTGGAGAATTTTAAAAGAGGGATTAAGATAATGAGGATTTAATGAATTTTAAAAATCTTGATATTGAGGACCCAATATTTATACTTTGAGCACATGATTTAAATTTTGAATATTGAAGAATGAATCATCGATTTAAATTTTGAGGATAAATATAGAATTTTAGACTTGAACAATTGGTTAATTAGATTTAAATTTTACAATTTGATGATTTGAATTAAAAGTTTAATTTTAATTGTTGGGTCACCTATTTGAAATATTGAGGATGTAAATTGAGTTTAAATATTTGAATAGTACAAAATTCTTAAGTTAAGAATAGGAATAAGATTTGATTAGAATTGTTTATTGTTCAAAGTCTAGAGGAGATTATGATAGTTGAAAATTATGATATAAATTTTGATGTGGGATGTCATATAGACTTGAGTCAGATTTGGATGTTGATTATATAAAAATCGAGAAGAGATTACGACAGGTTAAATTTTGATTTAAACAGTAGTTATATTAATTTTGAAGTGATCGCGATAGATTCAATTAAATTTTGTTATTTAAATTTTTGGAAGAGATTGCGATTGACATACCTTATGTACGAATGTGAAAGATTTAACAAATTATGTCTTATTTTAATTTCGAGGACGAAATTATTTTAAGTTGAGTAGATTGTAAACTCCCTCACCCAAAATAGGTATTTTGTGTATATTTTATATTATTATATTTATTATATATGTTGAATTTATTTAGAATATGCTCTTAGTTAATTAGAAAATAAATTTCTTGATATATTTACTTATATAAATATTCATTTAGAATTATTTTAGGTTATTTTAGATTTTTGGAGATTTTTCTAGAATTTTTGGTAATTAAAACTTAGAAAACATAAATTTCTAGGACTTCTATGATTTACTATACGACCATACTTGCATGTCGTTCCTACCAAATATTTATTTTAGTTTAAAATAGTTAATTATATTTTTTGTAATTTATTTAGAATTTTAAGAAATTTATTTAGATTTTAAAATTATTTAGGATTTATTTGGATATATATAGTCTTAATATTAGATAGATACTAATTTAGTGTTAATAGATATTAATAAGATTTTATAAATTATTTATATTATCTTTAATTATATTTAAGATTATAAATTATTGAGATAAATTCAAACTCTATTTTAAATTAATTCAAATCCTGAACCTACTAGAAAATCAACTTCATGCATATCCTATCCTTATTTAAATTCATCATAATCCTATCCAAATTAACCAATCCTATTCTTATTTAATTAAGTAGTGTCCACCATTATATATATCTCATCCTTCATATTTTTCTTTCCCAAATTCCTCTCTTTTTCGTCCAAAAATATTCAAAATTCGTCATAAATTTAGCCACATTTTCTACTAGTTATGACGAATTAAAAAGACGATATCTCCTAGCTACGGACTCCAAACACGCTCCAGTTTTTTTTGTTAGAACGATAATGAGGTTAGATTTCTGATAATATAAATTGTTTTTCTAAATTATTAGTATTAAATTCTAAAAAAATCGTAGAGCACAGCATGTCCAAAAATAGACGTGTTTCGATGTTTTCGTGATTCCGGGAGAACCAGGAATCAGAATCATAAACCGTTTAAAGTTTCGGAAAGCTGATGTCGAGATCATCGACATATATTTTTCCCAGAATTTATTTTGAAGTATTTACATACTGTTAATTCTGTAGAACTTTTAGGTTAGAATTTAACCATCGGTGCACAATACAAAATTTGTATATGCCATAATTCCCAAACGAATTTGAATTCAAACGAGCCGTAAATTTCAGTATATTTTTGATGTTGAAATCTATAAGAAATTATGCATGAAAGTCGAGTTTGTATCGGTTAACTTTTTGGTCAACAGATCGTCTCGATTTGCATACCATGAGTCTCGAGTTGATAAAATTTAGTTTCTTTGGACAAAATTTAGGAATTAACATAAAAATCAGAATAATAAGATTAAAATAGGATTTTAGAGTAATTATTCCAGAATTAAATAAATTAAAATAAATTAATGGTTATATTATTATATAGTTATATGAATATATATGTAAGTAAATGCTAATTGATAATTATGACTAAATATTCAGACTGTATGACCCTAGGACATCGTGGACTATCCCATACTTACCTTGACCATGTTGACCCTAAGAAATTGTGAATTTGTCTGCCTTGCGTACACTAACGTACTGGCATAGACACCTGTCAGTTGACTGACTGATTTCGTATAGTACTTGAAGACGCGACACCCGCGTAATTCAATGCGTAATTGACCGTGTTAGATGACTAGTGTTACCCCTAGTATACCCCCTGATTCCAGTGTAAATGTGGTTGAGTATGTGCTAGTGTAATGACTAATAATTCTATTATATTATATTTATGTGTACATAGGATATTGGATTGTTCTGCGCGATTTCTGGAGCAGGTTATTGGTACATTGTAGCTTCCTTGTCAGGCAAGTATACCTTGCCATTGTACTGTTATTTATATTTCATATGTTGCATGCATCTTTATTTTCTTTCTTTAGTTCATATATTTTAACTGTTATATAAAATGCGCGCGACGTTGACGTCGCAATATGTTTTTATTTATGTATTTGCATTAACCTTGTTGATCATGAGACTACCCCATTATCATGTAGCACCATTAGGTTCATTGGCCGTGACACAGTGGTTACACGAGTGTGAGTCTCATATAGATCACGGACTGCGTGACAGGTCTGGCCTCCTGTACGTATGGGCCGTGCGTTAGGAATAACTGTTGTTAGAAACATTGCATGCTAGTAGACTTGGCAGTTATTAGAGGTCCAGGGACATAGCTTATTGTAGTACAGTGGTCCCATCCTTGTCCTTGTTTGGTTGCAGGATTGGGCTAGGGTACTAAGAATAGGCTATGGACCAAATCGTGTCATGGATGTGACATGCTTAGAGCATGGGGTGGGGAGAACAACAAGTACCGCATTTGAGCTCCTTTACACTTTTTCTGTGAAGCCCGGATTCTCCGCTGGAGATACGGGTGATGATGACCCCTATATATTATGTACTATCAGGCGGGCCACCGGCGTTCAAAAGACGACGTGCCTTTTAGGCCCCTGGCTCTTCAAAAGAGAACCATGCCAAATCTCAGTTTTCAGCCAGATAGCTCACTTGTGGGGAAAGGTGTTCTTAACTGCATTCACATAGATGGTTAGGCGACCCCAATGGATGTTTATTTTCAGTACTTTATTGGCATGTGTTTAAGTATACTTGTTATGTCCCTCTGAGGACCTGGTCCGCTGCCAGGTGTACCTGTTCTTGAGTATTTGCAGGAGCACAGATTTGGAAGGAATAGATGCTTCGTGGATGTCTTCTCTTCGAGCCGTGATTGGTAGCTGGTACTTATTGTTTGAGTGAGTTGTACTGATATTGTATTTACTTTTTCTATTCGAGTTGGTAGTGGATTTGTTTTCATCCAACTATCATCTTTAGATACTTCTTGTTGAGATCTAGTTTTATAGACATTGGTTATTTTATTTCTATATGATTTTGGTGGATGAGATTTAGATTTTACCCTGTGACTTGTATTATATTTTTACCACTTGTGGATTTGATATTCATAATACAGCGTACGTATGGATTTGGTTTCCATATATTAGAGTTGCCATATCCATGCGGCTGACATGCTTACGTGTCCTAGTCCTACGTATTTTTGGGACTGGGGCGTGACAGGTATGATGTACTTGATAATGCAAGCACGAAGATTTATAGGGTCGCGATAACAATCTCTAGTGACGTTACACGACTCCGCATACGGCGTCGACACCCGAATATTATTCGAACGCTAAGCAATGTCACACGGTCCTAGGTTGAACAGATACATCTATAAATAGATCAAGGGAATAATACAAAGCAAATACTGCAAGTATGGCAAGGTACACTTGCCTATGGTTCAAACTCCAACAGTTGCTCCGGTGTATGTGGAATCTCCAGGAATACCTCCAAATACTGAAACAAATGTTACCATCACTCTCAGAAGAAATAAAATAGCTAGGATTGACTACCCATAAGTCCAATTTGGACACAGGGACAGAAATGACAGTTTCTGGTCAAAACGGGGTCCACAAGCCTACTTCGCACCGAAAATGTGCCAGAGACAAAGTTCTCTAAATTCATCAATTTTAGTCTACAAATCCAGAACGATGATACGAACCCAATGGAATATCCAAAACTGGATTCCGATGAGTCGATCACAAAATTGTCCGTCAAGTTGAGCCGTGGGGCCACGATACGGGATTTTGTCAATGTTCTCAGAATCGAACCAAACTTGGGTCACAGGACCAGCAAAATGCTATAAATTCGATGGCATAAGTTTTGTTGCAAAACAATGAGCACACACGAAGTTACAATAAGTTTTAAAATAGGGCCGATATAGGGCATTATCGACAGATACGCGTTGATTTTGGTGTGCACGCACATCCAAATCAACTTTCGCAAAATCCTACACGTCTGCATTAACGATACGCACCTTTCGGTGAAATTCGCACATGACCAAGTCATCTCGTTTAGCGGGATACACCCAGTTTTGGGAAATTTTGGGTTAAGTAACCAACTTTTTGGTCAATTTCACCCGCGAATAAAACACAACACACAGCAAAATAAATTAAATTAATACAGAATTTTAAAACTTGGTTATATGGTCTAAATTATTGTTCAAGTGAATTTTAGAATTAGTTAACAGGTTGCATACAAAACGGTCGTGAACTTGTGAGTTCAGGATATTTTTTGAATTTTAGAAATAGGGATTATTCTTCATGTTTTTATGTCGCGGTTTGTGAACTACACAGAACGCGATATCCCGAACAATTTATACGGGTTTCGAAAGGGTCACGAGGTCTACGCGTACTATTTGACAGAACAAAAATTGGATCTACGTACAGGGAGTTACGCGAGCGGGAAGGGGTATACCTCGCTGTTGATCGTGCACTGGGAGGGTTGCGGCGAGGCACGGCGCCGAGGCACAGCTGCGATGGTTGCTGAGGCTGCGACTACTGGGGGCCGTGGGGGTCATTGTCAGCTGCCAGGAAAGCTGCAGGGGCATCGGGGTCACGGCGGAGGTCGCCGGGAGAGCTTGTCGGCCAGAGTAGCGGTGGGTGTGAGGGTGGTGTCAGTGGCTTGATGATGGCGGTGGTGGTGGTGGTGGGCTTTATAGGGAGAGAGAAGGCCGAGCGGGGGGGGAAACATGGGGGTGGCCGCTGCAGAGTCAGGGCTGATCGTGGGGCGTAGGGCGTGGTCGTGGCCGGTGGAGCGGGGTCGAGGGCCGGCGAAGTCGGGGAGCGAGGGTCGTGGTCGTGGGAAACGGGGGGAAAATGGGTTACTATATATTAAGAAAACGGGTCGGGTTGGGTCGGATACGGGTCAGGTCGGGTAGGATCTGACCCGTTAGGACGGGTTTGGGTCGGTTGGGTTTAGTCCGGTCGGTTGGGTTCGGTTCGGTTTGGTTTAATCCGGTTTAAATAAAATAAGGGTTTTTAGCTATTTAAAAATAGTTTTTGAGCCCAATAAATTTCAGAAAAATTACACAACAACCAATAATTAAGTGTACACCAAAAAATATATTTTTTGTAATATTTTAATAATTAGTTTAATACATAAAAATATTAATCCCTGAAGGATATTTTTAATAATTAATTAAAAATTATCAAAAATTCTAAAAATTTTATTTTAAAATTCTTTTTAAAAAACAGGTTGTTACAGAATTTAGGGTTGAATTGATGTAGGGAATAAAGTGAATTGGGGATCTAATGAAATTGGAGATCTAAAATGGAAGTAAATAAAGAGGAGAGAGAGAGAAACCTCTCCTTATGTGGCCGGCCAGGTTTCTCCCTCCCCAAGCAACTTGGTAAGGTCCCAATTGTCCCTCAATGATTAATTATGAAGGGTAATTAAGGAGGGGGTATAATGGAAAGGCTTCTAACAAATCCAAATTAAGTTTAGTCCTCCTAATTAATTAGTGGGAATGAGTCTAATGAGCTCGGTCCAAGTTGGGCTCAATAATATCATGACAAAACTAAATGGGCTCACAAATGTCAAGTCTAACTATTGGGCTAGCCTCTTAACTATAAATAAATAATACAAACAATAAATAATTATTTATAATACTCTAATTAATATTATAATCTATTAAAATAAAATAACTAGGCCAATTTACTAAAGTATCCCTATTTGAAAAAGTGAGGGTGACAGTTCTTCTTGTTCAGTTCATAGATTACATTATCTCGCACATGATATGTATAGTTCCTTTTCTCATTGGTTATACCACATTGTTTATATTATCTGCTTTCCTTTATTATTTACCAGTATATCAGTTTATTGCTTTTTTATCTTGTATACATTCACTATTTACTGTTTTATAGTCTTTGTCAATTAATTGGAAATATTATTGGGTTGTGCTCGCTCCATCATTATTGGGTATATTTTTCAGAGTATCTGAAAAATTTGTGTCCGACTCATTACGGACCGCAAGAGCGAGTAATTAACTGCAGCCTTAGACACTATAGTTCACATTATTTATATTACCTGCTTTCCTTTATTATTTACCAGTATATCAGTTTATTGCTTTTCATCTTGTATACATTCACTATTTACTATTTTATAGTCTTTGCCAATTAATTGGAAATATTATTGGGTTGTGCTCGCTCCATCATTATTGGATATATTTTTCAGAGTATCTGAAAAATTTGTGTCCGACTCATTACGGACCGCAAGAGCGAGTAATTAACTGCAGCCTTAGACACTATAGTTTAAGTGTTATTACCAGAAGGCCTAGCCGGTGTCACAAGTTATTCTAGTTATCCTTATTTAGCATTTGGGGCACCAGATTTGTCTCCAGCATCATAGACCATTGAGCTTTATTATTATTACTCCTAGACCTATGGACTATTGCTAGACTTATTTGGATTGATATTGATGTTGAGGACTATTTAGATTGTGACATTGTGACTTCTTTGTTTATTATCATATCGTGTTATTTATCCTCCTTATAGATCTTCTTGTGATTGAGTATTGATATTGACTTATATTATCATCTTGTACTCTTTATGGAGTTGAGATTATCATTGTCATGTTATATTATTATATTATGAGATATTGATAGATAGTATTGTTCACCTAGACATCGTTCTGCGTCGTTGTTACAGTATAGGCTGGGCATTGCCACACACTCATGTCCAATTATCCGGATGCGGGTTATGACATGGATTTCCTGTGATATTTTATTAATCCTGCTGGGATATGATCAGGAATGAGTTAATCTCTCTTATGCAAGATTTGTTCAAAAACTGCTCCATGCCCCAATCTTTGAATCATACATTCATAGCTCCCATTCCCAAAGTCCAACATCCTATTAGACCTGCTGAATTTTGACCTATATTGCTTTGTAATGTAGTTTACAAGACCATAACCAAAATTATTGCTAACATGATACGACCATTCCTCCATAAACTTTGCCTTTATTCATGGCCCGCAAATATGTAACAACGTCATAATCATCTGAGAGCTTCTCCATTCCATGCTAAATTCAGTCCCAACAAAGAATGCTTTTGCTCTCAAAATTGACATGTCTAAAGTTTATGATAGGCTTAGTTAGGAAGTGATTAGTTAGGTTCTAAAGGGGTTTGGGATTCAGAGAAAAACTCATGATCTAATATACAGTGCATTAGAACCATATCCTTTACAATATTTGTTAATGGAACTGTCACGCCCCAGTCCCAAAATACGTAGGACTAGAAATACGTAACACGTCAGTCGTATGTATACGAACTCCAATATATGGAAACCATATACACACATACGCTGTACATGAATATCCAATCCACAGTGGTAATATACTGTCACAACAAGTCACACGCAATCTATATCTCATCCACAGCACAAATAATAGATAAATAGAAATCAATAACTGAATATCAAATAAGCAGTCTCAAAGTATGATAGTCGGATGGAAATAAATCCACTGCAAATCGACTATACCAAAACTACTAAAGAGAGAAGAGAATAAACTCCAATATAAGAATAAATATCTCGAAAAGAATAGCTACAAAATCTCTAAACAGCTGCAATGAATCACATATAATCCGAAAGGTAAGACCTCCTCAGGTTGATAAGTAGCGTCAGGTCCAGGTCCATACTCCTGCGGGTACTCCTGCTCATCTATACATGGAAAGGGACCAGGTCCTCAGAGGGACATAACAAGATACATATAAATATGCCAATAAAGTACTGAAAGTAAACATCCAATGGGGTCGCCTAACCGTCTAAGTGAATGCAGTTAAGAACAACTTTCCCCACAAGTGAGCTATCTAGCTAAAAATTGGGATTGGCATGGTTCTCTCGAAGATCCAGGGGCCTAAAAGGCACGTCATCTTTTGAACGCCGGAGGCCCGCCTGATAATATATAATATATAGTGGTCATCACCACCTGTATCTCCAGCGGAGAATCCGGGCGCACAATAGAAAAAGTACAAAGGAGCTCAAATACGGTACTTGTTGTTCTCCCTACCCCATGCTCTAAGCATATCACATCCATAATACGATAATACCTCTAATAACTGCCAGGTCTGCTAGCATACAAAGTTTCTACGGCAGTTATTCCTAGCGCACGTCCCACCCGTACCGATGATCAGTCAATACGTAAGTTCGTGATCTATATGAGACTCATAACTCATGTAAAAATGTGTCACAGTCAATGAAATCTAATGATGTCTTATGAAAATGGGGTGGTCTCATAAACAAGGTCAATACAAATACATAAATAAAAATATATCGCGACGATACCATCGCTGCACCCAAGTTTCCTTGGATGCGCAATTTATATAGCAGTTAAAATAAATAAACTAAGTAAATAGAAATAAATATGCATGCATCATATGGAATGTAAATACAGTACAATGGCAAGGTATACTTGCCTGGCAAAAAATCTGTAAAGTGTACGCGACCAAATGTCAAGGATACGGGATCTGGAACTAAGGCCTCCGAACAAACATCTCCGGATGCTGAAATAGACATCACCAATATTTTTGAAATTAGCAAAATAGCTAAAAAGCACTTTTCTTTCGTCCGATTTGGACACAGGGACAAAACAGTAATTTCGGATAAAAGTGGGGTCCATGTGTGGCCCACTTTACACCGAAAAGCGTGCCAAGGATAACAGTCTCTAAATAGGACAAATTATAGGTCAAACAAACTCTAAATGTCAATACGAACCCAACGGTATATCCAGATATAGATTTTGATGGGCCGAACACAATTTCGTCCAAAAAGTCAACCATGGGGCCCGCCAATTGGCAACTTGGTCAACTATCTCAGAATTGTGTGAAAATTGGGTCACATGACCAGCGTAATACCACGAGTCCAGCGGCATAAGTTTCATCGTAATCTGACGAGCGTGCACAAAATGCGTGCGACTTTCGCAAAAGTTACGATACGAGATTTGTTCGCGGATACGGGCTGATTCCGACGCACACACGCAATCAGTTTTCGCGAACTCTCACATATTCCGGTACACTGCACGCACCGATTGGTATGCTTGGTACACGGCAGGGCAGTCCTGTTTGGCGGAGCGCGCTCCGTTTTATAACTTTTGGAAATCTAAAAAAATATATTTTTGGGATTTTCCAACGAATTTAATTCTACCTACGGCAGTTAATAATATAATATTATTTAACAGAAATTAAACTACGTCAAGTGGTCTACGCATACCAAAAGGAAAAATCAGATTCGGATCTCTGTGGTAGGAGATACGAATCCGAGAACATAGGTGATCACCGCAATTTTCTGCGATCCCAGAAATTGGTCTTTTTCTGCCAACTTTGACGCTGTTTTTGCCTATGGTTATGCATTATTCGAGGTCTACTATCATACAGATATGGAAGAGGGTTAAGGAGTGAGCGTACCGGTAAATACGGGGTAGTATTTGGTTGAGCGAGGTGACAGAAAACTGTGCTGGAACACAAGTACCTCGCTGCTGAATTCTGGAGTGCGCGGGGTGCGCGGAGTCGCGGTCGTCGGGGTCGGTTTGGGCGGTCTGGACGACATTTTTGGCTGCGGTGGCTGCGCTCTCTAGTTTTATATGGGAAGAGGATGAGATTGGATGATCTAGGATTAGGGTTTTAGTCGAAATAATGAAGATATATATATATATATATATATATAAGAAGAGATAGGGGGTTGTTTGCTTGGGCGCGGGGTCTGGCCAATTGGCCGCGGGGGTCGGGGGCTTTAACTAATTGCTGCTGTTGGGCTGCTGTTTGCTAGGTATGGGTGCATCATCCAGCGGGTGGGTTTTGCTACAAGGGCCCAACAGTGTGTGTGGGCTCACAAGCGGTTGCTATTGCTATTCAAGAAGTGGTTGTTGCTGCATGTAGCAAAGGGCTTCTGTGCTAATCAAGGCAGCGGGTGGGTGGCTCATATTGCACGGGCGGGTGCTTGGGATCTAAGGGTGCGGCTGTGGCTACTTAATTGCTGCTGTGGTTTGGCTCATTCCAGCGGGTTAGGGTGTTAGGAATAGGTTGGGTTTAAGGATCCATTAGCCTAAAAACTATTTACTTTTCTAATATTTTCTAATCTTTCTTTTTCTTTCTTTTTCTTTTATATATATATATATATATACCCATAGAAAAATCTAGAATTATACTAATGCATATCATTAAGCTAGCAACTGCTCAAAGGGTCTCCTACATGAAATAAATTCGAAAAAATTCCTAATGGCCCCATAAATCTCCTAAATGCACGAACACCTAAAATAAAAATTAATAAAAATATATTTCTCCTACTTAGCCACTAATTACCACCATTAAATTAATAATTACTTAAAAAGGGTAAATACGATTTCTAGGAATGGGGATTTTATATTCTACCCAACTTATAAAAATTTCGTCCTCGAAATTAAAATTAAGCCACGGTAGAAAGTCAAGGATGGTATAAGATATAAATTAACAATGTAAATTCATACCTTGGTCTGCGAATAGGTTCGGAAAATGCTTGCACATGTCGTCCTCGTACTCCCAAGTTGATTCTCCTGGCGCGCCATGCTTCCATGCTACGCGAACCAAGGGAATAGACTGGTTCCTCAACACCTTCTCTCGACGATCAAGGATTCCCATGGGTTGCTCTTGGTATGACAAGCTCGGCCCAATGGTGATCTCCGAATGGTCAAGAACATGACTGCTGTCTGCCAGATATCGCCTGAGCTGCGACGCATAGAATACGTCATGTACTCCCTCAAGTGAAGGTGGTAGCGCAAGTCGATATGCCACTTCTCCAACTCTCTCTAGCACGTCAAATGGTCCAATATACCTTGGACTCAACTTGCCGCAGCCTCCGAATCGAATGGTGCCTCTGGTCGGTGATATTCTCAAGAAGATATGATCGCCCTCTTTGAACTCCAAGGGTCGACGATGAAGGTCTACCCACTGCTTCTTCTTGTCTTGCTGCTCGCAAGTGTCCTTGAATCTTCTTAACTGTCTCAATGGTGTTGACCACCAACTTGGGTCCCAGAATCTGACGTTCTCCCATGTCACTCCAACACACAGGAGACCTATATTTTCTTTCATATAATGCTTCAAACGGAGCCATCTGAATACTCGCTTGATAGCTATTATTGTAAGAAAACTCCACAAGATGTAGGTGGTCCTTCCATGATCCTCCGAAGTCTAACATGCAAGCCCTCAATATATCCTCCAATGTCTGAATAGTATGCTCCGACTGCCCATCTGTCTGCGGGTGATAAGATGTACTGAACTTCAGACGAGTTCCAAGACTCTCTTGCATGCTCCTCCAAAAGTACGATATAAAGCACAAATCTCTGTCTGATACAATGCTGACTAGTATGCCGTGCAATCTCATGATCTGTCTCATATATAAGTCATCTAAAGATTCTGTAGACTGGCCCACTCTAAAAGGTATGAAATACGCTGACTTGGTGAGTCGGTCCACTATTACCCACACTGTATCTCTCCCACTTGGACTCTTGGGAAAACTCGTGATGAAGTCCATAGTTATGTGCTCCCACTTTCACTCTAAAATCGGAAGTGGTTGTAATAATTCTGATATCCTCTGGTGCTCCGCCTTTACTTGTTAACATACCAGACATTTAGCTACAAAGCGAGCTATCTCTCTCTTCATTCCATGCCACCAAAAGTGTTATCGTAAGTCATGATACATCTTAGTGCCTCCAGGATGAATAGAATATATCGAACTATGATCTTCTGTCATCATCTCCTATCGAATCTCTCCATTTGGAACATAAATATGATCACCACATCGTAATGTCCCATCCTCATGAAAGCGCAATCCTGTCTGCTCTCCGGCCTCTGTCTTTTTCTTCAGTCTCCTGAATCTAGCGTCCGTTGGCAATGCTGTCTTAATTCTCTCTACTAAAGATGATTGTACTTGCAAGTTGGCTAGTGTCCCATCTGCTCTGGGTAATATCACTTCAATGCCAAGCTCTTGCAAGTCCTCCAATAGTTCCTCCTGTGTTGTCAATAAGTAAGCTGCTGGTTTTCGGCTTAACGCGTCTGCTAAAACGTTAGCCTTGCCTGGATGATAATGTATCTCTATCTCGAAATCTTTTATCAACTCGAGCCATCGACGTTGTCTCATATTTAACTCCTTCTGTGTGAAGACATACTTGAGGCTTTTGTGGTCTGTATAGATCTCCACTCGTTCCCCGTATAAGTAATGTCTCCATAGCTTCAGAGCAAATACAACGGCTGCAAGTTCCAATTCATGAGTCGGATAATTATTCTCATGTACTCGTAACTGCCTAGATGCATATGCAATCACCTTGTCATGCTGCATCAATACGCATCCCAAGCCTTTTTCTGATGCATCACTGTAGATCACATAACCCCTTGATCCTGACGGAATAGACAATACTGGTGCTGTAGTCAGTCGCTTCTTCAACTCTTCAAAGGCGGCTTGACACTCGTCGGTCCATATAAATTCTTGGTCCTTGCAAGTCAAACGAGTCATAGGTGCTGCTATCCTTGAGAAGTTCTCCATGAACCGTCGATAATATCCCGCAAGTCTAAGAAAACTCCTCACCTCTGATGCTAATTTAGGAACAGGCCATGTCTCAACTGCTGAGATCTTCTCTGGATCAACAGAAATGCCATCTTCTGTAACAACATGCCCAAGAAATAAAACTCTATCCAAGAAGAACTCACATTTGCTGAGCTTTGCATATAACTGCTCTCTCCTCAAAGTCTCTAGAATAATCCGCAGATGCTTCTCGTGCTCCTCGTAGCTCTTCGAATAGACAAGTATATCATCTATGAAGACGACCATGAACTGGTCCAAGTACTGGTGGAAGACTCGATTCATCAAGTCCATGAAGATCGCTGAAGCATTGGTCAATCCAAATGGCATGACCAAAAACTCGTAGTGCCCATATCTTGTTCTGAATACGGTCTTCGGAATGTCCTGCTTTCGTACCTTCACCTGGTGATATCCCGATCTCAAATCTATCTTCGAGAACACCTTAGCTCCACTGAGTTGATCAAATAGGTCATCAATGCATGGCAATGGATATTTGTTCTTCACTGTCACTGCATTCAAGGCTCTGTAGTCAATGCACATACGCACTGATCCATCCTTCTTTGGTACAAATAACACTGGTGCTCCCCAGGGTGATGCACTTGGTCGGATAAAACCTTTCTCCTCTAGTTCTTTCAACTGTGCCTTAAGCTCATCCATTTTCTTCTTCGCCAGTCTGTAAACATGCGATGCTATAGGTGCTGCTCTGGGTGCTAGTTCAATTGAAAACTCTACGTCTCTATCTGGGGGTAGTCCTGGCAATTCCTCTGGAAAGACGTCTAAAAATTCTGAAATAATAGGATGATAGACAACATCGTCCATTGCGAGCTGCATACCATCAAGAATTTTGTAGAACCTCGTGAAAACTCAAGTTTAGGCTGGCCTGGTACTTTAAAAAGAATGCTTCCTCCAAAGCAATCGAAGAAAGCGTGGTACTTGCTTAGCCAGTCTATTCCAAGCACAATATCAAAAGATGGCATAGGAAGGACTAAGAGTTTGGCGTTCATCTCTCTGCCATGTATCACTATAGGACTCGATCTACAAACTCGGCTAACTGGTACAACTCCTCCTCCGGTAAGAATTCTAACACAACTAGATAAAGGTGTAGAAGCAATGTTGTGTTTGGCAATAAAACTAGATGATATGAATGAGTAGGTGGCTCCCGTATCAAACAATGTCACAGCAGAAAAAGTAAAAGCAAGAGTAATACCTGCTATGACATCTACCTCATGATCCATGTCATCTACCTCCAATGCAAAAGCTCGCCCGTTCCTATACGACTGTCCATATCTGGCCCTCGTATACTGATCCTCCTGGGTAGGTAGCGGTGGTCCTCTCTGAAATCCTCCTACTGGTGGGGGTCGAGGTGCTCCCGGTCCAGTCATTTGCTGAGTTGGCTTCGGTGCTGGAAGCGCTAGTCTCTAAACTGGCGGTGGAAGTGTCTGCTGCATTGGGCAGTCTCTCTCCAGGTGCTGTCCGGAGCCACATCTCATACACCGACCCAAGCGGGTCCGATAATCTCTCGAAATATATTCAATCCTCCCACAATAATTATATTGGGGTTTCTCCAGAATATGGTACGGTCCGGCTCTGTGTTGCTGATGCTGCTATGCCAAGGGACGTCTGATAGGTCCTCCCTGTTGTGTCCTTGTCAGTCCCTGCTGTATCCTTACTGATCCTTGTTGTGTCCTCAGCTGACCTCATTTTCCTCTGCTGATGGTTTCTTGCAATATGGCTTCTGTCAGTAACTCGACATAAGAGATCCGGGACTGTGAGCTTGTGTAATGTTGGAGCTCCTAAGTCAGTCCGCGATGAAACATCTTAGCCTTAGCCAAGTCATCTGGTATCAAAGCAGCACCATATTTGCTGAGTCGACTAAACTAGGCATCATATTTATCAACTGTTCGGTTCCCTTGTTCTAGGTGAAGAAACTGATCGTACAATGTATCTCTGACGATATCCGGGAAGTACTTTCTCTCAAAGCACTCCAAGAACTGCTCCCAAGTCTGGCATGTACCCAACTGGCGCTCCATGGATTCCCACCAGTGATGAGCATTACCATCTAAAAGCATCCTTACACCCGTCATCCATAGGTCCGTAGGTAACTGCGATGCCTCCAATAGCTTCTGCGTGTGAGTGATCCAGTTGGTATTCTCCTCTGGGCTCTCAATGCCCTTGTACGACCTCGGACCCATCTGAATAAAATCCTTTACTGATCCCACTCTAGCTCGAGGTACTGGAGATAGTGCTTGGGCTGGTACAGTAGCCTGTGCAGCCATCCTCTCAAGTGCTGCCAAAAATTCTTGCCTCTGCTCGGCTGCCTGCTGCCTTTGTTCTTGCATTATCATCTGAAAGAATTAGAACAGCTGTACTTGGCCATCTTGTGGTACTGGGAAGGCTGGAAGGTTTCCAATAGGTGAAGCAGGAAGATCAGATGGAATTAGAGTGTGAGTCTGTCCATCTGGTCCCGGAAGCCTAGGAATCGTTGGGGTCCCTCCTTGAGTCTGACTATTGACTCCAGAAGTTGTGTCGCCATCGACGACAGTACATTCATTTTACATATCCATCTCTCTGCAAGTGATGTACAAAATAATTAGAAGAAGTACAGAAATCAAACAGGATGCAAGTATTAAATAGGAAGGATTAGTTTCAGTCAAGCGTGGATAAGATTCTTATACTCTATTCCTATATGCAGGCTTGTTCGGTACAGTGACGCAACTGAGACAATATATTCTCGACCTGCATGGACCACCACTAAAAATATGTCACGTCCCAGTCCCAACATACGTAGGACCAGAAATACGTAATGTGCCAGCCGTATGTATACGAACTCCAATATATGGAAACCATATACACATGTACGTTGTACATGAATATCCAATCCACAGTGGTAATATACTATCACAACAAGTCACACGCAATCTATATCTTATCCACAGCACAAATAATAGATAAATGAAAATCAATAACTGAATATCAAATAAGCAGTCTCAAAGTATGATAGTCGGATGGAAATAAATCCACTGCAAATCGACTATACCAAAACTACTAAAGAGAGAAGAGAATAAACTCCAATATAAGAATAAATGTCTCGAAAAGAATAGCTATAAAATCTCTAAACAGCTGCAATGAATCACATATAATCTGAAGGTAAGACCTCCTCAGACTGATAAGTAGTGTCAGGTCCAGGTCTATACTCCTGCGGGTACTCCTGCTCATCTATACCTGAAAAGGGACCAAGTCCTCAGAGGGACGTAACAAGATACATATAAACATGCCAATAAAGTACTGAAAGTAAACATCCAATGGAGACGCCTAACCGTCTAAGTGAATGCAGTTAAGAACAACTTTTCCCACAAGTGAGCTATCTGGCTGAAAACTGAGATTGACATGGTTCTCTCGGAGATCCAGGGGCCTAAAAGGCACGTCGTCTTTTGAACGCCGGAGGCCAGCCTGATAATATATAATATATAGTGGTTATCACCACCCGTATCTCCAGCGGAGAATCCGATCGCACAATAGAAAAAGTGCAAAGGAGCTCAAATACGGTACTTGTTGTTCTCCCCACCCCATGCTCTAAGCATGTCACATCCATAACACGATAATACCTCTAATAACTGCCAGGTCTGCTAGCATAAAAAGTTTCTACGACAGTTATTCCTATCGCACGTCCCACACATACCAATGATCAGTCAATACGTAAGTCCGTGATCTATATGAGACTCATAACTCGTGTAAAATTGTGTCACAGTCAATGAAATCTAATGCTACCTCATAAAAATGGGGTGGTCTTATAAACAAGGTTAATGCAAATACATAAATAAAAATATATCGCGACAATACCGTCGCTGCACCCAAGTTTCCTTGGACGCATAATTTATATAGTAGTTAAAATAAATGAACTAAATAAACAGAAATAAACATGCATGAATCATATGGAATGTAAATACAGTACAATGGCAAGGTATACTTGTCTGGCAAGAAATCTGTAAAGTGTACGCACCCAAATATCAAGGACACGAGATCTGGAACTAAGGCCTTCGAACAAACGTCTCCGGATGCTGAAATTGACATCACCAACATTTCTGGAATCAGCAAAATAGCTAAAAAGCACTTTCCTTTCGTCCAATTTGGACACAGGGACAAAACGGTAATTTCGAATAAAAGTGGGGTCCACGTATGGCCCACTTTACACCGAAAAGTGTGCCAAGGATAACAATCTCTAAATGGGACAAATTATAGGTCATACAAACTCTAAATGTCAATATGAGCCCAACGGTATGTCCAAATGTAGATTTCGATGGGCCGAACACAATTTTGCCCAAAAAGTCAACCGTGGGGCCCGCCAATTGGCGACTTGGTCAACTGTCTCAGAATTGTATGAAAATTGGGTCACGGGACCAGCGCGATACCATGAGTCCAGTGGCATAAGTTTTTTCGCAATCTGACGAGCGTGCACAAAATGCGTGCGACTTTCGCAAAAGTTGTGACACAAAATTTGTCCTCGGATACGGGCTGATTTTGGCCCGCACATACGTCCGAATCAGTTTCTGTGAACTCTCACATGTCCGGGTATACTGCTCTCACCGACCAAGTATGCTTGGTATACGACGGGGCGGTCCCGTTTGGCGGGACGCGCTCCGTTTCATAACTTTTGGAAATCTAAAAATATATATTTTTAGGGTTTTCCAACAAATTTAATTCTACCTACAGCAGTTAATAATCTAATATTATTTAACAGAAATTAAACTAAGTCAAGTGGTCTACGCATACCAAAAATAAAAATCGGATTCGGATCTCTGTGGTGGGAGATACGAATCCGGGAACATAGGTGATCATTGCAGTTTTCTGCGATCCCAAAATTGGTCTTTTCCGCCAACTTTGATGTTATTTTCGCCTTTGGTTATGCGTTGTTCGAGGTCTACTATCATACAGATATGGAAGAGGGTTAAGGGGTGAGCGTACCGGTGAAGACGGGGTAACGTTTGGTTGAGCGAGGTGATGGAAAACTGCACGGGAACACAGGTACCTCGCTGCTGAATTCTGCAGTGCGTAGGGTCGCGGTCGTCGGGGTCGGTTTGGGCGGTCTGGATGGCGTTTCTGGCTTTGATGGCGGCACTCTCTAGGTCTAGATGGGAAGAGGAGGAGATTGGATGATCTAGGGTTAGGGTTTTAGTCGAAATAATGAAGATATATATATATATAAGAAGAGAGAGGGGGTTGTGTGCTTGGGCGCGGGGTCTGGCCAATTGGCCGCGGGGGTCGGGGGCTTTAACTAATTGCTGCTGCTAGGCTGCTGTTTGCTAGGTGCGGGTGCATCATCCAGCGGGTGAGTTTTGCTACAAGGGGCCAGCGGTGTGTGTGGGCTCACAAGCGGTTGCTATTGCTATTCAAGGAGTGGCTGCTGGTGCATGTAGCAAAGGGCTTCTGTGCTAATCAAGGCAGCGGGTGGCTGGCTCACATTGCACGGGAGGGTGCTTGGGATCAAAGGGTGCGGCTGTGGCTACTTAATTGCTGTTGTGGTTTGGCTCATTCCAGCGGGTTAAGGTGTTAGGAATGGGTTGGGTTTAAGGATCCATTAGCCTAAAAACTATTTACTTTTCTAATCTTTTCTAATCTTTCTTTTTCTTTTAAATACATATGTGTATATATATATGTGTGTGTGTGTGTGTGTGTGTGTGTGTGTGTGTGTGTACCCATAGAAAAATCTAGAATTATACTAATGCATATCATTAAGCTAGCAACTGCTCAAAGGGTCTCCTACATGAAATAAATTCGAAAAAATTCCTAATGACCCCATAAATCTCCTAAATGCATGAACACCTAAAATAAAAATTAATAAAAATCTATTTCTCCTAATTAGCCACTAATTACCATCATTAAATTAATAATTACTTAAAAAGGGTAAATACGGTTTCTAGGAATAGGGGTTTTACAGGAACCCCTTCCAAAACATTCATTCCTAGCCATGGAATTAGGCAAAGATGCCCTCTTTCTCCTTACATATTCATTTTGTGCGACGAACTCCTTTGTAAACATATGATTATAATGGAGAGAAACCATATACTACTGTTAGAATCAATAGCACATATGATACTTACAGCCATTTGGCATTTGCAGATGATCTCTTATTGTTTGGTCATTGATCAATTCATAATATATTACAAAATCAAGAACATAATCAAATCCTATAAGTTGTGGTCAGGTCAGCAAATCAATTTCGACAAATCCTCTATATTCTTCTCTAACAAACTGGATGCCTACTTATGCCAAATCTATCTTGACATACTGTGTGTTAAGATCATGAGCTCAAATGACAAATATCTTGGTCATCAACTCATGTTATCAAAAAATTGGGTATTAGATCCCCTGACATCACCAACGGAGCTTTAACTAAACTAGCTTGGAGATTCTTAATGAATATAGACTCGGAATGGATGAAATTATTAAGAGAAAAATATCTCACTAACGCAAACTTTTGGATTGCAAGGGTTACTTCCTCATCTTCATGTATATGGTCAAGTATTCTAAATTGCATAGAACACTTGCATAACAATATATACTGGTCTGTTGGGGATGGTACAAATATTAATATTTGGGAATATCCTTGGATTTCATCCATGCCAAGTTATAGCGTTTCTGGATTTGAAAATGCAAGGCAAGCGCTCCAATATGTCAGGGAACTCATTAATCAAGAAACCTGCAGCTGGAAATCAAATATGATATTTCTTCTATTTCCCCATCATGAAGCTTCAACAATCACCCAAATTCCTGTAACCTCTGCTAGCCTAACTGATCAATTGATCTGGATCCATACATACACTAGAATAGTTAATACTAAGTCAGTATATCGACTTATCCATGAGGCTAGAAACCACAGTTCGAGATATCATAAGCAATCAAATTTCATGGTATGAAAACAACTATAGAAACTTCACAATATCTGTCCAAGAGTTTTGATCTTTGCATGGAGAGCTCTTACAAGTTCCATCCCAACAGGCGAGAATATAAAAAAATTACTGCAATATATGCATCCCAGATCCTCTCTCTATCAGGTAAATATTGAAACTATTAACCATCTTTTCTTTCATTGCCCAATCATAGGTTCAGTTTGGCGAGGATTACATTCGATAAGTGACCATCTTCAGCCTCAAACCATAGTCTCTAGCTTCATGAAGAGTATCCTAACAAGTGGTGATTATGACACAATTTCTTCTAGCCTCTATCTTACATGGATGATTTGGAAGGCCATAAATGAAGCTATATTCCAGCAAAAGTAAATTTGTACAAAGAAGATTATAGAAGCAGCATGAAAACTAAGGGACATGTATGAAGTTAACAACTTTAGCCATCAAACGATCTATGAGCTGCAACCAAATCTCACACCGAGCAATAGATGGATCCCCGTCCCCTTCCAATGAATTACTTGAAGATCAACTTATATGGGGCATTCTTAGAAGACAAAATGGCGGGAGCAGCTATGCTCATAGATAACGAAGAACAATTCAAATGAGCTATATCAAAGTTCCAGATGGGAGGATCGAGGTGGAAGGGTTCGGTATCAGTCTTGCCTTGGATCTTTGCAGGAGGAAGAGAGTCGACCGTGTGATCATTGAAGGTGATTGCAAAGGACTTGTGGATACAATTTTGCATAAGAAGAGTGACATTATGTGGCGTGCAAGACATGCCATTGAAGAAGGCAGAGCTACTATGAACCAAGAAAACGATATTTCATTCACCTTATATCCCGAGGAGTGCTAATATGATTGCTCACTCATTAGCTTCACATGCTTTACTTTCTATTCAATCTGAATTTATATGTTTGTTTGAAGAACCTCCATCTTGTATATTGGAACATATCTGGTATGATATGCCCAAATGCTAGTATTAGTTTGCTAGCAATATAATTGGTTTGTTTAAAAAAAAAAATTCAAATTAATGTTATAGGAATTTCGTCCCTAGAATAAAATAACTAATTTCGCCCCTGAAAGGGACACGTATATAAAGACACCACTTGTCTCCCCAACACCCACTTATACACCGTATCATCATACACTTTCCCTAAACATTTGATTTATTTAAACTTTTTAAAAAAAAAAAATTTAAAATAAATAAATAAATAATAATAGAAGTGATAAATAATAAAATCTTCATCACACTTCTCTATTAAATAGCAGTAGCATCGAAGCTCTCAACAACTCCTTGTCACCCAAAAACCTGAGCAAGTCTCCAAGAATAATAAATTATTCAGCTCCAGTCCCCCTTCTCCCCTCTCTCTCCTCCTGCTATAAAAAAAACAAAAAACAAAAAACAAAAAAAACTTCCACATAGGTCCCCGCAGCCATAAATGGCGAAGCCCCTCCTCTCCCTCTGCCCTCCTCCTCCCCTCGCCTGAGCTGGGTGGTGGAAAACTCCGTACCGGTCCCTACTTTTTTTTAAAAATATTTTTTGCTCGAGAGAGAGAGAGAAAGCGAGGATAATGAACTCGACGCCATTCACGGCTTCGCAGTGGCAGGAACTGGAGCACCAGGCGCTGATCTTCAAGTACATGATGGCGGGGATCCCGGTCCCGCAGGAGCTGCTGGTGCCCATCAGGAGGAGCTTCGAAGCAATGGCTACCAGATTCTACCACCACCCAGCTCGTAAGAAAGAAGAAGAAGAAGGGAGGGGGAAAAAAAAGAACTTTTTTTGGTTTTTTATTCATTACATTGTGGAAAGTTTCGAGTTTTTTGCTATTTTTTTATTGATCTGGGTTTTATTTCTATTGGACTGTTATGTAGTAGTAGAGTTATTTTTGGTCTGTTTATCTTGCAAAGTTATGGATCTTTTTGTTGAATGGCTATTTGTGCATTAGGAACGTTTTGATTTTTATTGGACTGTTATATAGGAGTAGAGTTATTTTTGGTCAGTTTATTTTTGCAAAGTTTTTATCTTTTTGTTGAATGGCTATTTGTGCATTAGGAAAGTTTTATTTTTTATTTTTTTGGGGGGTAGTAGTTCATTATTCTGATCTTGGTTTTAATCTGTGATTTCTTTTCTTTCGAAAGTTTTAATGTCAGTCTAGATAAGGCTATGCTTCATTTCTTAACGCGTTTTTTATGCTTTTATTTTTTTTTTTTTAAACTATTTGTTTTCATTGATTTCATGGTTATTTAGATTTCTATTGATTATTTGAACATTTATGAATTATTATTATTTTTGGAAACTGTTATTTGTTGTAGTCCTTGAAACATTGATTTTCTAATGGTTCCATTATGTCTTTGTTCTGATCTGTTTATCTATTAAATAGCCTTTTCTTTTTATACTGATATTATGATTATTCTTTTTTTTTCCTTACTGATATTATATTATTTGCTTGATGGGTTATTTCTATATTTTGTTAAATATTAATTTACCCTGTTCCTTCTGATGAAGCTTCTTCCTCTTCCTTTCTCCAGATTCTTTATTTGATAGCTCCCTCTTTTTATTCTATAACAGTGATTATGTTCTTTGATTGATGTTATTTTATTGCAACCACTGTAGTAAATCTAAGGATTCATTCACCAATCATGATATGATAAGAACACACACAGGAATGATTAGTACTGTGAGAGCCTAACGTTTGGATTCTTGATCAATGTCCATCAGTGGGCTACTGCTCCCTCTACGGGAAGAAGCTGGACCCGGAGCCCGGCCGGTGCCGCCGCACCGACGGCAAGAAGTGGCGGTGCTCGAAGGACGCGTTCCCGGACTCCAAGTACTGCGAGCGGCACATGCACCGCGGCCGCAATCGTTCAAGAAAGCCTGTGGAAACCCAGCAGAACCTCCTCCCCCAATCCCAATCCCAATCCCAATCCCAATCCCATTCCTCCTCCTCCTCCACCGCCACCACCACGCTCGCTCCCTCCGCTGCCGCCGCCAGCGCGAGCAGCTTCCAGGGGTTCCCGATAAGTTCCCTAGCCGGCGGCGCCACTGGCATTCGGTCCGGCTTGTCTCATCTCCACCTGGAAACCGGTACCTACGGCGTCGCAACCCGAGATTTCAGGTACTGATGTGTGCTTTATTAGCAATTTTGTTATGGTCTTTGAACTGTTATATTAGCAATGTAGGCAGTTTTAACATCAGATAGTGGTCCTAAATGCACATCTTCGATTAGTTGCACTTTTCTTCAGTTGAACATCAGATTGTTTGCACTGAGTGCTGGCAGTCTGCTGGAAAATGGTGTGCTCCCTTTTAAGTTGGTTGCAGTAGACTGACATGTCCCAGGAAAAAAAAAAACTTGTGCTCTGCCCATGTTGCATAGCACCTACAGAGACATTAAAGAAGTTCTAGTTTTCCCAGAGTTCAGATCTGCATAGTGCAGCAGTCCCTCGAGTCTTACTTAGAAATATATTCCTGTCCTGGAAATTTCTGAGGCACTGCCAGAGAGAACAATATGTGACATGTTAGATTGTCTAATGGACTACTATGAATCTTCTGATACACTGATATGTTAGAATACTATAAATACATAACCGTTGACCATCGATGTAACTCAGAGTTTTGGCGCAGTGACATAGTCTATAACATGGAACTTGGTACACCCATGTCTAAATCATCGTCGCAAGCACATTTTATGTGGGGGTGTATTAGAATATTTATAAATATATATCCGTCAATCCTCACCATGGCGCTAGAGTTGCTTTTCTCTAGATATTCTTGCCCTTTTATCTAGATAAAAAAAAAACCATTTGTCTGCTTACGCGCATCTTAATTAAGCAGACAGTAATTTTTTTACGTTACTACTGTATCGTGAGTTACTACCGAAAGTGAAACAAGGTCAAGCTTGTATACTTGTGTGAATTTGTTGTTTTCCTATTGATTTTCTTGATTTGCCTATATCCTGTTAAGTTGGTATAATGCTTGATATTTTTTTATTTGCCTACTGAGTTTAATGTTCTCCCATCTATGGACTGACAACCAGATCACTGCTTATAACTACAGGGTTTGACTAACCGCTTTTTTCTCCAAATGAAGAACTATTTGATTTGACAAGATGTTCATTCTGCTAATAGTGTCTCAGCTTGATTTTTGTATTATGTACTTTACATTAGATATTTGTCGCTTTTGGAGCATCTATCTTGAACTCGGTTAGTACTTCTAGTGGTATATGTACTCATTTATATTTCCAGACAAAGCAAGAGTATCCCAAACCAAAAAAGAAAATTGTTTGTCAGCTTATTTAAAATTAATTTTAATTTTAAGAAAAACTACTAACATTTTTGTGCATGTTATATAGCTATATTAGATCCTTCTATCGATCAATTTCTCAGCCAATCTATAGATTAGATTAGCAGAGCTACCTGATTTGATAAGGTCAGTTCTTGCTTGTACATTTTGTAATTGAGTATAAACAGTCTATTATCGCTTTTTGAGGCTTTTTCATTTTTTTTCCCTTGCTCCATTTGCTACTTTTTCTTGATATCAATGTCAGTTATTTCCTGGTGATTTGATTGTCCTGCACGCAGTTAGCACATGTAACCCTTATAGAAGTTTGCTAATCATATCTGCTAGTTTCTTTCATGTTTAAGATTAAATACTAGTTACTAATCCTGACGCCTCATTAAATTCTTTTTTCTCGAAATCACACATCAAATTCAATGCGACTATATATTTACAATTCTGAAACTCGGTGTGAAGCCTGTGTTTGTTTACTACATCATAAAAATCTTATTTGGGTCATGTTTCCTTTACATCTCTTAGTACCTGCCTTCCTGTTAGCTGTCATTGCCCATTGCATGTCGCATTTGGAGCTCATAAAGCGAAAAGGTTTCATCATAATACTGATAACAGTGAAAAAACCCAGTATGTTATACAAAGAGGAATTATCAATCTTATACATAACTCTAATCTTAAATTGCATGTTAGTCAGATCCATCTTCTTTTTCTCTCTCTCTGATTAGATTCTGCCAAACTATTAACGCAATTTATTGTCATTTTTAAAGCAATTTGGCAGCACTTCCTATCAGGAACCAACTAACACGCAATATGAAGATCGCCTTACTATTTTGAGGTTCTTGAGGTTGTAGTGAAATCTTCTGCATGCTATTTTTGACAAATGATTAATTTTGACTTATAATTGTCTTTGCACAGCAACAATGAGATATTGATACATTGCACGCGAGGGAAAGCTTGTCAAGCTATAACCTGTCGATTTTTATTTTATTTAGTTATTTATTTACGTGGGATTAATGCGATCCAAGTACAAGCAGTATTGCTTTCAATGCTAGAATGAAATAACTGTGTCATTCTACTTGGTACTCTTCCCAAATTGCAGGAACCCTTATGTAACTAAAGCTGAGGCGGATGAGCACAGTTTCTTCTCTGAAGCTTCTGGGAGCGCAAAGGGTGTTGCGATGGATTCTTCACTCGACAATACTTGGAGTCTGATGCCATCCCAAGCCTCCGGATTCCCTGTCACAAAGGAAAGGAACGGATCTCTTTTGCAGAGCAGTTACCCTCAGATTGATTATCATCTCCAGGATCTTGGTCAAGTAACCATAAGCTCACTACCAAAGCCTCAGCAGCAGCAGCAGCAGCATTCCTTCTTTGGAAGTGAGTTCGGCTCCACTGAGCCCGTGAAGCACGAAAGCCAGTCTCTCCGACCCTTCTTCGACGAATGGCCCAAGACGAGGGATTCGTGGTCCGACCTTGAGGACGACAGGTCCAACCGCACCTCGTTCTCTACGACCCAGCTCTCGATGTCGATCCCGAGGGCCTCATCTGATTTCTCCACCACCAGTTCAAGATCCCCCAATGGTAATCCTCAGTACTAAAGCTTCTCTAAATTCGTTCATGTCAACATGCATCTTATTCCTTGATTTTTTTTTTTTTACCGGGCCTGAACAGAAAAATAAGTCCAAGTGTCATATCCATATTGCGAGTTCTTGTTTTGAGTTCTTATTTGAGTTTCTGTATAATTTACCTGATTCTTTCAATTTTTCTTTGCAGATAACTGAAAAGCCTCAAGAATATATAATGCGCGCGTTCATGGCGATCATTGAAGCTCTCTCGGATTGGATTAGTAGTAGGCTATGTCATTTAAGCCTTAAACTCTTCGATAAGTTGTCGCATGTTTGTTACATTGTGTTGCTATGTATTTATGGTACTTTGTGTTGATTGTTTGACAATCGAAACCGTTGTGGAACAGACGGGTACTCACTATATTAATGCCTGTAAAATAATGGATCGAGTGATATCTCTGTACAAACTTCATGTTCTCAACCAGGTACTACTGATCACTACTATATTTTCTCCAAGATATTCCAGCCCTACCATGTTGCTTTGTTTCTGCTGCAAGCATTGCTCTTTATTCCCCCAAATGGCATTGTGTGAACCCAAAGTGGAACAGCCACTACTCCCCCAGCCCAAACAGGAAAAAGGAGGCCATGGCCATGTCTGGGTGGTCTTTATTGAGTGGGAACAGTGGGGGCCATGGCCATGTCTCTATGTCTTTGCAGCTGTCTACCTCTCAAGTTTGAAAATTTTGGGTTGAAAGGAGGAGGAGAACAAGTACTGTTGAGGAAGTGAGTGATGAATGAGAGGGAAGCAATCTAGCAAATATATATTGCTTGGAAGATTGTCGATTGGTGTATATAGTAAGTAAGAGCAAGACCCTTTTCTCTTTATTCAAAGAGCATGCATGCATGATAGTTTGATCCTCTTTTGTGTACTATAGAAGTGTATGAGAACCAATAGTATAATAGCTTCTTTGTTGTGGGTGAAGTCAAAGGTAGGGTGTCCGTTCGGTTTATTCGATTTTAATCGAATTGAAATAGTCAAAAAATTAAATAAATCAAAATTCTAAAAATTTAAAACCAAAATCAAACCAAAATTAGTCAAAACTCAAATCGAATAATTGATTTGGTTTAAGTTAGACTATTTTTATCGTTTAATAGATCGGACCCAAAATTAGTAACGTGGTTAAATTCTACTAAAAATATAATTTTTGTATACACATTTATTGTATTTTAAAGTTGCGTCCAAAATTGGATTAGTTGTTAAATTATCATAGTTGGACTTCAAAACACATACATAAAATTGTTGTTTTCAAAATATACACATTTTTATCACAAAATATACATAGAATTGATAATATTTGCATAATCATATAAGTCTTATTCAATTTTCGACCGTAATCTAAAATCAAAATTGAAACAAAAAAGTAGCTTTAATCAGACCGAATTTTTTTTCAAACCCAACCGAATCTCTTATTCGATTCGGTTCGATTTTCGGTCCAAAATCGAATAATGCTCACTCCTACTCAAAGGTGGAGAGACGCGATACAAGGACACTCTAAAATTCTATGTTGTATCAGAGATGAGTCAGACACATTTTAGACACTCTAAAATATTTTAGACACTCTAAAATATATTATGATGTATCAAAATAGATGCCGAATATGTGTAATCAATAGTAGCTTAAGTAGATGGCTACTTCTACGTGCATTGCTTGCATGAATCAAGAGATGGCAGCAGTCTCTGTGCAACTGATATTGTACTAAGTTGCAGTTGATGTTATAATATTTGTGAGCATGCAGTGCATATGCTAGCAATTCACGTGAGGATGATATAAAACAACAGTAGTTGATGCATTCTTTAGTGCATAAACTCATTGACATTAGTGCATGGGGATTAAAGAAAGTACGTTAGAGGGAGGATTTATGTGTATAATCTTTCCGTTTGTCTCATTATCAGAGTCTGATAGTTAGATCTAATACTTGGACAGAAGAAAATAGGATCACAAAGAATAATTACCGCTGCCATATATATATAATACTTATACAGAAGAAAATAGGATCACAAAGAATAATTATGGTAATTATTTTTTGTGATCATATTTTCTTGTGTCCAAGTATATTAAAGGGTCGGAAAAAAAAATCAAAAAAAAAAATTACATGGAAAAAAAAGATTAAAAAAATTTCTTGGGGTGGGCTTACTGCCTCCGCTCCTGAGTATTACATCTTCATTGGGTTGTTTAAATAAGGCATTTGCCTCCGACTATGTGATTACACTAATAAGATATCTTCTCTCCTATTTTCTTCTTCCTTCTTCTACGTTTATTCTAACACGTTATCAGCACGAAGCTCTAATGGGAGGAAATAAGCGAGAGCATCTCAGTGAAGCCGCCATTTGCGGACTCTCCACTTCGGTAATAGGTATGGACAATGATGATGGCATATGCTTGATAGATAGTGCAACAACTCACACTATATTGAAAACTAGAAAGTTTTTCACAACATATGCCTTAAACACTGCCAAGGTGACCACCATTGCTGGATCCGTGCAGATTATAGAAGGTTATGGTAAGGCCAATATTGTGTTGGAAATGGAACACACTTAGTCATTTGAAATCCATTATTCTCTAGTAGATATAATAGAAATCTACTCAGCTTTAGAGATATTCGAATGAACGGGTTTTATGTTGAAACCATGAACGATGATAGCAAAGATTATCTTTGTATCACCTCTAATGTTGGAAGCAATAAACTCACATTAGAAAAGTGCAAATTAATCTCCTCGGGGCTATATCAAACTACTCTGAAGGTAGTAGAATCTTACCCCATCACTAGCAAAAGGCTAAAGGATCCAATGAATCTAATCCTTTGGCATGACAGATTGGGTCATCCATGATCGACTATGTTGAGAAAGGTCATCAACAATACCAATGGGCATAATTTATCATACAAAAGTCTTTCCTTTCCTACTGAATATTTGTGTGTAGCTTGTTTACATGGTAAACTTATTACAAGACCTTCACTTCTCAAAATAGCTTCTGAATCACCACCATTCCTTCAGAGAATACAAGGTGATATTTGCGGGCCAATTGATCCTGCTAGCGGACCTTTCAGGTATTTTATGGTTCTAATATATGCTTCTAGTCGATGGTCAAATATTTTTTTACTCTCATCTAGAAAGTTTGCCTTCTCCATGCTACTTTCTTAGTTGATTAAGCTTAAGACTCATTTTCCTGACTAACATGTTAGAACGATTCGACTTGATAATGCAGCTGAGTTCACTTCCCGTACTTTTGATGATTATTGTGCTTCTGTAGGAATAGAAGTTGAGCATTATGTCCCTCATGTCCATACCCAAAATAGTTTAGCAGAGTCCTTGATTAAGCATTTTCAGCACATAGCAAGGCATTTACTCATGCAATCAAACTTACCTGTTTCAGCTTGGGGATATGCCATATTACATGCTGCTAAATTGATTATTGTTAGGCTAACTGCATATCATGAATTTTTACCATCACAACTTATGACAGGCCATCAAGCTAACATCTCTTATTTGCGTAAATTTGATTGTGCTGTTTATGTTCCTATTCTCCCTCCCCAGCGCTCTAAAATGGGACCTCAGCGCCGTTTAGGAATTCATATTGGTTTTGATTCGCCCTCAATCATTAGTTATTTGGAACCTTTAACTAGTGATGTTTTTACTACTAGATTCGCATAATGCCATTTTGATGAGACTAAATTCCCACCGTTAGGGGAAGATAAGAAAGAAAAGAATGTTCATACAGAACCATTCGCCACAAATAAATGGCATAAATTATCCTGGAATAATCTTACTCGGTCTTATCTAGATCCTCGTACTAATCAATGTGAAAATAAGGTATGAAGGATATTGCATCTACAGGAGATAAATCAAATGCCAGATACATTTACTGATGCAGCTAAAGTGATTAAATTACATGTGCCCGCTGCAAATGCGCCAGCTCGAATTGATATCCCCGTAGAAAAAAGTAACAGAGTGGCTAATGAATCTATTGCTCGCCAGAAGCATGGTAGACCTATAGGTTCGAAGGACTTAGTCCCTAGAAAGAGAAAATATCCAAGTAACGCTCTTAAGGAGGTTACACATAATGCTCAAGAAGAGGTTATGAATGACAGATCCATACTCTCTGAAAACCCAGAATAGGTTATTGTCTTAGAAAAGACACAAGCCCAAGAGGAGGCTCAGGTACCTAAAAGTAAAGAGATCTCTATGTTTTATACATATATAATAGAGGTATGGTATCGCAAAGATATAATAATAGATGAGATATTCTCATTCTCAGTAGCTACTGAAATATCTAAGGGCATTGATAACACTGAACCACGTAGCATCGAATAATATCGACAAAGAAAAAAATTGGCCAAAATGGAAGGATTCTATTCAAGCAAGATTGAATTCCCTTAATAAACGTGGAGTGTTCGAACCTATAGTACAAACACCAAAAGACGTCAGACCGGTAGATTAAAAGTGGGTGTTTGTAAGAAAGCAAAATAAAAAGAATAAAATCGCTCGATTTAAGGCACGATTAGTGGCACAAGAGTTTTCTCAGAGACCCAAAAATGATTACGAAGAGACGTACACTCCTGTAATTGACGCAACAACGTTTCGTATTTCATAAGTCTGACAGTTGAGAAAAAGCTGGACATGAGACTTATAGACGTTGTAACAGCCTATCTATATGGTGATTTAGATAGCGATATCTATATAAAAATTCCAGTTGGATTTAACCTACCCATCTCAAAAGCTAAGAACTTGCATTCCATAAAGCTAAGACGTTCATTGTACGGTTTGAAATAATCCGAAAAGATGTGGTACAACCGTCTTAGTGAATATTTAAAAAGGGAGGGATATGAGAATAATCATATATGCCCATGTGTCTTCATAAAAAAATCTAAGAAGAATTTTGCTATAGTTGTAGTATATTTCGATGACATAAACTTGATTAGGACAAGACATGAAATCAATGAGACTGAAAACTATCTGAAAAAGGAGTTTAAGATAAAAGATCTCGGAGACACGAAATATTATCTCGGATTACAAATTGAGCATTGCACTAATAGAATTTTAGTGCATCAATCCAAATACACAGAAAATATATTAAAATAGTTGAATATGGATAAATCTTATCCCCTTAGCACTCCAATGGTTGTTCGATCTTTGGATATCAATAAAGATCCATATCGTCCTAAGGACGACAATGAAATGATGATAGGACCCGAAGTACCGTACCTTAGTGCCATTGGGACATTAATGTATCTATCACAATGTACAAGGCCAGACATACCATTCTCTGTCAATCTGTTATCTAGATATAGCTCAGCGCCAACTCGCAAACATTGGAATGACATTAAATATGTGATGAGATATCTTCGTGGAACTACTGACATGGGATTATTTTATACTTGTGGTTTATCTGACATGTTGAATCTAGTTGGCTTTGCAGATTCAGGTTATTTATCTGATCCTCATAAAGGTCGTTCACAAATTGGATATGTGTTTCTTAATAGCAATGCAGTTATTTCTTGGAGTTCAACAAAACAGACAATGGTTGCTACCTCCTCAAATCACTCAAAAATATTGGCTCTCCATGAAGCAAGTAGAGAATATATTTGGCTGAGATTGTTGATTTAACACATTCGTAGCTCCTGTCACCTTTTTCCTACCACAGATATTCCAACTATTATTCATGAGGATAATGCAGCATGTATTGCACAAATTTAAGGTAGATTCATTAAAGGAGACAGGACCAGGCACATCCCACCGAAGTTTTTCTATACTCATGAGCTTCAGAAAAACTTTGATATTGACGTCCAACAAGTTCGCTCAAGTGATAATCTTGCAGACTTGTTCACCAAATCGTTGCCAAAGTCAACTTTTCATAAACTAGTTCATGGAATTGGAATGCGACGTCTTCATCAGCTGACTGTTCAGGATCAACATCATCAGGGAAAGTGATTATTTTCAGGGGGGGATACATTTTGTATGGACTATAACGCATTATACTATTTTTTCTTAGTTATGGATTTTTTTATTGGATTTTTTCTGACAAGATTTTAATGAGGCAACATTAAGCGTGTGTTACCCTCACTTTTCCAACTAGGAGTAATTTGGTAATTTGGCATAGATATTTATTTTGAGAAATAAAATATTTATATTGTGTGATGATTTTATATTTTATTTAATTAAGTTGAGCTATGATTGTTATTACTAGCATTAGTTAGTTATTTAGAGACTTGTGATTAATCAATTAGTTAGAGAGATTAGACAATAATTAGACTTATCACTTATTGACCTATTTAAATTTGACATGACAAATAGTGAGCCCAACTTAGACCTAAGCTCATTAGTCATTCCACTAATTAAATTAAGAAGGATTACTATAATTATAATTAGTTAGAGACTTTCAATTATATACATCCTTAATTATTCCTCATAATGCAACATGTAGGGGACAACTTGGACTTTTGACATTACTTGGGGAAGGGAAAAGGCGGCCACTTGAAGAGGGAGGGGTTCTCCTCTCTCTCTCTCTCTCTCTCTCTCTCTCCTCATTTGCATTTTATTTTGTGTCCAAATTCTAGATCCCCAATTTCCTAATTTCCCTCCTGTAAAATTTTACACAATTCACCACCAATTCTCTCTCAAATTTATCACTCTTGAAGTCTTGGAGCATGGAGAAGCAAGGAGCACAAGGAGGGAGAACTTTGGAGCTAGAGATCGTGTCCAATTATATTTTTATTGGAAATCTATCTCCCAATTGATAATTCCTAAATTTTTCTCTTATTATAGCTTCTTAATCATACATTTGACCATTATGAATGACCCTATGGCATAGGACTACCTATAGGAACAAGTTCTAGGCTATTTGGCTTTGAATTGTGAGTTTTATGAGGTAATTTGTGTGTGTATGTGGGGAGAATTACGAATTTGACACATCAATTTTGTGTCATGAGGCCAATTAGATCTAATTAGATGTATATCGAGATTATGGGACTAGGTATGTGTCCACAAATAGATATGTATAGGCCGTATCATGGTATCTTACAATACGGTGTGATACGGGGTCAATTTTGAGTGATTTTCATGAATCCTCTTCATTGTATGTTGTAATAACCTCTAATAGTTGTAATTATATATATATATATGACTTGAGAGAATGATTAATTATGGATAATGTAGAGTTTAGCACCTCAATGAGTTGAATATCATAGGTATCCTAGTTGGTGCACTATATGTATTTGTTTAAATTCCTAAATCTATATATATGTATGTGTGTGTGTGTGTGTGTGTGTGTGTGTGTGTGTGTGTGTGTGTGTGTGTGTGTGTTTAGTGATATGTTTGTAAAACTGCAACAGCAACCGCAACAGCAACTGCATCATTGCAAGCATGCTCGAGTGCATCAGATGTCACGCCCCGATCTCCCACAGGCAATCGACCGTCCCCGCTGGGCCCTAATCACCGTGCCAGCTCTCTCGCAAGACAATCGTTCCCATCTGGACGTGATACCGCAACGAGCATAAGCCCGTCCGTGCAAGACCATGATCCGAAAAGGCGATAAAAGGTCTAAGCCACAGAGTCGCACAGATTGTCCGAGTGCAGCGGAATAAGAAATGCACATGCGATTAATAACAAGTTCACAGAGTTGTCAATAGCGAAAAAAAATAAGTTTTTTATTGACATTGAACAAGTGTTACAGGCGACACTAGACCGAGATTACAAGTCGTTCAAGTCTCTCTCTCTCTGAAATGATAAAAGCGTGCCAAGTGGCTACATTTATGGAATGATACATAGACGATGTTCCAACATTATATCCTATATATGTGCTTCAGTTTCGGACGTAACGCTCCAAGGCTCCAGAGTGAACTCCACGCCTTACACGCACGAAGGGGGCATCCACACCGAACGAGGTTTTTCCGCACCCTGCAAGCAAACTGGTGCATTATCAGTACATGAATGTGTCATAACCCGCACCCGGTAAAGGGGCACGAGTATGTGGGTACGTTCAGCCGCCATAGCATCGGCGATAGAACGCTGTCTAGGTCAACTATACTATCTAATCATCTCATAATAATGTATAATCTGCCAATAATATCTCAACTCCAAGAAGGAGGCCACTAAACTTAATGCAACACAATACTCAATCACAAATCTAAAGCACGATAAGATATCAAAGAAGCCTAATATAACTATGTAGTCTAAATATAACAACAACAAATAGAAATAATATCTAAGTCTCAAATATACGTCGGAAACAAATCGGGTACCAAAATGCTAAAGAGAACTAACTATGCTAACTAGTGATTCTGGCTAGATCTTTCGGCAGTCACTCCAGAACTAGTGGGTCCATGTCTGCACCATCTATAGGTCGAGGTCCGTAGTACGTCGGACACCAATCTTTCGGATCCTCTGAAAAATATTATCCAATCAAGAATGGAGAAAAGTACAACCCAATAGCAGTTTCAATTAACTGACAAAAACTATAAAATAATAAAATAGAGGATGCTATCTACAATGAGAATATAATTGATGATCAAGAACAATGAAGGAATAGTCAAAACTAGCAACAGAAATATAAATCAATGCGTACAAAAATAAAGGAATGAACTATAATGTCAGAAATAGAACAGGATAATCTATGAACTAAAAATAAAGTCTACAGTATACTATGTATTTTAGATACTAACTAAACATGTGATCGGCTTGGGATATTCAATGATTACACTAAGGAGCTAACTCAATCATACGTGAAGTACATGATTAGTTAGTAGCCAATGATTACACTACTAGCTGATAGTTCTTGATCACATATTTAATTTGTATTTCCCCCGTCCCGACTGATACGATGGATCGAATCATGACACTTTACTAGTCAATGTATCCAATGTTTAACCTATAATATTCAATGTTATCCAATAGCAACAAGGAGCAGTATTCGATACCATCTCAATAATCAAGGTAACATCTCATGACTGACGATTCAATAACAATACCAATTCGTGTACCATCGTATCAAGAATCATAAGTAATATTTCTAAATACTTGAATTATAGTAGCAATCAAATAATTAAAACTATCAGAGAATGTACTCGTCTGTAATTTAGAGAAAATGATGCAAATCGGTGTCCGAACTGGTATCACACTGACCTATATATGGAATATTGCATTAATACAAGGTTTTAAAATAAAAATAAGTTAAACTAGTTTAATTCTAGGTCATAAAGTCATTTCTAAGTCAAAATAGTCAAACTAGGTCAAACTAGGCAAACTAGGCAAACTTGGTCAAACTAGCTATTTCTAGGCTATATGAGTCCATCTCTAGGATATTTGGTCCATACACTATGTATCTAGTCTATACTAGTTATACTAGGATACTAGAAAACCAACAAAATACCGTATCATAAGATACATAATTTATTAGATATGAAAATACAATAATATGTATACAAGACAACAATATATAATACTCCTAGCTAAACTAATGCTAAGTGGATACCTTGGCTTTGAATCAAAAGCGGTATCACACCACCTACACACTCATCTTGATGTGCACACTCAATACCTTGAGTAAAACTTAATACCTTGATATCACAAGGTAATTCAATATCTAATTTATAATTACTACCCATACTCCTCACTATACAATAATATGTATTTAAAACTTATAATAATAATATTCTAAACTATATACTAACATCTCCTTGATATTTAATACTCGTACCCAAGATATCTCACTCTCATTACCTTGGTGTACCCCAAGGTAATCTAGAAATAATGCTAACAAATATTAACTAGTACTTATGTATATATAAATCTCATATATATAATATACCAACTTATTTATAATATATACATAACTATTAGCTTATTAATATAAACTAATTAATCTATAAGTGGGGAGGCTTCTCGCCCACTCGACAAGTCCAAACACGTTATATAGGTTCCGTGCACCATCTGTTAAGTTATCTTTCTAGTCTTGCCTTAGGATCGGTTTTATGGTAATGATGTAAAGCCTAACTTGTATGGCAGTACGCCGTGTGATATAAAGGAACACGGTGAGACTTACCAACTTACCATTCGTCCTTTCCTGTCCAAGGAAAATCAAGTTAAATCAAGCACGAGCATATATAATGAATTCCAGGGGCAATCGCATAAGCAACACAAGTATCGTGAGCGAGATTATGTTTCGGGTGCACGAGTTATGCGGATTATCAGGTGTGTTACAGAAGATGTTCTAGTGTTTCAATTTATACACAAGTGTCTTACACTCATGATCGTTCAGGTGTTTCAGATGTAGATACGATGCAATGACTCGCGCGCGGGTTGCCGCTAAGCGAGGATGACTTATCTATATGAACAGGAGTCGCTGGCATAGCCATTATAGACATAGTCGCAATAAGATGGTGGTCCCGGTGCTCTAGCAACTGACATAACTTATCCGTACTAGCTACAACTAGCGCGACTAATGAATTTTCCCTAGGCCAGATCGGTCCTGCCCCCCCCCCCCCGGGCCGTGGAAATCAAGCTTGTGCACAAGCGTTCGCGACCAAGTGAGTCTCTTCTATTGTTCTTTCTTTTTCTTTTGATATCTTCTTATTCTGAGTAAACGACAATGGTTGTAGGTGCAGGTATTGAGCCTCGCTACAAGTCATCCCAGGTCGTTCCTGACTCATTGGTTCATTTGTTACGGGCTCCTCGAGCCATTCCTTTAGTGCCATTTACTTAGTGCCTTTCTTTAGTGTCATTCGATTTAGTCATTCTTTTACTTGCAACTTACTTTTAAGTTTCTTATCATCTTTGCAGCTCCCAGTATGGGAACTACCTTGGCGACCCAACGGTCCCGAAGTAATTCCATATTTTCATTTACTTGGATTGGAACAACTATTTTGATAATCTTCCTGCCTCGGGTGAGTGAATCACGTTTCATGTTGTATTCCAGGCCGTGGCATGAATTATGTGACAAGCATTAAAACGAGGCAACAAGTACAAGCTACAAGTAAGCAGGCAAGCATGCATTTATATGAAGGTATAAGCATTTATGTTTGGCACGAATCTAAGGATAAAGCGAGGAGTAAAACCATAAAAGGACATACCAAGTGACATAATCTAGGGACGTGCAATGTAAACAAGTGAATAGTGCACTACGAAGAGCATATATATATATATATATATATCTTTCTACTCGAGGCATAGCGGGGTCTAGTTGCACACGGCAAAGGTAGCATGCGAGGGTCAATGTAATAAGCAATATTTCATTTTCATGTTCTAACACAAGCAATACAAGTTGAAATTATTCCCTTAGCTAGATAATTTGGATTCTTTATTAGCATACAGGGGGTGATTCACCTAACGACTAGTATGTATCGTCCATATTTTTAAGTGTGCTGGCTAAGCAAAGACAAGTTTATCGTAGCCATCCACCTTAGCGATGATTCACCTCGGTCGAGCGATACTCCGAGCGAGCCTTTGAAAGTCTAAGTCTGAACTCCATATTTTTGTCATTTACATATTATTTATATATAGTGTTTATATTTTTATATATTGTGTTATTTATTTATTGGTTAGTGGACTAGCCTATTTATTTGGACTAGACACATTAGACTCCAATTAAGTCACTTTCCTTCATTAGTTAGAAGATTAGACTAACCTTCATTAGGAATAGAAGGTTCCATAATTAACCTCCCTAATTAAATACCCTTCATGACTAATTAGTGGGAGCAAATATGACTTTTGGTGTTGCTTGGGAGAGGGGTTTATGGTCGGCCACTACTAGGTGGGGAATTTATTCTCTCTCCACTTTATTTCACTCCAATCTAGATCCATAATTGTGTTCTTCCCCAATTTTACTCATTCTTTCATCAATTTTCTCTCAAATCACTCTCAATCCGTTCTATTTTTATCATCTAAGGAGCATAGAAGCTTGAATTATAATGAGCACTTGGAGAAGAAGGATTTGGCTAGGAGCTTGTGTCCTAATTGTATCCATTTGAGCAATTTATTAGGAATCCATCTTCCAATAGTTATATTTCTGAAATTTTCTTTAATTTATACTCTAATTCTTGCATTTGAGCATTAGAAAATATCTCATGCATTAGGACTACCTATAGGAAGAAGAACTATGTTCAATTGACCCCTATTGTGACTTCTACATTGAGATTTGTGCCCAATTTGAGAAAATTTCGATATTGGTGCACCAAGTGTCTGTCATTAGGTCAATTAGATCTAATTAGATTTAGTTTGAGTGTGTGAGGCTAGATATGTGTCCACAATTGGATACGAGTAGGTCGTATCATGATACTTTATAATACACTATGATATACGGGGTTCATTTTGGGTAATTTGTGCATATTAGTGTAATTTCTCTTTAATTTTTTTTGTAACTCATTACTTTAGTTATATAATGATGTTTTGATATGTAATATTGGTGTTTTTTAGCATTGGGGAATTGTGCTTTGGGTGAGGTTATATCAAGTCATATTATGAGTATCATGGCATGGTACACAAGGTGTTTGATGAATTGGCAATTAATAGAGTATGTGTAGAGCATGTATATTAGAATGAGTGTTAATGTGTTCATATGGTGGCATAATATCAAGGTATGAGATTAGTGTGAGTCTTGGAGCAATACATCTTAGTGTTGGTAAAATATCTATAATTGTGTACTTATATACCTTCAAGTTAAAGAGTGTCATTCATATCCTAGTGTTGATTGTTGTTGTATATGATGAGTGTATTTGAGGTGGAGTAATGTGAATGAGTGTACTTATATATCTCTAAACTATGCTTAAGAGCAAAAGATACAGATACAAAACTATAGGAAGCGCCAGAATCAAATAAAGCATAAGTTGGAATAGAATCAAGAAGAACTGAACCTGATATAACATCTCCTACTGGCTCGGTCTCCTCGACCGTCATGGCGAATGCTTGTCCCTGATGTGAACCTCTCTACTGTTGTTGGTGTTGTACAAACCTCTGCTTCTGTGTCTGCAATGGAGGTCCTCTCTGCTGACCAGCAGGTGGCCTCACTGGTGCTCTCTGAACTGCGACTGCACTCTGAGCACGACGAGTAGATACGAGAAAATCCCTCATCTGATGTCCCTCTGCGCCATAATACAAGAACACTCCCAACCTCATATTATAGAAGCATGAAATATGCTGGGAAATTATACGCGTACATGAAGAGATTCAAAGCTATACGCGTAAAATAGGGCTTCAGAGCTATCTGGCGTAAAGTGGAGCTTCAGAGCTATAGACGTAAAACAAAACATCAGAGCTGTTCGGCATAAAATATGGCTTCAAAATTGTTCGCGTAAAGTAGTGCTTCAAGACTGTTTTGGCGTAAAAGGTTGTTACACCTCCCCCCAGCGTAAAACATGTTTGTTTTTAACGCAACGTAAAGTCATACGAGGAACTCTTCGTATTCCTCGGATAAATCTGTCAAACAAAACAGTGAACCTGACTCCTGACAAAAAGTACTACACGACGATCGAGAGGACGGCTGTGATGATGATTTTGCACAGAGACCCAGGCTGTCGTAGCGACATATTCTTGATACAAGTCATTTTTACGCATTCAAGGAATACGCTGCCTATTCTACACAGGCAGAGACGAGCTTTTACGCTCAAGATAAGACGAAATCAGATGCCACGTCAAAAGCTGTTTCTCATGCAGAGCTCGAGGCATATCTCGACATTTAATGCACGAGATTGAGGCATATCTCTGTATTTAATGCACGAGATTTGGTTATATCCTTTATAATTTTGTCATGACTGGAGAGCTAAAACTAAGGCTAATACGCTTACATCACCATCCTGGCATTTTATGCCAACCAGGCTATTTTCAACCATAGGAGCACGTCGTATGCTATCTCCTCGAAATACGCCAACCAGGCTATTTTCAACTATAGGAGCACGCCGTATGCTATCTCCTCGAAATATGCCAACTATCTCTACGCAGGGGCAGTTACATACGTGGCTTGCATGCCGTGATCTTTGAGAAACAGTTATACGCGTTACCTTATAATGGGACACGTGTCATACGCAGATTTAAAAGGTCATTCAGACGTGGGTAGCAGTTATTATAACCTTCGCGTAAAATGTGCAACTCTCTTCACAGCTTGGCTTTTACGCCGACTGGACAATTATTGTGACTGATCTCTATAAATAGAGACCCCTGATCACAGGGACAAGCGGCAAAAAATAGAGAGGATCAGAAAAGAAAAGAGGAGAAAATAAAAAGAAGATCAGAAAAGGAGCACAGGGAGACAATGATCAGAAGATAGGGCACACAAGCACAGGGCACTATCAGAGATCAGAGAGAGAGAGCAAAGACAGAGAGTGTTGGTTGACAGTTCAATCCCACTTTCAACCTTTGAAGCTTCTTCTTCTTCTACAGCACTTCTTCATCATCGTGTGGTCCAAGGGACAAAGTGATCGACCGCAGATCAGACTCCTATAGCAATATTTCCCCAGAATCAATTTTATTGTACTTAACATCCTCGTATAGGATTAATTATACTATTTTCTTGTTTGTAAACAAAAAAGTTTCGTACAAACCCTCTATTTATTTTATCTCAAACAAAATGGCGACTCGCCAGGTGAATTTTCAAAACCTATCATGTTCATAATACCTCTGATAGTGTTTTGTATACCAGGTGTAAACCCCCTCGATTAATTCTATAGATAGTCAGGTTTGGATTTGGAAAATTTTGGATTTTTCAGCAGATGTTGAGGTTTAGAGTGGAGTTGTCTGTATTTTCATTTAACTAAACCCTTGGCGCGCCCTACCGTTGCTATTTTATTCGGAGCCTAATATCAGCCCATAAATTCCATTGGACTATTGTACTTCTGACTTGACTCGCCAATTTAGGCACTGGACTTTTCCGTCACTCAAAATCAAATCCATTGTGCCCGAAATTAATTGCACAACTTTCCGTATCCTAAAATCCATATTTAATTCCGTGTTGGACATCTGTGTCGTTACCCTCAATTTTGAGATACCAACTTAACCCGTTGAGCCGGACCAACTAAAGGGTCCAAGACTGACTCCAAGCCCCCACCATTTTTGACCTTTGTGTCAATTTCGAATTTTGACCCCAAGTGCCCCCATTTAATTTAAAAGCGTGGGACACTTTAATTCTATTTAAATCGGGGATACCAATTTTGTCTAATCCTATTTTAATCCCCAATTAATCCCAACGTCCATTTAATTAAACCCATGCCACACACACAATACCCCCTCACCATGCAAATCACCAAACATAATTTTCTCTACAATTTTTGCATTATTTTATGTGTTCGTGCAATTTTCCGAATTTAAGGGACTTAGTTACAATTTATTGATTTTAGGTGTCCTTACCTCATTGGCCAAGACCAAATAGAGAGGTTACCAATTGTTGACCGTAGTCAACATTTTCCCCCCTTCCTTTGCATGAAGAAACCAAGTCTTCATGTTAAATCCTAGCCCTCCAATTTAAATGGGAACATCCCCACCACACATCCCTCACACACCTCCCTATAAAACATCACCCTCACCCTCACAACTCCCAAAGCCGACCATAATCCCTAGGTATTGAAAACCCCCCTCCCTCTCTCTCTCCTCCCTCCTATATATTATTCTCCATACAAATTTTTTTCTTCTTCTTCCTTTATTCTTCTTATTCCCCTCTTCTTCCTGAAGAACACTCTCCTCCGGCCGACCAACTCAGTCCGGCTAGTGCCGCACCGCCCTCGGCTCTGGTCTGCAGTACCACCCCACGACCGCTCCGGCAAAGTGCACAGTTGACCCGCCTACTGCCGACAGTTCTACTCCCGACTCCGGCGCTTGAGCGACCTACCCAACTCCGGCCTACACCCCCGCCCGACTCCACTAATCCCTGTAACCCCCGGCCGAGACTTCCCCCGTCCGGCCAATTGCGCAGACCACCCTCCCCCGCGTCGACTGTTGTACCCGATGGCGATCGACTGACTGCAGCACTTCGGAGCTTCCCTCCAGCGCCGCTCAGGTCAGATACCACCCCGACTACGGCCTGATTTCACCCTGACTCTACTGTGCGGTCTCGACTCTGCCGCTCGAGCCCACACTCTCCCCCATCCGGTCGGTTGTACAACCGTATCGCCCACACAGTTCTCCCCCGCTCCGACCGAACCAATCCGGTTGTGCACCCGACGCAGACTGCTCCGGCCAGCTCGAGCCGACCGCTCCGGCTGTGCAGTTTCTTCCCCCCCTGTCCGGTCGGTGCAGCTCTATCCCGTCCGGCCGACTGAACCCCCCGCAGCGGCCCCGGACCACCCCCAGCCTCCCTGTCATCACCATCACCACCATTAGATCCCATCATCATCACCATCATCACCACCACAAGCTCCCTGCCACCACCATCACCACCACGAGACCACTACCACCACCACTCCCAGCCATCCCCGTTTCTCCCCTCCGGCCAGAGGTAGTTCTCCGGCCAGCAGCCCCCACGCCAAGGTGAAATACTCCCTCCCCCTCTCTATGTTCTTTATATATATAGTTTGTTAGGGTTTAATGGTTATATAATGTTGGTATATATATATGGTTAGTGTAGTGTAGTACTTGAACTATGTGATTAAGGTTAATGTTGATTAAGGCTAATGATGATTAAAGTTAATGTTGATTATAATGACTTGAGAATAGGGTTAAATGTAGGTTAGGGTTTATGTTTACATAAATTAAAATGAATTTAAATGATTTGCATGGAGGTTTGGAATTTGATTTTGACGAGATATTATGAATACTACACATGGTGGAAAGGATGCTATATCAATTAATGAAGATTAAATTATTGAGAATTAAGATTCTGATATTTTGAACATTGAGGAACACTGAGGAGCACGTGTTTGATTGTGAACTAGTGAGAAGTATAAAACCATTGATCAGTAATTTAGGGACTGAAAATTAATGATGGGTTAAATTAGAGTAGTACTTTGTGAATGAAACGAAGGGTTAATAATCATTAATTGTATTTTGAGGATGGCTTGATGATGTGGTACTGATGACTAGATGTTTTGACTATCGTACCGATAGTCAACTGTGGTCAACGCCCCGTAGTGTCTTGTCCCTATGAGTCGTAGCTGAGACTGAGTTTAGGTGTAGATGTGTGTCGCATCCCTGTCTGTCGTGGAATAGATTATTGATTATCGGTTTGTATCTCATCTCTAGGTACTGCGGGACCTGAGGGCTTGGACGCGGTATCGGGACCCCGTCATCAGCAGCCGCACGCAGGCAAGTGTACCTTGTCATCCTGTATTTCAGATTACAGATACTTGTTTTTCTTTATGTACATTATGCGCGTATTTATGTTGACGTTCGATACTTCGCGTCCGAATCACAACCGGGTGCTGACGTTCGTCGTAACGTCTTAGAATGAATGTTAGATGCTTCGTAGTACCTTGATGCACGTATCTGAGTACATCGACATCCCATGACACACTCATATACTGTGATCATGCCAGATTCCTGTATCCTGATACTGACATCATGACCAGAGACTGGGACGACCTTAGGGTCGCGTCTGTTGAGTTATTTTTGTGTGTCGAGACTGATAGATAGAGGTTCAGGTTCAGCACACCATCGTTGACCGCTTGGGAAGGGGAAGACAGTTACTAGACGTTTGGGCTCCTCTGCACGCGCTTATATATATATATGTAGTGTTCCTGTATTCTAGAGTAGTGTATCACCCGTGTGACTCTGTGCTCGGAGCTACGGTACGCCCCGTGTGTCTCTGTGTTCGGAGCTACGGTTTTATTTTGGACAGCCCACGCGTCGAACATTGTCTTTAAACTGTGTCACACTTGTTTGGTTATGATAGAGTACCCTGTTGTTGCACATGTACTTTTTTGTATACTTGGCATGCTATATTTTTGTACCTTGTTACGTCCCTCTGAGGACCTGGTTCTCTGCCAGTTTTGCAGCATAGATGATGACGGAGCATTTGGAGTTGTTGTTGGAGTTGCATGTCTTGCAAGCATGGTACCAGGTACTCACATCTTATCTACCGGCATTATGGCTATTTTACATTGATTATTCATCTGTTGTTGTAGCCTAGTTTTTATAGACTCATACTTCTTCTTGAGTCTACTCGAGTTAGTGTGTTATTGGGCGGCCGACTCTAGCACATATAGCTCTTTCTTGTATACTACTGTACATTATGGATTGAGACATAGAGGTTTATATTTATGGGATATCTAGATAGTGCCCTTTATATTATACAACTTATACGTATTCGAGTCAGACCAGAGTCTGGTCGAATGCGTAGCTGGTGTGTCACGTATTCCTGGTCCTACGTATTTTGGGACTGGGGCGTAACATGTTTTTGTGGTAGCCCATGCAGGTCCGATTTAAATCGTCTTGGTCACCTGACTGTGCCAAGCGATCCTGCAAATTAGGAATAGATATTATGATTGTTGAATAGGATCTCAATCCATAATCGATTTTTAAAACTCTTTGTATGTGATTATCGTCCTTGGACTTCCAATTTGCATTCGTTCAATCTTCGTCAATATCGCTATCCTTATTTCTCGTCCCCTATTGTTTGGGAAGATGAATGCTTGTGACTGATGATTTCCCTCCAGAAGAAGATCAAAGACCAGACGACAGAAGATAGAATTCGTATACCTTTATCTGAGAATATTGTTACCTTATCAGGATAGATTTATGGGTTCTTTGGATTCTAGATCTAGTGTGGAAGGTTGGCAAGAGAGTTGGACCCAGTAGTACCCTACCCATGCTTGAGGTAGCAGTGATCTTGGAAGTGCTGAGAGCTGGAAGGATTGTTGATCATGACCTAGAATAATTTATGGAAATGCATAGCCTGATGATGGAAACTAGTGGTTGTATATGGTAGCAATGCTAGGAACGATGATTATGAGCTAGAAGAGATGAAATTTTAGGATCTCACTTGGAAGATAATGATCGGATTTCAGGAATTCTAGTATATGCTTGAGTGATACCATTATTGTATTTGTGACTTGGAGAGATGAATAACGAAAAGAAGAAATTCAAGGAATAAAATTTTAAGAAAAACCTTGAGAAGAGAAATTATACATTAGTCAAGGAAACATTTTCTTTTGGGGATTGATGTTGAAAATAAAACAGGAAAATTTATCTTGAGGTTAAAGTCTAGACTGTGACATTATCCTAGACATGGATTGTTTGAGCCAATACCACGCAATGCTTGATTGCCGTCGTGGTTGTGTCATCCTTAGACCACCGGATTACCCTGAGTTTGAGTTTCTTCAGAGAGCCTGGGAGCATGGTGCCCATCTACCTTAGGGGTATACAACGCAGGAGGTGAACCAGTGTACCACCATATTATATCAGGGTTTGAGGATGTGTTTCTAGAGAATCTTTTAGGCCTGCCACCTGACAGAAAGAGTTTGTTACAGAGTTGACTCCAAGAGCCGAGCCAGTTATTTTTCCGTCTTCAGACTAGCACCGATAGAGTTGGCTGAGTGGAAGGTCCATAGTAGAGGATCTCTTAGACAAGAGTTTCAGTCGGGCTTGTGTTTCTCCATGGGGAGTACCCATCGTATGGTACCGAAGAAGGACGAGACGGTACGTTTGCGTATTGATTTCAGGGACGGTATGTTTGTGTATCGATTACAGGGTTTAATGCAGTAACGATAAAGAACAAGTACCCATTACCGTACATCGATGATTTATTTGGATCAGCTAAGTGTATTCTCGAAGATCGATCTCAGATTAAGCTATCATCAGATCAAGGTACGGAGAGAGGACGTTCCGAAGGCGGCTATCCGGACGAAGTATGGGCTCTATGAGTTTATAGTCATGACCGTTTGGTTTGACCAATGGGCCAGCAGTATTTATGACCTTGAGGAACAATGTTTACCACCAGTACTTGGATAAGTTCGTGGTGGTAGTTATCGATGATATCGTGGTATATTCTAAGAGCCAGGAGGAGCACGAGAGACATATCAAGACCGTGTTGGAGACGCTGAGGCAGGAGAGGCTGTACGCCAAGCTCCGCAAATGTGAGTTATGGTTGGATAGGGTACCCTTCCTGGGACACAAAATCACCGGAGATGGACTAACAGTTGACCCGGAGAAGATAGTTGCAGTTGAGACATGGCCAACCCCTGCACCTGTTACAGAGACTAGGAACTTCCTCGGACTTGCCGGATACTATCGGAGGTTCGTAGAAAATACTCGAGGATTATTGTGCCTATGACGCGACTGACGCGTAAGGACGAGGAATTTATTTGGACCAACGAGTGTCAGACGACTTTCGATGAGCTAAAGAAGCGTCTGACATCAACACCGATTTTGATACTACCTTCAAATCAGGAGGATTTGTAGTGTACAGTGATGCGACTGGGAGCGGATTGGGATGTGTACTGATGCAACTCGGCAAGGTGATAGCCCATGTATCGAGACAGCTGAGAGTTCATGAGAAGAACTATCCGACGCATGACTTGGAGCTAGCTGCAGTAATATTTGCACTAAAGCTATGGAGACGTTACCTTTATGGTGAGCGTGTTGAGATTTACACAGATCATAAAAGCCTGAAGTACGTCTACACGCAGAAGGAGCTCAACATGAGGCAGAGACGCTGGCTAAAGTTGATGACAGATTATGACATTGAGTTGCAGTACCACCCTGGCAAGGCGAATGTCGTAGCAGATGCCTTAAGCAGGAAGCCCATGGCATACTTTTTGACGACTCGGCGACAATTGTTAGAGGATCTCCAGGAGCTTAGGATTGAGATTGTATTGCTAGGCATGGATGGACAGATGGCCAGTCTCGAGGTTCAGTCTACACTGATTGAGAGGATCATGGCAGCCCTGCCTACAGATGCGAGATTTTGACGTCTACGAGAGAGGACAGAGGCCGACATGCAGACGGGACTCAGGATTCATGAAGACAGAACGTTGAGGTATGGAGATCGCCTATATGTTCCGAGTGGCGAGCTACGCCAAGAGTTGATGACCGAGGCACATAGCTCGATTTATTCCATTTATCTCGGGGGTACGAAGATGTACCGCGACTTGAGGTAGCATTTCTGGTGGCATGGGATGAAGAGAGAAATTGCAAGATTTGTGGCAAAATATTTAGTTTGTCAGCAAGTCAAGGCTGAACATCAGAGGACTGCAGGATTATTGCAGCCGCTTCTCAATCCCGAGTGGAAGTGGAAACACATTACCATGGACTTCGTCACAGGATTCTCGTGGAGCCCTAGCGAGAAGGATACAGTTTGGGTTGTCGTGGACAGACTCACCAAGTCTGCACTTTTCTTGCCCTTCAGAGTTGGGCAGTCCACGAAGATTTTAGCTGACATGTATATGAGGCAGATAGTATGACTACATGGAGTGCCTGTCAGCATCATATCAGATCGTGATTCCAGATTCACGTCATATTTTTGGCGAAGTATGCAAGAGAGCCTAGGAACTCGTCTCAAGTTCAGCACGGCATATCATCCACAGACTGATGGTCAGTCAGAGCACACGATACAGATATTATAGGATATGTTGAGAGCGTTCATGATTGATTTTGGAGGATCATGGGAGGACCATCTACACTTGGTGGAATTCTCCTACAATAACAGTTACCAGGCAAGCATATAGATGGCAACTTATGAGGCACTATACGACAGAAAATGCAGGTCGCCAGTTTGTTGGAGTGACGTGGGAGAATGTCAGATACTTGGTCCAGAGTTGGTGACACAGACAGTGAAGAAGGTCAAGCAGATTCAAAGCCACCTGCGTGCAGCACAGGACAGACAGAAATATTGGACAGATGCGCACCGCAGGCCATTGGAGTTCAAGGAGGGTGACCATATGTTTTTGAGGATATCGCCCACTCGTGGTACCATTAGATTCAGAGGCAGAGGCAAGCTGAGTCTGAGGTACATCGGGCCTTTTGACATCTTAGAACGAGTTTGCGAAGTGGCTTACCGTCTTGTATTGCCTCCATCATTAGAGGGAGTGCATGACATATTTCACGTATCACAGTTGAGGAGATATGTCGCAGACCCTAGCCACATGCTTGATCATTCGGAGATTACAGTCGGGCCCAGTCTGTCTTACATAGAGCAGCCATTTGAGATCCTCGATCATAGCGAGAAGACTTTGAGAGGGCAGACTATTCGGCTAGTCAGAGTTGTATGGAAGCACCATTCGCCAGGCGAGTCTACTTGGGAACGCGAGGATTCTATTCGACAGCGGTTCCCGTACTTATTTGAGGAGCAAGGTACGAATTTACGTACGACAATTGATTACTAGTTGTTTTAAAATTCTTTTAGCTTTTATCGTGCTTTACTTTTAATTTCGGGGACAAAATTTTTCTACGTTGGGAAGAATGTAAACCCCCTCGATTAATTCTATAGATAGCCAGGTTTGGATTTGGAAAATTTTGGATTTTTCAGCAGATGTTGAGGTTTAGAGTGGAGTTGTCTGTATTTCTATTTAATTAAACCCTTGGCGCGCCCTACCATTGCTATTTTATTTTTAGCCCAATATCAGCCCATAAATTCCATCGGACTATTGTACTTCTGACTTGACTCGCCAATTTAGGCACTGGACTTTTCTGTCACTCAAAATCAAATCCTTTGTGCCCTAAATTAATTGCACAACTTTCCGTATCCTAAAATCCATATTTAATTCTGTGTCGGACACCTGTGTCGTTACCCTCAATTTTGAGATACCAACTTAACCCGTTGAGCCAGACCAACTAAAGGGTCCAAGACTGACTCCAAGCCCCCACCATTTTTGACCTTTGTGTCATTTTCGAATTTTGACCCCAAGTGCCCCCATTTAATTTAAAAGTACAGGACACTTTAATTCTATTTAAATTGGGGATACCAATTTTGTCTAATCCTATTTTAATCCCCAATTAATCCCAATGCCCATTTAATTAAACCCATGCCACACACACAACACTCCCTCACCATGCAAATCACCAAACATAATTTTCTCCACAATTTTTGCATCATTTTATGTGTTCGTACAATTTTCCGAATTTAAGGGGCTTAGTTACAATTTATTGATTTTAGGTGTCCTCACCTCATTGGCCAAGACCAAATGGGGAGGTTACCAATTGTTGACCGTAGTCAACATTTTCCTCCCCCTTCCTTTGCATGAAGAAACCAAGTCTTCATGTTAAATCCTAGCCCTCTAATTTAAATGGGAACATCCCCACCACACATCTCTCACACACCTCCCTATAAAACATCACCCTCACCCTCACAACTCCCAAAGCCGGCCCTAATCCCTAGGTATTGAAAAACCCCTCTCCCTCTTTCTCTCTCCTCCCTCCTCCATATTATTCTCCATACAAATTTTCTTCTTCCTTTATTCTTCTTCTTCCATTCTTCTCCCTGAAGAACACTCTCCTCCGACCGACCAACTCAGTCCGGCCAGCGCCGTACCGCCCTCGGCTCCGGTCTGCAGTACCACCCCGCGACCGCTCTGGCGAAGTGCACTGCTGACCCGCCTACTGCCGACAGTTCTACTCCCGTCTCCGGCGCCTGTGCGACCTACCTGACTCCGGCCTACACCCCCGCCCGACTCCACTGATCCCTGCAACCCCCGGCCAAGACTTCCCCCATCCGGCCAACTGCGCAAACCACCCTCCCCCGCATCGACTGCTGTACCCGACGTCGACCGACTGACTGTAGCACTTCGGAGCTTCCCACCAGCGCCGCTCAAGTTATATACCACCCCGACTCCGGCCTGATTTTACCCCGACTCCACTGTGCGGTCTCGACTCCGCCGCTCGAGCCTACACTCTCCCCCGTCCGGCCGGCTGTGCAACCATATCACCCACACAGTTCTCCTCCGCTCCGACCGAACCAATCCGGCTGTGCACCCGACGCCGACCGCTACGGCCAGCTCGAGCCGACCGCTCCGGCCAGTTCGAGCCGACCGCTCGGGCTGTGCAGTTTCTCCCCCATGTCCGATCGGTGCAGCTCCATCCCGTCCAGCCGACTGAACCCCCCGTAGCGACTCCGGACTACCCCCAGCCTCCTTATCATCACCATCACCACCATTAGATCCCATCATCATCACCATCATCACCACCACAAGCTCCCTGCCACCACCATCACCACCGCGAGACCACTACCACCACCACTCCCAGCCATCCCCGTTTCTCCCCTCCGGCCAGAGGTAGTTCTCCGGCCAGCAGCCCCCACGCCAAGGTGAAATACTCCCTCCCCCTCTCTATGTTCTTTATATATATAGTTTGTAAGGGTTTAATGGTTATATAATATTGGTATATATATATGGTTAGTGTAGTGTAGTACTTGAACTATGTGATTAAGGTTAATATTGATTAAGGCTAATGATAATTAAAGTTAATGTTGATTATAATGACTTGAGAATAGGGTTAAATGTAGGTTAGGGTTTATGTTTACATAAATTAAAATGAATTTAAATGATTTGCATGGAGGTTTGGAATTTGATTTTGACGAGATGTTATGAATACTACACATGGTGGAAAGGATGCTATATCAATTAATGAAGATTAAATTATTGAGAATTAAGATTCTGATATTTTGAACATTGAGGAACACTGAGGAGCACGTGTTTGATTGTGAACTAGTGAGAAGTATAAAACCATTGATCGGTAATTTGGGGACTAAAAATTAATGATGGGTTAAATTAGAGTAGTACTTCGTGAATGAAACGAAGGGTTAATAATCATTAATTGTGTTTTGAGGATGGCTTGATGATGTGGTACTGATGACTAGATGTTTTGACTATCGTACCGATAGTCAACTGTGGTCAAACCCCCTAGTGTCTTATCCCTATGAGTCATAGCTGAGACTGAGTTTAGGTGTAGATGTGTGTCGCATCTCTGTCTGTCGTGGAATAAATTATTGATTATCGGTTTGTATCTCATCTCTAGGTACTGCAGGACCTGAGGGCTTGGACGCGGTACCGGGACCCCGTCATCAGCAGCCGCACGCAGGCAAGTGTACCTTGCCATCCTGTATTTCAGATTACAGATACTTGTTGTTCTTTATGTACATTGTGCGCGTATTTATGTTGGCGTTCGATACTTCGCGTCTGGATCACAACCGGGTGCTGACGTTCGTCGTAACGTCTTAGAATAAATGTTAGATGCTTCGTAGTACCTCGATGCACGTACCTGAGTACATAGACACCCCAGGACACACTCATACACTGTGATCGTGCCAGATTCCTGTATCCTGATACTGACATCATGACCAGAGACTGGGATGACCTTAGGGTCGCGTCTGTTGAGTTATTTCTGTGTATCGAAATTGATAGATAGAGGTTCAGGTTCAGCGCACCATCGTTGACCGCTTGGAAAGGGGAAGACAGTTATTAGACGTTTGGGCTCATCTGCACGCGCTTATATATGTATATGTAGTGTTCCTGTATTCTAGAGTAGTGTATCACCCGTGTGACTCTGTGCTCAGAGCTACGGTACTCTCCGTGTGTCTCTGTGTTCGGAGCTACGATTTTATTTTGGACAGTCCACGCGTCGAACATTGTCTTTAAACTGTGTCACACTTTTTTGGTTATGATAGAGTACCCTGTTGTTGCATATGTACTTTTTTGTATACTTGGCATGCTATATTTTTGTACCTTGTTATGTCCCTCTGAGGACCTGGTTCCCTGCCAGTTTTGCAGCATAGATGATTACGAAGCATTTGGAGTTGTTGTTGGAGTTGCATGTCTTGCGAGCATGGTACCAGGTACTCACATCTTATCTACCGGCATTATGGTTATTTTACACTGATTATTCATCTGCTGTTGTAGCCTAGTTTTTATAGACTCATACTTCTTCTCGAGTCTACTCGAGTTAGTGTGTTATTGGGCGGCCGACTCTAGCACATATAGCTCTTTCTTGTATACTGTCACGCCCCAGTCCCAAAATACCGTGGGACCAGACACGTGGCAATGGCCAGCAGTACGCACCGATGGACCAACTCACTATAAGGGATCCATCAGGGCATACTTAAGCTGTAAAACAAGTCTACGACAATCATGGTACAACTAATCTCATCCACACAAGACATAAACATGATCCACAGAATAAATAAGGAATGTAAATCATCATCCAGTCTCACATAGTACTTCGGGGAACAACCCGATAAATATCTAGTACAATGGTTCATCTGACCAGAATATCAAAGACTGAAATAAATAATAAAAGCTGAGCATAAACAAGGATGCTCAAGAGAAGTCTTCAGCTAAGACCTCGTCCTCGGATGGTGGTACAACTCCTGGATCAGCTCCTGCTCCGGTCCCGTAAACCTCGGGATAAACCTCGTCTGCAAAATCTGGGGACAAAAATCCGGATCCAGGTCCTCAGGGGACATAGCAAGGTACAAGAAAGCTCATGCCAATAAATACAGATAAGCAGTGCAGCAATATATAACTAAATGAAACAAAGGGGTAAATATGTAACCATCTAAGTGTAAATGCAAGTGAGAGCATCACTAGTCTCAGGCTGAGCCACTACAAGCTCTGTGTCGGGGAGCCGGTAGCGGTAATAACCGGTAGTGGGTCTAGCTCTGCTACGAGAGTCTACGACCTCTCAATAATAGAAGATATACATAAATACAGCCTGTAGCCTGTGTGTCTCTCCCCACCCAATGTAACCACGCATATCATGACCACAACGTCTCATGCCCATGTCAAGCGCGATCATAGCTAATGCAACCAGTCATAAAGTATCTAGTAGTATAATGTCCATGTCCTGTATCCTATACAGAATCACCACGAATATCTCGGGAAAATCCTGTCTCATGAATAGTGTCAAGTGTCCTGGGTCATATGGTACTTGATAAGACAAGTATGAGAATATAAAGTGTCACGAATGTCCATCTCTAGATGACCGTACCCCACACTGCGTACAGTGTCGGCACCCGACTGATAATCGGACGCTAAGTACGTCACACGGTCCTAGGTTGAGCATGCACAGCAATATATATATAGCAAGGAAAATAAATAACTAAGCTGCATAGAGTGGCAAGGTACACTTGCCTGATGTCCGAGTATCAACAACTGTCCTGGTATCAGTGGATCCGGTGGGGTCTACTCCAAAAGCTGTAATAAATATCACCAACAGTCTCAGAAGATGTCAAATAGCTGGAAATGCCTGTCCTTACGTCCAATTTGGACACAGGGGCAAAAAGGTCATTTTTGGGCCAAAGCGGGTTCCACATGTGGGCCCACTTTGCACCGGAAAGCGCGTCAGGGTCAAAGGTCTCCAAATTCCGCAAACTCAGTGTCTACAAGTCAGGAACGATGATACGAACCCAACGGAACTTCCAGAATTGGATTCCGATGAGCCGATCACAAAATCACCCGTCACGTGGAGCCGGTGGGGCCCACGATACGTGATTTCGTCAACGTCCTCAGAATCGAACCAAACTTGGCTCACAGGACCAGCGTATTACTACGGATCCGTTGGCGCAAGTTTCGTCTCGATCCGACATGTGTACACGAAGTTACAGCGTGTTTCAGAATCGACGGATACGGGGTGTCGTCGGCGGATACGCGTTGATTCCGGGGTGCACGCACCTCCAAATCGACTTCTGCGAAATCCTACACGACCGTATCAACGTCGCGCACAGTTTGGTAAAGACCGCGTGCGACCAAGTCGTCCCGATTGACGGGGCGGACTCAGTTCCGGGGTGAAACAGGGCGTTGTTTTTCCTGTTTTTGGATCGCGGTGTACGATCACTACAGGACGCGATGCACCGAGCGAGTTGTACGGGCACCGAGAGGGTTATACAGTCTACGCATAGCAATCGACGGAATTGAAAACGGAGTTGCGATGAGGAAGAAACTGGTACCTGAACAGGGCCTGGTGAGTGCTGAATTCTGAGTGTCCGGAAACCAAATTGACGCGAGCCGAGTTCTGGTCACCGTGTCCGGATCGAGCTCCTGTCCGTGTCCGTCGCTCGCGTCCTGGTCGACCGACAGAGAGGAGATCTTGATGGCTACGGCGAAGTCGGCAGCGGCTTGGGGCTGCTGTCGAGCCGCTCGGAGGTTCAGCGGGGTCTCGGGCTGGATGGGTGATCGAGCGGCGATGAATCGGCAGGTCGACGTCGGCGTGTCCCTGGGCGGTGGCGGAGTCGCTGTGAGGCGGTGGCGCTGGGGGCCTAGGTTCGTCGATGGGCTGAGGGAGTCTCGGCGTCGGGGGTTCGTCGATGGGCTGAGGGAGTCTCGGCGTCGAGGGTGGCGTCGGCTTCCAGCAGGATCGGCGGTGGGGATCAAGGGTTTCGGCAACTATGAGTTGGGAGAAGATGACGTCGCGGCGGCTAGGGCTGGGCACGAACGCCGAAGGGGAGATTTTATAGGCTATGCACAGTAAAATCCGGCGGCTAGGGTTTCCCTTGCGGGTTTCGGGTGGGTTTGGTTCGGGTTCGGTTTGGTTCGCAATCCCAATAGCTAAAGGTCCTCGATACGTTGCTCCGGTGTCCGATAAATTCACCGAAAAATGCCATGCGTCCGGTTCTCCATTATACACCAAAAATTTTTACTTCCAGAACATTTTAACTCCATTTAGTCACACTTAAAATTATTTAACCCACAAACCTCAGTGATAAATTCCAGAAAAATACCGAAAATACGGAAAATTATATAAATCTTATTTCTGAAATTTAGGGTGTTTACAATCTTCCCTCCTTAAAAGGATTGCGTCATCGCAATCAAAAAAATAAGCTACCAAAGAAGGGTTATGGAAATACAAGGTGGCCTAGTTTACAACTGCCTCCTCGAACAAGTGGGGGTATCGCTGACGCATACTATCTTCTCGTTCCCAAGTCGATTCGCCTGGTGAATGATGTTTCCATGCTACTCGGACCAGTCTGATCGTCTGTCCCCGTAATGTCTTCTCACTGACGTCGAGGATGCCAACTGGTTGCTCTTCATACCTCAAGCTCGGGCCTACTGCGATCTCTGAATGATCGACTACGTGACTTGGGTCGGTCACGTACCTTCGCAGCTGTGAGACGTGGAATACGTCATGTACTCCCTCTAAGGATGGAGGTAATGCAAGCCGGTAAGCCACCTCACCAACGCGCTCTAGAATGTCAAATGGCCCAATATACCTTGGGCTCAGCTTGCCTCTGCTCCCGAATCTGATAGTACCACGAGTGGACGAAATCCTCAAGAACACATGTTCTCCTTTCTTGAACTCTAGGGGACGCCTGTGTGTATCTGCCCAATGCTTCTGTCTGTCCTGAGCTGCTCGTAGATGATTCTGTATCTGCTTCACCTTCTCCACTGTCTGCGTTACCAATTCTGGTCCCAGTATCTGACGTTCACCAACGTCACTCCAACACACAGGTGATCTGCACTTCCGTCCGTATAAAGCTTCAAATGGCGCCATCTGAATGCTGGCCTGATAACTGTTATTGTAGGAGAACTCTACTAAGTGCAAATGATCTTCCCAAGATCCTCCGAAATCTAGCATACATGATCGCAACATGTCCTCCAAGATCTGAATGGTGCGCTCCGATTGTCCATCTGTCTGCGGGTGGTATGCCGTGCTGAATTTGAGTCTGGTGCCTAGACTCTCTTGCATGCTTCTCCAGAAATGAGATGTAAATCTCGAATCTCGATCCGATACAATACTAACAGGTACTCCATGTAATTTGACGATTTGTCGCATATACATGTCAGCTAGTACCTCTGTGGACTGTCCAACTCTAAATGGCAAGAAGTGTGCCGATTTAGTGAGTCGATCCACTATAACCCAAACTACATCTCTTCCGCTGGGGCTCTTCGGAAATCCGGTGACAAAATCCATCGTGATATGCTCCCACTTCCATTCCGGTATCGGGAGCGGTTGTAACATACCTGCAGTTCTCTGATGTTCGGCCTTCACTTGTTGACATACTAAGCATTTGGCCACAAATCTTGCGATCTCTCTCTTCATTCCATGCCACCAGTAATACTGTCTCAAGTCCCGATACATCTTGGTTCCTCCTGGGTGAACAGAGTACATAGAGCTATGTGCTTCGGTCATTAACTCCTGTCTTAATTCTCCATTTGGAACATACAAGCGGTTTCCAAATCTCAATGTCCCGTCTTCATGGATGCGTAGTCCTGTCTGGATGCCGGCTTCTGTCCTTTCCTTGAGTCTTCGGAATCTAGCATCGATGGGCAATGCCTCTTTAATCTTCTCCACGAGTGATGACTGAATCTCAAGGTTAGCCATCAATCCATTCTGTCCCGGTACGATAACCTCTATCTGTAGCTCCTGTAAATCTCTCAATAACTCGGGCTGCATCGTCAAGAAATACGCCGTAGGCTTCCTGCTGAGTGCATCTGCAACCACATTCGCCTTTCCCGGATGATACTGCAGATCTATGTCAAAATCTACCATCAGTTCTAGCCAGCGTCTCTGTCTCATGTTAAGCTCCTTCTGTGTATACACATACTTTAGACTCTTGTGATCAGTAAAGATTTCTACCCTCTCTCCATAAAGATAGTGCCTCCATATCTTCAGTGCAAATATAACAGCTGCTAGCTCCAGATCATGTGTCGGGTAGTTCTTCTCGTGGTCCTTCAACTGTCTTGACGCATAAGCAATGACCTTGCCGTGTTGCATCAAAACACATCCTAGTCCACTGCCTGATGCATCACTGTAAACAACAAAACCTCCTGACCCTGAAGGAAGAGTCAAGACAGGTGCTGTCGTTAATCTTCTCTTCAGTTCTTCAAAAGCCTTCTGGCAGTCTTCTGTCCATACAAACTCCTGATCCTTTCGTGTCAGCTTCGTCATTGGTTCTGCAATCCTCGAGAAATTCTCTACAAACCTTCGGTAATATCCCGCAAGTCCGAGAAAACTTCTCACCTCTGCGACTGATGTGGGTGTAGGCCATGTCTCAATTGCTGCAACCTTCTCTGGATCCACTGAAAGTCCTTCTCCTGATATGATGTGTCCCAAGAAAGGCACTTTGTTCATACAGAACTCACACTTACTGAGCTTGGCATATAACTTCTCCTGTCTCAAGGTCTCTAACACGATTCTAAGATGCTCCTCGTGCTCTTCAGGGTTCTTGGAATATATGAGAATGTCATCAATGAACACCACTACGAATTTATCCAAGAACTGATGAAAGACCCTGTTCATTAAGCTCATAAACACTGCTGGCGCATTGGTTAAACCAAACGGCATCACCAAGAACTCATAATGCCCATACTTCGTCCTGAAAGCTGTCTTCGGGATGTCTTCCTTCCTTACCTTGATCTGATGATAGCCGGATCTAAGGTCAATCTTCGAGAATACCCTTGCACCACTCAATTGATCGAAGAGATCATCAATGCGTGGTAAGGGATACCTGTTCTTGATGGTCACGGCATTCAGTGCCCTATAATCAATGCACAACCGTACTGTTCCATCCTTCTTCGGCACAAATAAGATGGGTGCTCCCCAAGGTGAAATACTGGGGCGAATGAAACCCTTCTCCAAAAGATCATCTACCTGTTCCTTCAACTCCACTAACTCCTTAGGTGCTAGCCGATAAACCGATGAAGTGATTGGCTCTGCTCCTGGAGTTAAGTCTATTGTGAATTCTATTTCCCGATCAGGCGGTAAACCTGGAAGATCATCAGGAAATACGTCCACAAATTCTGATATGACTCTTGGGTAACCTGTCTCCTCTTCTACAGATAATACCCTAAGAGTAGGCTGAACTCCTTGCTCTACTGCTCCGCGGAGAAACTCGAATTCTGGGTGGCCAGGCGGTCTAAATATAACCTTCCCAAGCCGACAATCAAGAGTCGCATGGTACTGACTCAACCAGTCCATACCAAGTACAACGTCATAGTCAGGCATAGAAAATATCAGAAACTGCGCTCGCATTTCTCGGCCACATACGACTACAGAACATGATCTACAGACGTCACTAACCGGAATAATACCACCTCCCGTAAGAATCCTCTTCATCTTCGGGAGGGGTGCGGTAGCTACTCTATGGGTGGCTACAAAGCTAGCTGCTATAAATGAATGCGATGCTCCAGAATCAAATAAAACTACAGCAGGTAATGAAGCTACTAAAATAGTACCTGCGATGACCTCGCCTGCTGTAGCCTCCTCCTCAACAGCTAATGGGAATGCCTGTCCCCGTCCCTGAGCTGGACCTCTCTGCTGCTGCTGCTGCTGATGAAATAGGCTGCCTGTGGTGCCAGGGGTGGTCTCTGCTGGTTCCCTCCGGGGGATGGTGGTTTGACCCCACCAACTCCTGTCTGTTGGGCTCCTGCTGCTGGATAAGCTGGTCGTGGTGCAGGTAATGCTAGTCTTGGTGCTCCGTCTCGGCGTTCGGAACAGTCCCTGGAAAAGTGCTGGCTGGATCCGCAGCTCAAACATAGTCCCAACTTACGCCTGCATTCCTTCTCAATGTGTCCTACCTTGCCGCAGTGGTGACAAGTAGGAAGAGGTCTGTCTCTATGTGCTGCTCTATCTGGCATACCCCTCTGGGTTCGCTTTGCCGAATCTCCATGTGCTGGCCTGGATGGTGCTGATGTGATAGGCCTCTTCAGGTTAGTCTCCCTTCTAGCGACGCGCTCCAAGCGTCGGGCTGCTGCAAGGACATCGGTATAAGAGGTAGGTGCTACCGATCCAATCACTCTCTGAAGTTCGAACTTCAAGCCGTCAAAGAACTTCTCTGCTTTTTCTTCCTCCGTCGAGATCAATGTTGGGGCAAAGCGGCTCAGGCGAATAAATTCCGTATTGTATTCCTCTACTGACATGCTGCCTTGGATAAGGCGGTTGAACCTGTCTCTGAGCTCTGACCGTGCGACTGCCGGGATGTACATCTCTTGGAAGAGTCTAGAGAACTCTTCCCATGTGACTCTGTCCTGTCCAAGTCTCCTCTCTTCTGCTAGCCACCAGTGATGCGCATTATCAGTTAACTGCATTCTAACTGCAGTCATCCACTTCTCTCTCGGAAGTTCAGCGGCTTCCAACTGATGCTGAATATTGGTGAGCCACTCATGAACTTCCGTTGGCCCTTCCTTACCAGAAAATGTGCGAGGTTTGAGGTGACGGAAATCAGTGATAGATCCCGTCGCTGTTCGCCTCGTTGGGGGATTTGCCTGCTCCAATGCGGATACCAGGCTGGTCCTCAGATACTCGGCCTCCTGCCGATGGGCCTCCTGCTGAATCTGTTGCTGTGCTTGCATCATAGCATACATCATCTGGAACATTTGTTGCCCGTCCATGGCTTGTCCTGGCGGGAATACTGGCATCTGGGGAGTGAACTGTGGTGGAGGTGGGATGTCATCTCTCCGGAACCTTGGATTAGGCTGTCCGGTTTGATCGCTCTGCGATGCTTGTCCACCATCCCCTGGTGTCACTCCGTCTCCGTAAGTAACCACAGCGTCGTGTGGCGTATCCAAAGGAATATCATCTCTGTTCCCGGAATCCATTGCTCTGAAATCAAAAGATAAACTATGAGAACGCTCAGAGGAATCAATACAGGATGCAGTTCAAGTAAAAATATTTCGAGTTCGATATAGAGTTCAACAATGGTTAAATAATGGATGAGAACCTAGAACTTATCCTATCCTTAGGGCAGGCTGGTTCGGTCCCTAAGTTGAAACCGAACAATTTAGTCGTTGACCTGCATGGGCCACCACAAAAACCATGTCACGCCCCAGTCCCAAAATACCGTGGGACCAGACACGTGGCAATGGCCAGCAGTACGCACCGATGGACCAACTCACTATAAGGGATCCATCAGGGCATACTTAAGCTGTAAAACAAGTCTACGACAATCATGGTACAACTAATCTCATCCACACAAGACATAAACATGATCCACAGAATAAATAAGGAATGTAAATCATCATCCAGTCTCACATAGTACTTCGGGGAACAACCCGATAAATATCTAGTACAATGGTTCATCTGACCAGAATATCAAAGACTGAAATAAATAATAAAAGCTGAGCATAAACAAGGATGCTCAAGAGAAGTCTTCAGCTAAGACCTCGTCCTCGGATGGTGGTACAACTCCTGGATCAGCTCCTGCTCCGGTCCCGTAAACCTCGGGATAAACCTCGTCTGCAAAATCTGGGGACAAAAATTCGGATCCAGGTCCTCAGGGGACATAGCAAGGTACAAGAAAGCTCATGCCAATAAATACAGATAAGCAGTGCAGCAATATATAACTAAATGAAACAAAGGGGTAAATATGTAACCATCTAAGTGTAAATGCAAGTGAGAGCATCACTAGTCTCAGGCTGAGCCACTACAAGCTCTGTGTCGGGGAGCCGGTAGCGGTAATAACCGGTAGTGGGTCTAGCTCTGCTACGAGAGTCTACGACCTCTCAATAATAGAAGATATACATAAATACAGCCTGTAGCCTGTGTGTCTCTCCCCACCCAATGTAACCACGCATATCATGACCACAACGTCTCATGCCCATGTCAAGCGCGATCATAGCTAATGCAACCAGTCATAAAGTATCTAGTAGTATAATGTCCATGTCCTGTATCCTATACAGAATCACCACGAATATCTCGGGAAAATCCTGTCTCATGAATAGTGTCAAGTGTCCTGGGTCATATGGTACTTGATAAGACAAGTATGAGAATATAAAGTGTCACGAATGTCCATCTCTAGATGACCGTACCCCACACTGCGTACAGTGTCGGCACCCGACTGATAATCGGACGCTAAGTACGTCACACGGTCCTAGGTTAAGCATGCACAGCAATATATATATAGCAAGGAAAATAAATAACTAAGCTGCATAGAGTGGCAAGGTACACTTGCCTGATGTCCGAGTATCAACAACTGTCCTGGTATCAGTGGATCCGGTGGGGTCTACTCCAAAAGCTGTAATAAATATCACCAACAATCTCAGAAGATGTCAAATAGCTGGAAATGCCTGTCCTTACGTCCAATTTGGACACAGGGGCAAAAAGGTCATTTTCGGGCCAAAGCGGGTTCCACATGTGGGCCCACTTTGCACCGGAAAGCGCGTCAGGGTCAAAGGTCTCCAAATTCCGCAAACTCAGTGTCTACAAGTCAGGAACGATGATACGAACCCAACGGAACTTCCAGAATTGGATTCCGATGAGCCGATCACAAAATCACCCGTTACGTGGAGCCGGTGGGGCCCACGATACGTGATTTCGTCAACGTCCTCAGAATCGAACCAAACTTGGCTCACAGGACCAGCGTATTACTACGGATCCGTTGGCGCAAGTTTCGTCTCGATCCGACGTGTGTACACGAAGTTACAGCGTGTTTCAGAATCGACGAATACGGGGTGTCGTCGGCGGATACGCGTTGATTCCGGGGTGCACGCACCTCCAAATCGACTTCTGCGAAATCCTACACGACCGTATCAACGTCGCGCACAGTTTGGTAAAGATTGCGTGCGACCAAGTCGTCCCGATTGACGGGGCGGACTCAGTTCCGGGGTGAAACAGGGCGTTGTTTTTCCTGTTTTTGGATCGCGGTGTACGATCACTACAGGACGCGATGCACCGAGCGAGTTGCACGGGCACCGAGAGGGTTATACAGTCTACGCATAGCAATCGACGGAATTAAAAATGGAGTTGCGATGAGGAAGAAACCGGTACCTGAACAGGGCCTGGTGAGTGCTGAATTCTGAGTGTCCGGAAACCAAATTGACGCGAGCCGAGTTCTGGTCACCGTGTCCGGATCGAGCTCCTGTCCGTGTCCGTCGCTCGCGTCCTGGTCGACCGACGGAGAGGAGATCTTGATGGCTACGGCGAAGTCGGCAGCGGCTTGGGGCTGCTGTCGAGCCGCTCGGAGGTTCAGCGGGGTCTCGGGCTGGATGGGTGATCGAGCGGCGATGAATCGGCAGGTCGACGTCGGCGTGTCCCTGGGCGGTGGCGGAGTCGCTGTGAGGCGGTGGCGCTGGGGGCCTAGGTTCGTCGATGGGCTGAGGGAGTCTCGGCGTCGGGGGTTCGTCGATGGGCTGAGGGAGTCTCGGCGTCGAGGGTGGCGTCGGCTTCCAGCAGGATCGGCGGTGGGGATCAAGGGTTTCGGCAACTATGAGTTGGGAGAAGATGACGTCGCGGCGGCTAGGGCTGGGCACGAACGCCGAAGGGGAGATTTTATAGGCTATGCACAGTAAAATCCGGCGGCTAGGGTTTCCCTTGCGGGTTTCGGGTGGGTTTGGTTCGGGTTCGGTTTGGTTCGCAATCCCAATAGCTAAAGGTCCTCGATACGTTGCTCCGGTGTCCGATAAATTCACCGAAAAATGCCATGCGTCCGGTTCTCCATTATACACCATAAATTTTTACTTCCAGAACATTTTAACTCCATTTAGTCACACTTAAAATTATTTAACCCACAAACCTCAGTGATAAATTCCAGAAAAATACCGAAAATACGGAAAATTATATAAATCTTATTTCTGAAATTTAGGGTGTTTACATATACTGCTGTACATTATGGATTGAGACATAGAGGTTTACATTTATGGGATATCTAGATAGTGCCCTTTATATTATACAGCTTATACGTATTTGAGTCAGACCAGAGTCTGGTCGAATGCGTAGCTGGCGTGTCACGTATTCCTGGTCCTACGTATTTTGGGACTGGGGTATGACACCAGGAGAGTTTAATAGCCTGAGTTTGTAAACCAAAGAGCTTCGTACAAACCCACTATTTATTTTATCATCAAACACAAGATGGCGACTCTGCTGGGGACTACTTTCTTATCTGAAGAGAAAGCCATTGCTCAATATGATGTTGTATCCCTCGGATCGATGAAGAAGACTTTGGTCGTCCAGTTCGACCAATCAGCTTATGAAGACATGCTTCGCGCAGGGGGTAGCTCTCATTCCCTCTCTGTCCAGGACAACAAGAAGCTGCGTAAAGTATGGATGTCTAAGACGTCCTCTGCCCTTCCTGCAAGCTCTCACTCTCTGATCAACAAAGTTGCTCCTATACGCCTTGTGCGTAAAAACCCGTCTCCCGTCTGTGACATGGCAGACAAAGCTTCTGGAAATGCCCCAGTGCCAATCCAGAAGTCTAGAACGCACACTGTGTGTAGAACTTCGTCTTTCGTCTGTGACGTGGCAGACAAAATTTCTGACAAGGCCTTAGCGCCAACTAAGAAATTTCAAATGCGCCTTGCGCGTAAAAATACATCTCCCGTCTATGATGAGGCAGATGGACCCTCGGATCACATCAAGGGAAAATGAGTGGCGGATCTCCCAACCTCTAGGCTTGTACGCCTACAAGAAAAAAAGTTGTCCATTCTACAGATTACGCGGACTTTCCTTATTTTACGAGAACCTGTGCCAAAATCCAAATTATGCTAGGATAGGTCTGTTTGCATAAGGGAGGCTCGTTTCATGGGAAGATACGCTCCTCAGCAGGATGATGGATCATATGCCACTCACATAGGTGGACTGATGTATTCCTATGGCCGAGAAAGGGTTATGGTTCCTAATCTCCATAAGCCCACTGATGTAAAAAGACAGAATAAGCCTTCTTCTTCTTCTTTTGCTAATCTTCCTGATTTGCGTGATTTCTTGATCCAGAAACGCAAAGACAGGGGTCAAAACCAAGATTCAGTTCCCCTAACTACCAAGCGTGGGGAGAGCATGTGGGAAGTAGCGTCAACACCTAACGTCGTCATGACATATGGGCCACATGAAGAATCTGTCTTTATTGTTCCACCGACTCGCAACGATCAGCATCAAATAATCTTCGATCGAATGCAGAATAGACCAATTTTACAAGAATAATCTCACAAGTCTGATATTGGGAGAATTCAAATCCACAGATATAGCCCACAAGCTTTAAAGATTATGCAAAATATGGGTTATGATTTGAAGTTGAAGCAAGGCCTCAATTATGAAAAAGGCAAACGAATACCATTGCATGGTGATCCTTACTATCAACAAACTCGTTTTGGGTTAGGGTTTACTGCATCTCTTGCAAACTCCAAACCTCTAGAGTCTGATCATGTAATACCAGAGGCAAGTCCTTCTAAATCAACTTCGGTGGACAAAGGTAAACAAAAAGAGGAAGAAGAACCAGACAACATGTCTGGGGGTGGTCTCCCTCGACAAAATATAGCAGCATCCAAAGCTGGGGGTATAATTTTCTCTGAGTCCGAAGATGATGCAACTATGACCATCCTTCCTGAGGACCGTACGACCCAGGTATCGGAAGCCCGAAAGCCAAAGACGACTTTCTCCTTCAATGAGGATGACATCATTGAAATCTTTAATATATTGATGAAGGAAAATAAACTTCGGCTACCTAACATCAGATACCCTGAAAAGGCTGGCAAGGTCGATGATCCAAAATACTGTCTCTTTCATCGATACATTCATTATCCCACGAAGGTATGCTATATGCTGAAAAGGAAAATTCAGGAGTTGATTGATGCCAAAGTCATTACTTTGCGTTTATAACAAGAAGACGATGTCTCCCCAGATGAGCAACCTTCAGGACTACCCCCACTCAGAAAATTACTCCCCAGTAAATTTTTTGGACATTGGTTCACATCCAAACTGTTTTTCTCCCAGCTGAGTTTGCCATGTCCAAGTAACCTCTGAGCAAACTTTCCAGGTTGTTGCTATCGATCAGTTCACCTCCATATTACCTCTGAACTACGTCTCTCCACTTTCTCCAGCAGAGTAAATCTATCACCATAAAAATGGTCATTCCCATATTTCCTCTACCCTGTTTTTCTTTATCCCCACTATATCTTACCACGTCCTCATTACCTCTGAGTAAGATATTTTTAAAACTTTTTCATGTCCACATTACCTCTGAGTGAAGTTCTACTCTTCGACTTCCTACTATCACGTTCGCATAACCCCTGATAGTGCTAGTCGTTTCAGCTTATTATCTGTACTTAAGGGACACCATGGGTAATAAGTCCACAACCCAGAAGTACAAATTGACTCTTGGTTCTTCATACCCAGCAAGTGCCTATGTGCAATATTTTTTCCTTCGCTACAAATTCTTGTAAAGAGCCATCATCCGTATCAAAAAATCTCGGATACGCAATGGATGATGGATCCACAAAATCCCTCCAGCGGAGCAATCCTTAGGTCTACTTGCACCAATCTCATTAGACGCTAGCCATGTTCATATTACCTCTGAGCTATCATCCCCTCAATTTCCCCAGCGGAATAATCCTTTGGTCTATCTTCATGTTGGGATAGACCACACTCAATGAATTACTCCTCAATGAGTTTTTCAGATACTAGTTCATGTTCATATTACCTCTGAACTGCTGTCATAATATTTCTCTCGGGCTGAGTTTGTCATGTTCATATTACCTCTGAACAAACCCTCCGAGTTTTGGCTATCGATTTGTATGTCCATATTACCTCTGATATCGGTTGTCATCTCAACTTAGCACCCGTACTTAACTCTAAGTACGCCAGTGGTGTTAGGTCTACAAAAACTGTCACGTCCATATTACCTCTGGCAGGGCTTGTCTTAAAATTATTACTTGCACTCTCGTACACAAGAAGTAATGGGTCCACAAAAAAAACCCTGTGGGATGCCCGCAATGGAAATAAATTATTCATGTTCATATTACCTCTGAACTATCCTCATTTTCTCCAGCGGAGAAAAAGTCAGTTCGTGTTCATATTACCTCTGAACTATATCTCTCAACTATCCCCACAGAGTCATATTTTACCGCGGCTATATTACCTCTGGCAAGACTTGTCTCAAACCTACTACTTGCATTCTCGTGCACAAAAAGTGATGGGTCCACAAGAAAATCCCCAGCAGGATGTCTTCGCCAGCCACAAAACCTATCACCCGATTGGGCTTGTTTCGAACTTATTATTTGCACTCAACGTGCACAACAAATAATAGGTCCACCAAAGATCCCCCAGTGGGATGTCCTCAACAAACACGGTATCGTACTACGTCCATATTACCTCTGGTACGATATCCAAAGTTCGCACAAACAATCATAAAGAAATGGAGGGCCCTTATATGATTGCAAATGGCGCTTACAGATTAGCCAAACCTAATAAAAATTGGTAATGGCTCTTATCAAACGGCAAATTCCTGAAGAAATACTATACTTGATCTCCTTTGCTTAACGGAGTGTGATGAAGATCTTATTCTGACGATACCACGCACAAAGGTTAGCTGGATCATATTCTATCATATTCATATGACCTCTTAATGGATATGCTTAACTAATTTGTAAACCTATCATGTTCATATTACCTCTGATAATGTTTGGTATACAAATTTAGTTAGATTATATTCTATCAGGTTCATATTACCTCTGAATAGATTTACATTCAACAAAACCTTAATGAAAGTATGTCATGTTCATGATACCTCTGATATCACTTTCATCTTAGCCTATCATTTATATTCTAAAGTGATGGGTCCACAAAGTCAGAAAATGTATCTTTATTATCTCTGAGAAATTACAGGAGAAACAAAAAAGTACATCATTGGAGAGGAGCAGTTAAATCCCTGATCTGTTGCGTCAAAGCAGCCATCCTCTCATTCCTGAAGTTTAAAATGTTAGTGCGAGCCAACTCCAGCCTTGCTTCGTCATTACTCAAGAGAGAAAGAGGCGGACAGTGAATATGTGCCGATTTTATGCTTCTTGTTCAAAGTATTCCGGACTTAGCCAAGTCCGAAAACTTTGAAGGGGGTGTTGTAGAAGCATGAAATATGCTGGGGTATTGTACGCGTACATGAAGAGATTCAGAGCTATATGCATAAAATAGGGCTTCAGAGCTATCTGGCATAAAGTAGAGCTTCAGAGCTATAGGCGTAAAACAGAACATCAGAGCTGTTCGGCATAAAACATGGATTCAAAGCTATCCGCGTAAAGCAGTGCTTCAAGACTGTTTTGGCATAAAAGGTTGCTACACCTCCCCCCCGGCGTAAAACATGTTTGTTTTTAACGCAACGTAAAGTCATACAAGGAACTCTTCGTATTCCTCGGATAAATCTGTCAAACAAAACAGTGAACCTGACTCCTAACAAAAAGTACTGCAAGACAATCGAGAGGACGGATGCGATGATAATTTTGTACAGAGACCCAGGCTGTCGTTTAGCAACATATTCTTGATACAAGTCATTTTTACGCATTCAAGGAATACACTGCCTATTCTACACAGGCAGAGACGAGCTTTTACGCTCAAGATAAGACGAAATCAGATGCCATGTCAAAAGTTGTTTCTCATGCAGAGCTCGAGGCATATCTCGGCATTTAATGCACGAGATTGAGGCATATCTCTGTATTTAATGCACGAGATTTGGTTCTATCCTTTATAATTTTGTCATGACTAGGAGAGCTAAAACTAGGGCTAATACGCTTACAACACCATCCTGGCATTTTACGCCAACCAGGCTATTTTCCACCATAGGAGCACGCCGTATGCTATGTCCTCGAAATACGCCAACCAGGCTATTTTTAACTATAGGAGCACGCCGTATGCTATCTCCTCGAAATACGCCAACTCAGGCTATATTTGCAAAGGTACGTTATAAGGTTATTTGGCCCAGAATATGCTCAAGCCCCAGTCAAGAAGGATAATTGGCTATTTTTACGCTGGTTATCTATTATTCATGCAGTCTCAAGTTTTACGCGCTATTTGGCTTTTACGCCAATAAGACAGCTATTTGGCTTTTACGCCAAGAAGACAGCTATTTGACTTTTACGCCAACAAGACAGCTATTTGGCTTTTATGCCAACAAGACAGTTATTTGGCTTTTATGCCAATAAGACATCTATTTGGCTTTTACGCCAACAAGACAGTTATTTGGCTTTTATGCCAACCATCTTTACGCGAGGGGCAGTTACCTACGTGGCTTACATGTCGTGATCTTCGAGAAGCAGTTATACGTGTTACCTTATAATGGGACACGCGTTATACGCGGATTCAGGAGATCATTCAGACGTGGGTAGCAGTTATTATAACCACCGCATAAAGAGTGCAACTCTCTTCACAGTTTAGCGTCTACGCCGACTGGACAGTTACTGTGACTGAGCTCTATAAATAGAGACCTCCAGTCACAGGAGTAAAGAAAAGGGTCGAAAGGTAGAAAAAAAGAGATCAAGAGATCATAGAGAGAGAGAGCACAGACAGAGAGTAGTGATTGACGACTCTGGCAATGAGAATCCAATCCCTCCTGCAATATTTGAAGCTTCTTCTTCTACAGTACTTCATCATCGTGTGGTCTAAGGGACAAAGTGATCAACCGCAGATCAGACTCCTATAGCAATATTTCTCCAGAATCATTTTTATTGTACTTAATATCCTCGTATAGGATTAATTGTACTCTTTTCTTGTTTGTAAACAAAAAGGTTTCGTACAAACCCTCTATTTATTTTATCTCAAACAAAATGGCGACTCGCCAGGTGAATTTTCAAAACCTATCATGTTCATGATACCTCTGATAGTGTTTTGTATACCGAGAGAGTTTAATAGCCTAAGTTTGTAAAACAAAAGAGCTTCGTACAAACCCCATTTTTGTTTTATCATCAAACACCTTATCCTACAAACCTCCCAGATATGGCATGACTTCTTACAGAAGGGACATGTGGGAGTTTGTTGGGCCCGTCTCTGCTGCTGCTATGGCACTTGTTGACTGGTGCCCGAACTTGAGCCTGCAACTACTGGAAAGTCCTCTACTGCTGGAAATAGGGTCACTTAGCAGGATCCGCACTGTTGCTAGCTCCTCTGAATATATCACTGCCCCTCTTGGACTTGAGCTCCAAGTCATCATCCGCCCTCTAAGAATCCAGTAGCATCTCCTCAAATGCTGCAGTGCGATGACTCCTGGTGAAAGATTTGACCTCTCTAATCAATCCCTTTCGGAACTTTCTCGCTTTCGCAATGGGGTTCTGTACCTCTACAAATCTTTTCAATCTATAGAACTCTACGGCGTACTCGTCCACCATCATACTTTCCTGGACGAGGTCCTAGAACTGGCTCTCTAGGGCACTCAGAGCCACATCCGGAAAGAACTTCTCCTTGAAAAGTTCTCTAAAAGCTCCCTAAGTCAATCCTGGCGCCATGATCCTCGGGTCCGTACTAAACCATGTCAGGGCAATGTCAAATATTTGACTACCCACTGCCTCCAACTATAAACTCTCCGAAATCTGCACAAGTCGTAGGTTCCTCCCTATGTCCTCTATCCAATCATCAGCGTACAAGATCGCATATGTGCCTTTGAAGTCCTTGGGCCCCATCCTCTTGAAATCAATAATGGTACCTGGCCTCGGCTGGTGTGGGATGGGATGAGGTGGTATGATCTGCGACTGAACAAGCGTAAACTTCTCCACAGCTGCTAGTGCTAACTGTTGAGCACTCTCGATGCCCTGACATAGAACATCTGTCTACCTCTGTTGTGCTGCCATCATCTCCTGGAATATGGCAAACATATGCGTCATGTCTGCTGGCATGGGTGGTGGGAATGGAAGGTCCTCCATGACTATTGGAACAGCCCTCGAAACTAGTGGTGGAGCACCCCTAAAAACTGCTTAAGCCCCCACCTGAATCGGTGATGCAACCCTCTGAGCTGGAGAAGGTGGAGAAGTAACTTTCCTTCTCAGAGAGGGTGAAGTAGCCGACCTCGATGAAACTGCACCAGAGCATTGGGATCGGATCTTCGGCGGCATCCTGAAGATAGATTCAAAACAAAAAAAGCAATATTATGCAAGATACGATAGCATCAAGGAAGGAAAGTAATATTTCAAAGAAAGCAATTATTCAGAATGATAAAGATAATAAATTTAATAGCTTAAAAATGTTTCTAGTTGTGATTAAGTACCCTCTCATCCTATATCCTATAGCAGGCTTGTAGTAATACTCTAAGTCTGAGTACCACTACTTTGACCTGCATGGGCTACCATAAAAATGTGTCACGACCCGCACCCGGTGTAAAGGTACGAGAACGTGGATACGTCCAGCCTATGCCGCAGCATCGACGGTAAAACATTGTCTAGGTCATCAATACTATCTAAACATCTCACACAATATATAATGTACATGTCATGACATCTCAACTCCAAATGGAGGAACAATATGATAATATGATAAAGGTAATCCATACTCGATCACAATATAAAACTAGAGTAAGATATGTCATGATATGGAATAGAAGAAATAGAATCACAAGTCACAAATACAACTCATCTTCAAGTCTAATAGACTAGCAAAAAATCTCAAATATAATACATGCCAAAATGTCTAAAGTGAGGCATAACCAATACAATAATCTAAACATCTGCAACTAGCTGATCATCCCCCGGTATTGTAGCACCTCACGTGCTTCGTTGCACACCATCCTCGTTCAAAGACTAAACGGTCCATTATGGCTTCTAGCCAGTGATCCCAACGTGTATATTTAAACCTGTTGCAAACTAACTTGTGTCTTCGTGGCAGGGAAGGCATGGTAAGTATTGTGCAGGTCATTCAGACGGACAGGTAAAATCCACCGAACGGTGGCACGTTTATTTCAGTAAATTTTATATGCTGCTTACTTGTAAATGAACTAAGGCAAGATAGAAATCCATAAATATGCATGCTTCATAAAACAACATGTTGATTAGTATAGTTCGGTTAGCTCGCCTTCACCAGTATGTTTCGATATGCTGACCCTCGTTGAAAAATGTTCTCCGCACCAAGTCGAACCGAGCGAGGAGCCGAAGTCGTCTTCCTGATCAAGTCCAGTTGTTGGCGCATCTTCACCGCGCCCCTTGAAGCATTTTGAAGACAGGAGCCTGCAACTCTTCATACACAAATGCAGCTCCGTGGCAAAGCTATCCTCCAGTCTGGAGGTTTTTATCATTTTGAGTTTATAAAGGGATGTAATGTACAGGACTGCTATCTCATTTTGAGTCAACACTTTTGTAAGCCGTTCGGCATATTAGCTGACTCGTTCGGGAGTTTGTAATAAATGTTCATTATCAATAAAGAGAACTTTTCCATGTTTCAAATCTGTGTTTTAATTTATCTGCGTACTCTGAATATGTGCTCGTTATACAAAATACTTTAGCCTTGTGCGGGTGCAACCCCAGGCCCGCACGGCATCATGATTCGGGGGACGCCCCAACGATTCTACGGAATCGAGTCATGACATAGTGGTATCAGAGCACAGATTCAAGTTCCTTAGACTTCGTGCTGGAAAAGTTCTTTTAACGATCAAATTCCTGTGCGAACTCTTGAACTCGCTAGGCCAAAATGAGATACGTTCATGCAATAAGTCCATAATACATTATGATTCTAATATAATTTACCTTCTTTTGAAGGAATAGTACCAGCGCAATCTGCAGCGCAAGCACCGAAGAAACACAAGAAAGCAGTTCGGGCACTTCGGGAAGATCTCGGAGCCAGCGAGGCATATCTCAAGTCGATCCGCTTGAGCGGATAATGCTAATGTTAGAATCGCAAGGACAAAGAGACGATGCTCGCCAAGCCAAGTTCGAAAGCAATCTAGAGACCCGATTCTCAGTCCAACAGAAGCAGGTATATACCCTGCAACAAATCGTTTAGACTTTGGCTACCAACCATTCCGTCGTAACAACAACGACTCCGGTGGAACAGCCCGTGCTTGAAGTAGAGACACCACAAATTCCAAGGCCGAGGGACGTGACTGCCTTCGACTTTGGCCACTTCAAGAAAGTTTGCAACACCCCATTCAACGGTACTGAGGAACCCATCATGGCCCTAGATTGGCTAACCGAACTTGAAGATCACTTTGCTCTGCTAGAGGTCCCCGAAGAGAAGCGCGTCGCCTGCACGCAACTTCAGCTCTGCCTCAACGCGCACGATTGGTGGAACATGCATCGACGATCTCTCCAATTTAATCACGGAGAGGATGCAATCTCGTGGACGACTTTTCGTGCCGCGTTCGAAGAGGAGTTCATACCCCCTCCAGTACAACGTCAGATGGAAAACGAGTTCGTGCAGCTGCGGCAGGGCAGCATGACAGTTAAGCAATACTCCGCTGAATTCAATCGACTCTCCAAATTCGCTAGGGCCTATTTACCTGATGCAGCGAGTCGAGCCAGAAGGTTTGAAGGCGATTTACGCCCTGCCATCCATGCACACGTGGTCAATAATTAGTACGGAACCATACGTGAAGTCATGAATCACGCCCTATCTCTCGAACCGCAGTATCCTCACGTTTCCACCGGCGTTGTGCATACCTACAATCACAAATGCCAAGGCAATGATAGAGAAAACACCACTGCAAAGTGCCCTAACCACGGCGGTCCATAACGAGCAAACCCAGGGCCTTCGTGCAATTTCTGTAAGAAACAAGGGCACACGGCCGATAAGTGCCGCAAGAAACTCGGGCAATATCTCATTTGCGGTGACTCAACCAACCGAATTCGTGATTGCCCAAACTATTCAGTTCATCATCCTTAACGGTAAGCACTATTCTTAAGTTTCGGGACAAAACTTCCAATTGGTTGGGTAGAATGTAGCGCCCCGTTCCCCCGGTGCGGGTAGTGCGGCAAAGAAACACAAGACGGTATCGTTCGATCGGGATAGATTGAATTAAGAACTCGTCCTCGTTATGGATTTGTTTCTTCGGAATCGATTCCCATATTCAGTGGACCGTGCCCCCGGGATCGACTTAACGGCAGAGTCAGGAGGGACCTCTCCGCTGCTATCTTTTATTGTGTCGGTTTTCGATGTCGCTTGTTGCTTTCGTGCTTTGAGTTGGTTTTAGGATTTGCTTGTTTTCCTTGAACGGTTTCAATGGTCTTCACTGTTTTCGTTCATTGACTTGCACTTCTATTCCGAGATTGGAAAGAGAGGAAGAAGTATTAATTGAGCTGTTCGTGTGCAGATGAACGAGCAGTAGGCGGCTTACGAGCGGAGTCGTGAAGCGCCTCTTTCCTTTTCCCTTCCAACAATCCAAGTGAGTGGCTACCAACCCGATTATCTAGCCCTGCTTCCAAGCTTTACGCCCTAAAATCTGTATTCTTCTTTGCCCCGATCAAACGATACCAAGTAATAATAAAAGAAACCAAGATAAAAAGGAAATAGACTTGGATTATATTGCTTGTCATTCAACTTGGGAATGGTTACTAAACTGCATGCTTGTTCATATGAATGTTCTTTACATGCTTCAAGTTTGCTAGAATGCATCTTCTTCCATAAATTGTGCTAAGTATGGAATACACTTGTTATGAAATAAACTGTCAGAAAGACTATGCAAAATGAATCATGCAATGTTGCTTATCTTGTTCATGTGCCTCAACTGCATCAACGTTAACGTGCCACGAATGATTGATCACGGACAACTTGTGCACAAGGTCAACGGGTTCCTGCGGACGGTTGCTGGGGCACTGGCACCGATCCGGTCCGGGCAGAACTTCACGATAGTCTCACGTACGAACAGGATGGCGTGTAGCACCTCACGTGCTTCATTGCACACCATCCTCGTTCAAAGACTAAACGGTCCATTATGGCTTCTAGCCAGTGATCCCAACGTGTATATTTAAACCTGTTGCAAACTAACTTATGTTTTCGTGGCAGGGAAGGCATGGTAAATATTGTGCAGGTTATTCAGACGGACAGGTAAAATCCACCGAACGGTGGCACGTTCATTTTCAGTAAATTATATATGCTGCTTACTTGTAAATGAACTAAGGAAAGATAGAAACCCACAAATATGCATGCTTCATTAAAATAACGTGTTGATTGGTATAGTTCGGTTAGCTCGCCTTCACCAGTATGTTTCGACATGCTGACCCTCGTTGAAACAGGTTCTCCGCACCAAGGCGAACCGAGCGAGGAGCCAAAGTCGTCTTACCGATCCAGTCCAGCTGTTGGCGCATCTTCACCGCGTCCCTTGAAGCATTTTGAAGACAAGAGCCTGCAACTCTTCATACACAAATGCAGCTCCGTGGCAAAGCTATCCTCCAGCCTGGAGGTCTTTATCATTTTGAGTTTATAAAGGGATGTAATGTACAGGACTGCTATCTCATTTTGAGTCAACACTTTTGTAAGCCGTTCGGCATATTAGCTGACTCGTTCGGGAGTTTGTAATAGATGTTCATTATCAATAAAGAGAACTTTTCCATGTTTCAAATCTGTGTTTCAATTTATCTGCGTACTCTGAATATGTGCTCGTTATGCAAAATACTTTAGCCTTGTGCGGGCGCAACCCCAGGCCCGCACGGCATCACGATTCGGGGGATGCCCCAACGATTCTACGAAATCGGGTCGTGACAGGTATCGGCTCCTCCTGAGCCACAGTCTCTAACTCTATACCAACTACGTCCTGAGGTTCATAGTGCGTAGGATACCAGCCATCCAAACCATCTGAAAAATATATCCAGACAGGATTGAAGCGAAGTACACCTCTAACAGTAGTTCCCAAATAAATGATAAAGATTATGTAACAATAAATAGAAAGAATATACATGATAAATAGAGCATGAATAAAAAAAATACAGAATATAAAAATGCAATAAATAGTACAAGAGAGATGAGCATCATATACAAGAGTCAGGAATATAACTAACTAAGTGAGTGAGTACTAGCTTCGACATGTGATTGGCTTAAAAACTTGTACAGGAATCATGGCCTGGCTAATCATATGTGAGGTATATGATTAACACTAATAGGGTACTTGTACATGAATACTCGTACAGGGTGGGTATGATTATATATCTAACTAACACTTCCCAACCCCCGACTGGTATAGTGGATCCAACCATGGAACGTTACAATACGGGATTCTCCGAGAATATAGCAAGTCTCCCCAGGAACCAGCGTCCATACAAGTACAAGAGGAACAAGGCATATACAGGATACACCAAGAAATATTGGGAATAACATCTCATGACGGGATCCGAAAAATACCAATTCGTGTAATCATGTGTCAAGAAGTCAAGGATATCTACACTAAATACAAGAAACATAGAAAATATCATAAATGGTAAACTATTAAAGAATATACTCGCATCTGGTCCTGAATAAGTGATGTAACTCGATGCTCAAGCTGGTATCACACAATCCTATATATGAATAATTATGTCAATGGGTGTAATAAAATAATAAACACACAAAAATGCACTAAATATGATGTTCTAGGCCATTTCTAAGTCAAACTAGGTCAAACTCCAATTCAGGCCCAAAACTAGCCTCTACATTGTTTTCTAGAGTCACACTAGCTAATACTAGGTGTTACCTAGGTTATACTAGATTTCTAGGCCATTCTAGTGAAATACTGGCTCAATATACCTTAATATATGATATTACCTATAATATCTAGATATACCTTGTCCTATATACAATACCTTAACTCACTACGCCAAGTACCTTGACTAATACCTTAACTAAACCATTACCTTGGTATTCTAATCTATTACCTAACACTAATACTTAGTATCCAAGCCTAACTCCTTATTCCTTGGCATTAATATATACCCAAAACCTAGCAGATTATACATACCCAAAACCTAGCACATTTTCTAGTATCTACCCAACTATCCCTAGTACCATATTGATACAACACTTAACTTGACATTCACTTGGATAATAACCCTCAAGTCATACTCATGGATATCCTCAAGTCACTAAGGTACTTAACTACACATAGACACTTATGATACCCCTTCCTGGACTCAATTCTTGACATAAGACACTTAATACCTATGCCAAGGTACTGAACATACTTAAACAGCCTCACTCTTGGTACCATGCTCACATACACCCTATAATCCCTCACTCAGACCCCCACCCCATATTCTGTTCTTGAACCAAAATTGGCACACTTGGGTTACACTCCTTATAACCTCTGCACGTAACCCACATGTCCACTATCATACACTGGCCTGCTCCCTTACATGTAATATCCACTTGTAGCTAAGAGACCCGACCATTACTATAATATCAAATATCATCTACTAATTATAATTCTCTTACTCAAGACTACAACCCACTCCTTGTTGCACATCTCTCTTAGCTATACCCTACACTTCCTGTACACAGCAGGTAACACCCTGTAGACTCCCAATGCTCCTATTGCTCCAATACCCCTCCATCACTCTCCTGATAACTGTCTGCACATGGACTGCTACTACTATAGGTAGTAGCTTAAATATTCCCTTTACTGCACTGCTGCAGTGCTCTACCATTTCAGTCCCCAATTGTCCAAGCTCACTACTGCAACTTCATACTACCTGCTAACCCATTACTGCACACAGCAACCCCCCTCTAAAGCCTGGCAGTGCTCGACTCTAAACCTTCTCACACCCACTGCAACATATGCTGTAACACATTGCATTTGCCCCACCAACCAACTACACTGAGCTACACCAATAACCCTCATCACAACACCAACATCATCAATCCCCCATCTGAACCAATACCTTATAGCAGTGCATCCATTGCACATACACACAAACACTTAGATACACATATGTATAAACTCTATTTATACATATCAATATATATATATATATATATATATATATATATATATATATATATATATATATATATATATATATATATATATATATATATATATACTTATATACTTATATATATATATATATATATATATATATATATATATATATATATATATATATATATATATATATATATAACAGATATTTAACACATACCTATAGGTATATAAGATACACATGCACTAAGTGCATTAAATCAAACACTTGAAGCTCACTCTTGTGATACTCTAGGATACACACTCAAACCAAGTGCCAAAGTCCCCAATAGCTAGTAACCATCAATTATACATATCAAATTCCTCCTAATACAACAAAAGTAACTTGTTATAATGAAAATTGAAGAGTAATAACACTATCATGTACAAAATCCCCCAAATAAACCCATGTATCATAGCGTATCCCAAGATACCATGATACACTCTACTCGTGTCCAATTATGGACATGTATCTAGTTTCACACTATCCATCTTTCTAATTAGATATAATTTGTCTCATGACACACACATGATATATCAATCACGGAATTCTTCCAAATTGGGCACAAAAAAACCTATATAGAAGTCACAATATAGGTCAATTGGACCTAGTTCTTCTTCCTATGGGTAGTCCTAAGCTATGGAAGGGATCATAATGGTCAAATGTACGAATTAGAGTCTAGAATGAAAAGGAATTTAGAATTATACTTATAAGGAGATGGATTCCTAATAAATTGCTCAAACAGACACGATCCGGACACAAGCTCCTTGCAAATTCCTCTTTCTCCAAGTACTCCTTGCAATCCAAGATCCAATGCTCCTTAATTAATGAAAATAGAAGGAAATAAGAGTGAATTGGGGTAAATTTGGTGGAGGAATGAAGTGAATTAGGGAAGAACTAATTTGGGGATCTAAAATAAAATGAATTATGGAGAGGAGAAAGAGAGAGACCCCCTCTAATAGTGGTCGGCCCCCTCTAGCCCCTCTTCCAAGCAACAAGTAATGTCCACTATACCCCTACTAGTTAGTTATGAGGAAATAATTAGGAGGTATATATTAGGAAGCTTCTAATCTAATAAAAAAGAATCTAATCTCCTTAATTAACTAAGGGAATGAGTCTAATGGGCCTAACCCAATGTTGGGCTTAATGTGTAATGACAATCTAATTGGGTCCATTAATGACAAGTCCAATAATTAGGCCAGTCCACTAACTAATAAATAAATAGCATACCACAATATAAATAATTAGTAGCACACTATATAAATAATTAATCACTAAATATAAAATATGTTAAATTATAAAAAGACCCTCATCTAGAAATATGTAAGTGACAATCAGTATGTTAAGAGTATCAGTGGGTTAATATATATCAGTGAGCATCAGGTAATGTGAGCTCTAGTGAGTGTGATATTGAGAAGGTTAGACATGGGAGTGTATCTTAGAGTGCCAGTGGGTATCCATGAGGTTGAGGTTAGTGTGTAGGCAAGTGAATCATATGTCAAAATATTAGGATACTAGATAATTAACTAGGGTAATGGTTGGGTATTAAGGTATTGAGCAAGGTAGGAGTTAAGTTATTGATATAAGTATCATATGTATTGATATAGGTTTATAGAGTATACTAAGATACATGGAGTATCACATTATCTAGTATATAGATATCTTAGTACTAATAGCTAGTATAACTAATATTGTCTAGTATTAGCTAGATATTGACTAACATGAGCTAGTTACCTTAGTATGGACCAAGAAACTTAGGAATGACCTAGTATTCACCAGATTAGACTTGAAATCAACGTAGAAGCTAGGTATGACCTAGAATCCAGGTACCAACCTAGTTTGACCTAGTTTGACTAGTATGACCTAGAAATGGCCTAGAAATCATATCTTGACTTATTTTAGTTTATTTATTATTTTATTGCACCCAAATGACATAATACTTTATATATAGGTCTATGTGACACCAGCTCGGACACCGAGTTATATCATTTGTTTAGGACCACAGGCGAGTACACCTCTTTGTTAGTTTTTACTACATGATAGTATATATATCACATATTCTAGAACAGATATACTAGATTCTGACACGTGTTACACGGATTGGTACTATATGGATCCTATCAGGAGATGTTATCCCTTTACCGTGTACTACGGATATTCCTTACACATTTACTTTATCGTCTGTAACGGATATTCTTGTGCTCGCGTTTATTCATATGCTCTGTATGCTTATATTATATTCGTGTGCGTAAAGTATCGTGATCGGATCCATGAGTATTGGTTGGGAAGGGGGAGTAAAAGTTGGTTATGTGATCAAGCCCTAGCTTACTCGTATGTATGTCGATTACACACCTCACGTATAATCGAGTTACCTTAATTTAATTGTGTGCAACCTAAGCCGATCACATAACGAACTTATACTCTAAGGCACTTAGATAGAATTATTTGTTCTCTTACTTATAGTTCATTCCATATTACCTGTTTTATCTTTCCATTTACCTGCTTATTTCAGTTACCTTCCATTCCTAGATTACGTGTGCATCTTGTATTCTTTTCTATTGCTTGTCATATATTCTTTATCGTGTATTTAGAACTGCTTTCAGATTTTTGTACTTCGCTCCAATCCTGACTGGATATATTTTTCAAATGATTATTGAGAGGAGTTGTGTCTCACTTACTACGGGCCACAGGATGACAATCCAGCTGGGATATCACACTTAGTGCAGGATAATCTAGTGCCAGTCACCGAGGAGACTCAACTAGTATAGCAGACTTAGCCATTTACCTTATTATACTGGATATGTCTCCAGCTTAGACATTTAGCATGTTACATTATATTAAGACTGTTGTGTTTAGACTATTAGACCTGATTTGGATTGTATTGTGACTTTGTGACTCTATTCTTCTATTTTATATCATGCCATATCTTCCTCAAATTTTATTATGATTGAGTATTATTTATCATATTGCCATATTTTTCTCTATTTGGAGTTGAGATATCTTTGATAGGTACATTATATATATTGTGTGAGATATTTAGATAGCATTGTTGACCTAGACAGCGTTCTACCATCGATATTGCGGTGTAGGATGGACGTATCCATGTACTCATACCCTCACATCAGGTGCATGTCGTGACAATATGAGCCATAGTGATCATATTTTTACATGAGCCATGCACTTGGGGGACCAATAGAAATATAGTATAGAAGTGCACATGGGTGCATATTGGATGTGCGAGTCTATTCCTATTGGTCCACATGTACATAGCTCATGTAGAAATATGAGCATTATGGCTCATATCCCGTTTTATATATATATATATATATATATATATATATATATATATATATATATATATATATATATATATATATATGAAGAAAAATGATCGGCTTGCAAGTCTTTCTAAGGAGAAGAAGAAAGCAAGTTTTATAAGAAGAAGAAGAAGAAGATGATAGGTTAGGCAGTTTCATAGCGGAAACAAAGGTTTATCCGCATAGAGAAATATAAGAAATGACTGTGTGAGTGCCAGCCTGCGACCGATAGTAAAAAAGAAGGAAGGGGCGACTACAGAAAAGAAAGATGGATGACTTGTCATTATAAAAAAAATGCTTTATGTAGAGCTCCCGGAGACAAACGTGTGTAGGGATTGATATTGGCTTATGCCTAAGTTTTTTCTGAATTTTTTTTTTTTGGGTGGGAGGGCGGGACATACACACTCCACTACACACAAAACTTTGGTGAGAAATACTGGTAAGAAAAAAAAAAAAATATATATATATATATATATGAACAATACAAGCAATGTAGAACAATAAAAATATGTATCAATAATGACAACTAAAAAAGCCTAGAAGATTCAATCAAGTAAAGACTTATGAATGTCATTGATTTAAAATAGAATGATAAAAAGGAAATATGAGAAACAATAGAGAATTTACTAGTCAAGTACAAAGTTATAAAGATGGAGGGTCCACTAGTTTGGCCCGTATACGGTGATCCAAACTTAGAAGAATCGAATCTTTTCTCACCATTTCCTTTCGAAAAAAGGTTAGTAACTTCTATAAATTTTGGGGTAGAAAAATTTTCAATTATAAGTTGTGTAATTTTATAATCGGATCGAATTTGCACATGTCGAAGACATATATATATATATATATATATATATATATATATATATATATATATATATATATATATATATATATATATATATATATATATGTCTTCTACTATTTTGTCTGCTTTTTTCGAGCCAACGGATCCAACAGAACATGTGTCTGACTCAAAAATTGACTAAAATTGAGTCCTCATGTATTGGAGACATTTTCTCTTCAATTATTCCTTAGTAATTTGAGGATTTCTTCTTCTCAAAGAATCCTTTAATTTTTTCAAAAGACTTTCGTCCAACAACTTTCTCAATTTGAGACTCAAGAAGGACCTCATTATCCTTAATCAACTTTTGTATTATTTGTAATTTGTCTTTCTCGTCGATTCTATTCCACCATTTTAGTAGGAATTTGCTAACAAGGATGAGAAAGTATTTGAATCAAATTCGCACTTGATTTTCTATTTAAATATATATGGAATTTCATATTGGACAAAGTAGTACGTATTAATTTGCTTCTAAATTTTCGGATGAAGTAATTGATAATAAGTAGTTACAGCAATCTTTAGGTGGATTAAATTATGTATCTGAATTCTATAAAAATATACTGGAGGAGCCTTTCGCCCGGGAATGACCGAAGTACAATCTGCGTCGTCCTGTCGTACCTGATATGATGATAAAATAACACACACACACACACACACACACACACACACACATATATATATATATATATATATATATATATATATATATATATATATATATATATAAATGAAATGAAGAAGAAAATATAATACATCTCACAGTCTTAATAAAATTGTATAGTAAATAACTAGTACATGTTTACAAGTCTAAATGAATAGTACAGTCTATAATCAAAATATAATACATGTCACAAATCTAAATGGATTTCATTTTATTTTTAATTATTTTTTGAAAATTCATATTGTTCTTCTTCCTCGTCCTCATCTTCCTCTTCATCCTCATCTTTACTTTCATCTACTTCGTCTTTCTCTTTGGATACTTGTACCTCTTCTACACGATTAGACGTGTAATGCGTAACTTGGATTAAGTCAATATCAACTGTATTTGTTACAAGAGGTAGCTCGTCCTCTTTATAAATTATTTCGTCAATGTCGAAGGCATTTTTGGCTTTAGTCTTGTATATTGCCCACTAGTCCGACCTCGCTATTCCCCGTCTAGTATAAGTTGTTAAGTAAACGAGCTGAGCCTGACTTGCTAGAACAAATGGTTCGTATCCTTGATTTTGACGCTGGTAGTTAATATCCACAAGACCATGCTAGTAACTTCAATAAATTTTTGGTAGAAAAAATTTCAAATATAGATTGTGCAATTTTATAATCGGATCGAATTTGTACAGGTTGAAGACCATGGTTTTATATATATATATATATATATATATATATATATATATATATATATATATAAACTATATTTTTATTATCTTTTATTGAGAATAACATAATAAAAATATTATATAAATTCTAGATGACAGAGGTCATCTAGATTATCAATCTGGAGGTATGAAAAAACCCTTCTACCTCCCATGGTTACTTTTTAACCATAGATAATGGTCCTTTAGTTAAACGTTACCAAGCGATTAACAATTGAGTACTTTGTGGGCCGGGCCCAAAAGGTCCACCAATTCAATCTAAAATATGAAACGTCATAACTGAAAACCCCCTCATGTTGCTTCCCAATCCTAATCGAACTCCTACTTGTCAATCGTAAACGAAGTCCAAAAGTGACGCAATTTCCTATTTCACCTTACCCGTAACCTACTGTCTCCAATCTAACGGTCTAAATCACCCCAATCCCACCACTTAGGATTTCCTCTTCCGCCAGAACTAGCTATATAAAGGCGAGATGGCCCATCGAGTACCGGCACGGTACAGTTCAGGATATATATATATATAGGAGTAGGTCTCTTGTAGTAATATCTTGTCATATTTTGTTTGTCATACTTCATTGTAAGTATTCTATCACGATTATTATCGTAATTGATTTCTTGAAAAGATTTTTGGACTTGATCAATCTGTATTGGACTAATCTTATCATTAGTGTCCTGGATTGGATTACATTCAGATTATTGTGTAATATATATATATATATATATATATATATATATATATATATATGAAGAAAAATGGTCGGCTTGCAAGTCTTTCTAAGGAGAAGAAGAAAGCAAGTTTTGTAAGAAAAAGAAGAAGATAATAGGTTAGGCAGTTTCATAGCGGAAACAAAGGTTTATCTGCATAGAGAAATAGGAAATGACTGTATGAGTGCCAGTCTGCAACCGACAGTAAAAGAGGAGAAGGGGCGACTACAGAAAAGAAAGATGGATGACTTGTCATTATAAACAAAAATACTTTATGTAGAGCTCCCGGGTGATTAGACAGACGTGTGTGGGGATTTATATTGGCTTCTGCCTAAGTTTTTTTTGATTTTTTTTTTGGTTGGAAGAGGGGACATACATACTCCGCTACACACAAAACTTTGGTAAGAAATGGTGGTGAAAATGTGTATTTAATTTTGAAAATCCAAGTAAAAAATTCAACGAGGACTAAAATTTCGAACATATACAAGTGTGTGGATATATCAGAAAGTTTGTTGATGAGAATGTGTATAATCACCTTGCCAATATTGGGAACACAAAGGCGTTGTGTGAGAAGTTGAATCCTTGTATAGGAAAAAGACCAGGGTAAACAAATTATTCATTATACGACATATAATGAAACTATTCTACAAGGATGGTTCGTCCATTACTGATCACTTGAGTGACTTTAAGGGCGTAGTTAACCAGCTATACTCTATAGCAATAAGTTCGACGGTGAAGTGCAAGGGCTTTGGTTATTGTATACTTCCAAGACTCGCAAGAAAACATATGATTGTCCATGATTACCTACTATATAAGGCATAATTAGTCTAAAATTTGCCAATATCGAGGTATTTAATGAAGAGCTGCAGAGATCTCAAGGTACTTGTCACCACCCGCACCCGGATATTCAGGCATGAGAGGGTGAGTACGCCCAGCCTACGTTGTAGCATACGCGATAATATGCTTTATAGACCTCAAAATCCTCTATTACTTCAGAATGTAACATCCACAGTTTCTAACTATGTCATAAACTAAAAAAAACAGATTGAAAAACATAAGAAAGAAAACTATGCTTTCCAGACTATCGCATAGAGAAGAATACCTAGAGCAAATAGTTAATCACAATTTTGATCCTGAACTCCAAGTAATTAGTCTAAAAAAAATTGACCAATTGCCAAAGAAGTTCTGGAAGAATGCCATCAGACATACGCACTACTAGAAGCAAACGATTTGTTCCCAATATTTGAAGAACAATAGGAAGAAGAAGATCCATCAGAAGATGAAGTTCCTGAAGACCAGTTGGGAGAAGAAGATCCTTACTTGGAAGACGAAGATCTTAACATTAAAGAAGATCCTAACATTGTTGAAGAACATAATCTCAATAATATGTTAGAGTATTGATGGACTCTCGCCAAGACATCCGACTGCAGAATTATCCAGCACATGTAAAGTCGTGGTGGGCCTAATACGGCTGCTTTATATCACACCCAAAGTAGCTTTAATAAAGGAGATTATCTACTTTATGTAATGTCAGCTGAAAAGAAAAATCTTTACCCTCGTGTTGCTTCCCAATCCTAATCGAACTCCTACTTGCCAATCTTAACCGAAGTCCAAAACTGACACAATTTTCTATCTTACCGTACACATAACCCACCACATCCAATCAGACGGTCTAGATCACCCTAATCCCACCACTCAGGGTTTCCTCTTCCGCCTGAACTAGCTATATAAAGCCGAGATGGCCTACCAAGTACTGGCGTGGTGCATTTTGGGCTATATATATGCTCATATTTCTACATGAACCAATACACATGTGGACTAATAGGAATGGAGTGTAATAGAGCACATAGGATGTAGGAAACTATTTTTATTGGTCAACATGTGCATGGCTTAAGTAGGAATATGAGCATATGACTTATATTCCATTTACCCTTTATATATATATATATATATATATTGCACCAAGCAATAATTCACCAAGCAATCTCAACCACAAATTTTTTGAAATGTGTGGTCATAAACCATCCCATAAAGTTACTTTCACGTCAGCTTAATTTATAACCACACATTTCAAAAAAAAATGTGTGGCTAAGCTTGTTTGGTACAATAAATGATGCAATAAGCCTTGATGCAATATATATATATATATATATATATATATATATATATATATATATATATATATATATATATATATATATATATATATATATATATATATATATATATAACAAAACCATATATTAAAATGTGAAATATGGTTACAAGAAAAGGAATTGTATAAGACAGATCCTCCACAACTCCTACCAAAATATGGGATGAGGCACAAAGCAAAAAGATAGTGTGCTCCATAAAAAATAACATACCAAACCCAAAACCTTAAAGTAACTACTCCACAAGTGAACCAAATAACTCAAACCGTATACTAAGATACCTGGGACAAATATAAGCCGACCACCACCAAGCCAGCAAGCCCTCAAACAGAGACGCCCACCTTAACCAATCCCCGACCGCACCCTTCTACCATACCTCTTTTCAATATACCGCTCCACTTCTCTAATCAACTGATCCTCGCTGAAGGAATTGTGCTCGTACCTGGCCTTATTCCTATTCATCCATAGCACCCACATAATCATCGTGAACCCCACACGGTGTATAAACAACCATGTGTGAAGGCGTTGTATCAGATTGGTCGAGTTGTCAGAGATACCAAATTTGCATTTGAAGAAAGCCCATATCGTACTATCGCATGACCTGCTGAATAGGATGTGCTCGATGGTTTCTATCTCTGGTTGGAGGCAACAAACACAACTAGATGCAAGTGAGAACTCGATGCACTTCAAAACATCATCAGTCAGAATCTTGCCAAGGAGGACCATCCAAATCAAGATAGACCATTTGAGGGGATATCCTGGCTCCATATACACTCTATATTAAGATCCTCAGGGAACACCTGTCGCACAACCCCCCAAGCAGAGTCCATAATAAACTTACCCGTCGGATCTGCTCCCCAAGAAAGAACATCGTCTCCAGTCCCGAGCTGACTCTGAGAAATCTGAGCATCCTCAACAGCCTAGTACCCAAAGAGAATCCTAATAAGCAGCAAGTTCCAGCAGTCGACATCCCACAGTTGACGGATTTCCAAGTCATATGCGTCCGGATGAAAAGGAGAAAGTTTACCGCTCCCCGTCCAGTCCTCAAAAGCGGCGATCGACGCTCCATTCCCAACCTCGAGTCTAATATACCTTTCCTCTAGCTCCATGTCGTATAGAAGACGACGACATGAGTGCGAAGTAGAGCTGTTGGCAATGGCACAAGTAGGGTGAATGGAGGAAAAGTATTTTGCCTTCATGTATAAGCTCCAAAGTGAGTCTTTAATTCTTAATTTCTACCAGAGTTTTATCGATAGGGCATTGAGGATGTCGCCAAGTATCACTACCCCATTTTCAGGGTAGGATATTTTTTTTTAATTTGGTAAATTGTGTATTGATCATAAATATTTGTATTAATATTTAATTAGATGCATGTATATATTTTATTAGTTGTTTTAGGATTTTGGCTAGTCTGGACCCATGTCAGACCCTAGTGGACCCTTGTCAGACCCAACCAACACCCTTGTCAGACTTATTTATTGGTTTAGAATAGTTATTTATATTTTAATTAGTTAGTTGGAGTGATTAGGATTTAGTTAGAGTACATTTGGAACCCCAAATCCTAATTAGCATGACTTAAGTTGAGGGGTATTTTGGACTTTGTACCCAACTCAAACCCTAACCCTAACCCTATTTTCTACATGGCCGGCCACCCTTCATTTCCATTCCTTCTTCTTTATTTTCTTCTCTCCATTCTCTTTCTTCACTTCTCCATTTACTTCTTCCATTTCCAAGTAAGTTTTTTCACTTTTTCTCTCTTCTTTCACTTACTTCCCTCTTTAATGCAAACTCTAGCCCTTCATTTTCCTCTAACCTAGGTGTGTAGAGTCTAGATTTGGTGTAGGAGCTTAGTTTGGAGGCTTGGTGTGATAAATTTGGGGGGTTTTGGAGACTTTGGCCTTGGGATTTCAACTCCCAAGAGGTAAACCCTAACTTTCCTCTTAGTGATTACTCTAATATAGTGCAATTAGTTATTTAGAACCTTCCTAGACCTTAGGGCTACCTATAAGAGGAAGTTGGAGCTTGTTTGGATAGGTTTGGAGACTTTGGCATTAGGTTTTGTGTCAATTTCGGATAAAAATTCGAGATTGGCCCAATTTTGGGTGTTATCCTAGGTTAGACGGACCTAGGTAGACGTGCTTGGATGTCTTGAGGGTAGGTACGTGTCCCTATTCGGACACGTGAGATCGTATTACGGAGTTTTGGGCATTTCGGGTGATTTAGGGGGGGTTTTTCGACATTGGTTCCACACACATGTAAAATTTTGTCATGGACCTAGAATAGGAGAGTTAGCATTTTTTGAGATTTTAGACATCGATTAAATCACATGGATAAATTTTAGGTCGATTTCGATTAGGTTTGGTGTGCGTTTCACGAGATATCGTGAGCCACACTCCAAGTGTTTATCAAAATGACCAAATGGCCATTTCGACTTGGTTTCTAGGTTTCGGGCTTGTGCACGGGTTGGTTTAGCCTTGGAGAGTGTGTACTAGGATTTTTGAGTCTATATTTGTATATATATATGTGTTTTTATGTATATGGGTGAGTGTGCGTATAGGTGTGGTTGTGTGCATGTTGGTATGTGTGTTGGTGTGTAGTGTGTGAGTGTTGAGGATGAGCGTGTTTGAGTGTGTATAGGTATATGTGTATCGATATATGTATATAGATATA